>JAODLL010000001.1:1181462-1194479 GCA_026546735.1 Forbesichthys agassizii | reverse complement strand
TTGACGCACATGGCCTATTTTTGAGCAGATGGTGATTAAATTGTTAGTGAGTGATAACCTTTACTGGGTAGTCTTCAACATTTCCCAGAAATAACAAGAGATTTCAGTCTCAACTATTACCCTATCAAATGATTAATACAATATATAGTAAGAAAGAGTTTAGAGGCATAGTAAGCACCTAGATATTTGTACTCAATCAAAACGAAAACACCTCTCCCTTCAATGCGATAGGGTGCTCCCGCAGAAGCTCCACCCCATACATTGGAAACGCATTGCTAATGCTATGATTTTGTTGTTGTGTGCGGTCTGCACCACTTTGTGTTCATATGTACGGAGCCGGTGCTGTGTAGATGTGCAAGAACGCTAAGCTAGCGCACCGCAGGGAGATATTTGGTGCATTTGACAAAAGGTGCTGCTTTAGTTTGGGGGGTGTGGGGGTACTGCTGACTCACCCCAGACACGATGAGCTCCCCTCCCAGGTTCTGGACCTCGGCCTTGACCTTGCTGCAGATGTTGAGCTGGTGACAGTAGAGGGCGATCCTCTGCAGGTAGGCCAACAGGTCCTGCTTACAGGCTGAATCAGGGCACTGCAGGGCGGCAACACAACACAGCAGTGAAAACACTATGGGCATGAAGTGTAAACACACCAACGCACAACACCACAGAGCTCCCAGGGACCTCTCCCACCTCTGCCTGCTCTGAACACTTTTCTAGGCCAGGGAACTTTGGGATGTTGCCAAAGCCTGCCCCCTCTTCTTCCATGTCTATCCATGTACCCTACGGCCATTCATTCTGCTGTCCATTCAATTGCTTGGTTGTCTCTGTCGGCCCTTTGCCGGTGTGCACGTATAGGAAGGCCTCATATTGGGGGACAGCTGCTATTGCTTGTTCGCCAGCGCTGGTCTCAAATGGCCACTGAGCGAGACAAACGCACAACATTCCTATTGCGCGATGAAATGCAACACTTCCCGGTTACTTAAAGGTGCAGTCCTGGTCGGCTGTTGACAGATGCCCCTTTCTGCCGCCCTTCCCCCCCCCAACCACACACTCCCAGTAAGATAAGGTGGGCTTCTCAGCCGCCACAGTGCTGCTCCTGCACACACGTGTGTGCGCACACCGCCACAGCTTGACGCAGGCGACCTGATTGTTCCCCTTTGCAAAGTTGACTAACAGTCCATTTCCTGGGCAGATTACCCGCTAATGTAAATAAACAGTACAGCCCATTAACCTGCAGGACCAGTCTCCCCCCCTCTCCTCCCCTCCCTCTTCCTGTGGAAAGACTTCATTACCCACTGGTGAGAAACGACTGTGGGGGGTTTACCTGCCCACTTCTCTGGGCCCTTCTCACCTCTTCCTGCTCCCTGTGCATCTCAGCATTCTGGGAGTCCCTTTTCCAGAGCAGTGGAAAAAAAATACTAAATAGGCGGGGGGCTTTTCTCCTTTTGCATGATTGGGCCCAAAAGCTCGCTGCCGATGGATAATTCACGAGAAGATGTGAACTCCGTTACTCCGACTAAGGCTGTGTGCTAGCAAAACGTGGCAGACTGTCAAAACAGTAGCCCATCCATATATTGATGCTACATGTGTGAAATGGCCCGGGGAGAATAAATTATTCAGCCATCGAAAGGTAACATTTTATTTCTGAAATGTAGACTATAATAACATATCTTTCTCTCTACCTGCTCCTGTTGTTAAAGACACACTACATTATCCTTCAGCAGCAGGAACACATGTAGCTGGGATGCTCAAGATATTAAAATGCAAAGACAGAACAATGTACGTCTATGAATAGGAAAAGGGGGACAGTTCCGGTCTCTGAAGCAGGCGTGTCACCCGACGTCACTAATTACATTCTCCATTGACTTGTATGGAGCGCTGGTATTTCCTAAGCATAAAGAGGGATCTACAGTACATAATTATATGGGATCAATCTCCCCTTCCAGGACTGGATGTACTGTTTGTTTGCAACGCTCGCTTCGCTCTATTCTCTCTGGTAACAGTCTCTAATCAATGGCGGCCTCCCCCAAGGTAAACCTACCACTGCAACTCTGCCCTCAGCAATTCAGGCCTTCTGTGTGTGTGTGTGTGTGTGTGTGTGTGTTTGGTGGGGGGCAAACACACTTGAAGGTAAAGAATAGAGTGAAGAAAATGCAGCAGGAGAAATGGACTCGCAGAAAGGAATGGAATTGGGTGAGGTGCCTCAAGGGGCAGCTCTCTGTCCAGTACCTACAGTACTGTGCTTATATGAGCAGAGGATTGGGGGAGGGGGTCTTTCCAGCCAGCCAGCCACACAGTCAGCCAATGGCTTATCAACAGGGCTGACGTGAAGTCACAGGCAACAGGATTTGCTACTTAAGGGAGCTGTCTCACGACCCATATTGTGAGCATCGTGCCCCAGAGTGCTCGTCAACTTCAGCTCCACTATCATCCGCCCCGTGACTGCAAAATGCTTGTCTGCCTCACCGGGGACATTCCAAAAATAATAAAGAACACTTTAATGTTTCCTTGTGAAAAACAAACCACAATTAAAGCGGACTTTGGATGTTTTGAAATTTTAATATGCCATGCCATTTACTTGCATGTATGGCCTGGCGTGACAGATGTTTCTAATGCATCATGAAAATACTTTTACAGCAGAATCACGTGGAAAAGGAAAAGGTTTATTTTCCAAGCGCAGCTCTGATGTCTCCGGCAGGGGAACAGAAGGTGGTGAATATTCAGCAAACAGTAGCCTAGGAACCAGTTTAGGCGAGAATTAAAAATGGCACGCCACCTGCTCTCTTCATTACGGCAACTGTTGATTCAAACAGGGCCTCCGCCAGTGATACATTCACTCCCACCCGAACCCTGCTTAACACCGATCAGTGCTCTGCAAAGCATGGGCCACAAAGTAAATACAGAAAAAAACTCGTTTTATTATCCCTCTCACAGCCACAAACCTACTTTCGAGGACAAATGTTCTTTCACAAACTAACAGACAAACAGCATGTTTGTACCACCCACATTGAAAACAACAACAACAACAACAACAACAACATAAAATCATCTCTGCAGTATGAACGCAACGCAAGCCTTTATCATGCATATTGTACAGTATGTGCCTAAAAGTAAATGTTTCTATATATTTCTTAAAGTCAAGGTGCTTCCTAATCGACACAAATGACAAGTAATTCCCTCAGGGATTTATGCATTCTCCATATGTGTGTATTTTTGAATTCAATTCGAGCTGCACAAATAAGCAGCCTATAAATCTAACAAACAAATACTAACCTACTTGTGAGACAGTGCTGCTAAATTCAGTTGCAGAGATTTCCGGCTTGGAGCAGCGCTAGCTCTCTGCGATATTTAAACCGACGACGAAAGGTTGTTCCGGGGGGTTGGCTTGCTAACGGCAGCTGCAGATACACTGGCGACGGGCAGCCTTAATAAATCAATATGTCTAGCGCTCGAGGTTAATTCTCACTGCTTATTAGAGATAGATGAAATGTACAACCTCATGCATTACCTGGAGTGTTTATGCTATTTCTAAATGTCCCCCACTGCATAGACAGTGTGTGCAAACACGCAGACTACACACACACCACACACACACACAGCCTTCCTTGAGCTCCCGTCTTTCCCCAGGCGCAGTTCTGATTGATTGGATATTGGAAATGGTGTGCCAGCGTGTTTTAGAGAGGGTACTCATCTGATAATGAATGCAACACCTCGGCTGCAAGCTAATTATATTAGAGACACAACTTAGTTCTGCTCGCCTGCACTGTGAACGCCGGCCCCGAGGGAGGACAGCCATGCAGCAAGACAGCCCCAGCCACATCCAGCTGGGTCCATCAGTGCCAACGTTACATTGGCCATGCCCACTTGCTCCTGAGCCTCATGACACAAGGCGTGGCGAAGGAAACGGGGGTGGGGAAAACACATGGTAAATGTTGGGGTATCGGGCGAGCTCACCTGGTCTGCAACGGCGCGCGCCAATTTGTCCATCCGGGAGCCCGCCTCAGCAATTTTCTTAGCCGCGTTGATGACATCAGAGGAGTTCTTCAAGGGCCCTTTGCCTCTGGCAATGTGTGAAGGGGTGAGAAAAGGATGAGTCTTTGAAGACTATTTGTCTTTAAAACGGCTTTTCCTAAAACCATAAAAGTATAACATAATAATAAGATGGAATAACATTGCTTTCCCTCCACTTCAACAAATAGTCACACATCTATATACAGTGTACAGTATATATATAGTGTACAGTAAATATAGTACTGTTTATATTATACACAGTACAGTAAGGGAAAACTCCCCAAAACTCCTACGTTACCAGTGGTGCAGCATCCAATAGCAGTGTTCCAACACTATAGGTCTACTGTCCAGGTCAGTCATGAATACTCGAATACATTTTTTCCTTTTACCGCCCAATGCAATTTTAAAACAAACAAAAGAAATGGGTAGATGATAGTAAAAGCACATGTTAAATACGGGAAGAACGCATCAAAAGTAGTGATTGTCTTAATTGTGCTCTGCTCCTTTTTGTGTTGCTTCGGGGAAAGTTAATGTGAATTGAACGTGTTATATTCTCTCTGCAATGTTGCACTTCTTAGTCGCTATGGTGATACAGCAAACCCTCCATCTTATTGATGTCAGTTTATGTCACTGAGGTCAGGGCTGAAAACAATAAGTGGGCCATCACAGCACCATGGCTATAATCAGCCAGGACTGTTTCTGCATATTCTCTTGTTGCAAATAATAAATAGAGATTGGATCACCTCTCGGCATATTAGCAAGTCAGTAAGACAGACAGACAGACAGACGAGAGGCTATGTAAAGCCCAGATGGAGGAGATTGAAAGGAATGCTGGCGGCTTCAGCAGACATAAGTGACAAGACTGTAAATGCTAGCGGCTCAAACGCTTTATCCTTGGATCACAGCAACACTGAGTAGCCTGATCCAAATGACGCCAGTTTTGGTCATGGTTCCTCCACCGAAAACCATGTGCTGGTGTGGGGCGAGTGTGTGCCAAGCCAAGCACGCAACTGCTTTACTGCCCATTTACCTCCAGCAATCTCTAAACCTGCATTAGCTGTGTGTGTAGGAAGCTTTGTTTGTGTTAGAGTTACATACTATTATGTGGCAATAATATGATTTATACCATGTACAAAAATAGAACATTCGGAATGTTGAAGTCATATTAGTATGATATGCAAAAATACAGGAAAAAAAAAAAGACCAGCGGTTCTCAACCAGGGGGTTGGAACATCCCGGGGGTTTGACACAGGGGGGGTCACAAGATGATTTTCAAAAATTAAACAACAATTTTAAATGATTAAAATGGCATAGTTTTAGCCATAATTTTTAGTAGTAGTACATTTTATACATTACTTTGATGTATTCTGCTACTAGCCTGTATTAAAATACTATCTAATAATAATTTGGCTGTTATTCTTCTACCACCTCTGGGGATAGTGGGGGTCGAGAGTGTCTGGCACTATTATTTAAGGGGGGTTGCTAACCCCTGCTGTATACCACCTTAGTTTACCTGTATATACCACTTTTTGTATTTGAAAACACTTAGTTTTGACAAAGTTTTGACAAAGTTCCAGCATAGGCTTGCAAACAGGACGCATGCTTTTTGGTCTACAATGGCCTCAACGACATGTCTGAAGTGGATAGACCTTTTACCTAGAATATGTTATAGGTCAAATGTATTTCCAATCATGCTGGCATCATTGTATCTGCTATTTGCTGTCTTAAATTCAACGCCTTAAAGATCATATATATGATATTTTAAACAGTAATATGGATGGACAACTATTTAATATGTAATTTCATAGTGGAATCATTACTCCGCTATATGTTTACATACTGTAGTAAATACAGTAATTGCGTGACATGAGAATGACATCAAACTTCAGCTGTCTTTTGTGTGTCCGAGCTCCTCTGTTGTTTTTTGTTTAACATAGCCAGTCCAGCTGCTCGTTCATGTTTGTTTTGATCATCTGATATAGCGGTGCTTACTGTAGTTTGACCTCTAGTGGCAGACAAGGTCATACATAGTTACATTAACTATTCCTCCAAATTAAAAGAACATCAGCAGCATTGCGGCTGATTGTGGTCATCTGTAATAACTGTATCATTAAACATCCCTCAAGATTCCATTATGCGTCCAATGTTACACATATTGCATATTATTACACAATCCTTCTATACTTTGTTTGCTAATTTGTAATTGGTGCTGTAGTGGCAGACAGTGAACATCTGCAAGGTAGTTTGTGGCGTGTTAGGAACAAAGTACACTTGAGAATAATTTGTTCAGCGACACAAGTGTACGACAAGTGGCTGTGGTGGCTGGTACTGTTTACAGTTAGGTCTTTTATGAGACACTTTTATCCAAAGCAAAGTGTTAGATAGGAGGCATGGTTTAATCCCCAGACGCACTGGAAGAGACTCTGTATGTATGGATGTAGCGAAGAGAGACAATGGAACGTGAGTGGAATTCAGCAGCTTGTAGCAACGACAGGCCAAATAGAGGTCGGCGAGTGGACAGGTAGCCTAAAGAGATAAACACATCTCAACTTCAGGCGATTGAGGTGACTACCACTGGGAGCGAAGGATATTGTTGACTGACAGATGAAGAAAACATTTTGAGTGGGATACCTAGGCAACCGGAGCCTGGGATGTCAACCAGCTACCAACATTTAAGCTACAGTATGAAGCGATGGTCGACGATAGAAATGCACTGTATGTGTATGGGGCTTTAAGCTTTTTGCTCAAAGATACGCTTGGTTACCGTATTATCCGGCGTATAAAACGACTGGGCGTATAAGACGACCCCCAACTTTTCCAGTTCAAATATAGAGTTTGGGATATACTCTCCGTTTTTCTGGGCACAGCGCCGCTCTATCTCTTTTTTCCATACCCCGGGCATCCCGGACACCTACAGCTTGCTCCGCCCTTCACTTACACCTTCCCGGTGAGGCGCCCCCTCACCTCGTCATCGGGACCGCGTTAAGTCACTTCTTTCCACGAATCCTGGTGAGTAGATTTTCTTCTACCGTACTTGTACAGCGCTGCCCTTGCTGCTTTCATACTGTCGCCGCATACGGCGTGGATGCGGTCGCGGACGTTTTTGAGCTCCCCCCACCGTATGCGGCGACCGCAGATTCTCCAGTCTCAGCACCCGCCCTATAAGACGACACCCGGCGTAAAAGACGACCCCCGACTTTTGAGAAGATTTTCCTGGGTTAAAAAGTCGTCTTATACGCCGGAAAATACGATACTTAGAAACATCTGGGAACCCATCCATTTTTAAACTGGATGAAAGGGATGCTGATTGGTCAGAACCACTGGCTGTTTGGACTGAAGGGCAAAGATATCAAGCCTTTCCATATTGATACCGAGATCAAGATGGTATCACAAGGCATACAGGTCGGTTGGACGGATGTGTGGAGGACCTAACCACTACCCAATCCTGCCCTAGCCTTGTGATACCATCCTGGTCTATCCAGTTCTTTGCCATATCAGTCTGGAGCCCCTCAGTTCAAAAGCGTTTGTCATCGAGGTTGTGCGAACACATTTCAATAAATTTTCCTTACTTAAAATGTAATTTCTCACCTTAATCCCAGCCAATCAGTATGTTTAAAATCAGCCAGAGCCAGAACTGAAACGTGAGGGACTGATGAAATCATCTTGGGACAGATGATGAGATCAGGGTGGGTATCACAAGGCTACCCCCTTACCTGGTGAAATCCGTCATCTCCATCATGATCATGCACATCTGCTTGGCTAGGACGATGATGTCGTTGCCGTTGTCGTCCCACTTTGCCACCTCTGCGTCCAGCTTGCACTTCTCCTGCCTGAAGCTCTCCACCTGCTCCGCAATCTTGGCCTTCTCCTCCTGGGGCAGCTGGGCCATGATTGCCTGCAGGCGGACCGGCAAGGGGCGAGAGACACAGGAGGCACACGGCATCAGCGAGAGAGAGAGAGAGAGAGATGAGTGGAATGGGGTTATTATGAGACGAAGGAGGACATTCTACGGTTGTAAAGGAGACCATGATGGAGAAATGATGAAAGCTGGAAATGGGAATAGGACACAAGCGCATAAAGGGGGATTAGTTGAAGGGAAACCAGAAAAAAATGAACAAAGACGAAACAGACATCAAATGGAAAGCTGGGGCACCCATTTGTTCTGTGAAATGTGTTCTTCTCTCTTCCTTTTTTATTATTCAGCCTTGTTCATAATCTACCATACGGAAATTACACTTTAAGTATAGAGTGCTTTTCTTTTGCCCTTCTGAAATGCTTCAAAAACACAGCTCTAAACTTTACAATTAATGACTAAACCTTTTCAAACCTCTTGACATCGTATAGCCATAAAGAGCAAAATCCATTCTGCCTTAATTTTTTGCCCCCCCCATCCTCTTCCCCTCCCTCTAAGCGAGAATACATTTGCTCTCTCAGCAGCCACAGGAGTCAGGTCCAAAATGGCATAAATCTTACTGCAAGGTCACCTGCACAGCCAGAACCTGGTATTATTTGGGAGATAAATGTATAATTATCTTCCTCTGCTTCTTAGGCCTGGAGAATGAATAATGCATTTGTTCAACATTATGTCAAGGAGGTGAGACGGCAAAGAAAAGTTACCTGGTTCCTATTAGGTCGCTTATATTGACTCCGGGTAAGGAAGCAAGAATAACCGAGTGTGGTGGAAGTAGAAAGGAGGAATCCATTTGATTGCTGGTCTTTGTTTCTTTAAGGACACTACTAGTGTCCTACTATAGTGTGGCTGAGACATTTGTGATGATATAATTCCCCTTATTCTGTCCAGTTTGTCCATCCTGGATTTCTCTGATTCCTACCCTATTCTCTCCGCACGTCATCCGGGGCATAAGCAGGAAATTGCAAACAAACATGCTTGAGTCATTTGAGGAACGATCAAGAGCAGCTGAGAATATCATGAGAAGAAAACAGTGAACAATGAAGCTAGCAACACAATGAGAGAGACATAGTAAGGGGGGGTGAGGGGGCATTTTCAGTGCCATCTGACACAACTTTCTCATCAGAGGCTGCCAGATGTGTCCAGAGCTCTGGCCTTGATCAGCCTCCCATCCGCACACAGCTTTGGACGGGGGCTTATCTAAAAGAAAGCCCGACAACGCAAACAAGGCAATGCGGAGCCCGGTCTCGGAGTGCAGTGTTCAATTCACAGGCAACTAAGTGCAGAGACACATAGGAACCAACGTGCCACCAAATCCCACTGAACAGAATGAGATCAGTGCTTAAACCCAAAACACACATGACTGCACAGAGCTAACAAGAAAGAAGCTATTAAAAACACCCCAGTGTTAAAAGTTTACTAAAGAAATGATCCTTGCCCCATGATTAAACCTTCGCTTAAGATGTGCTTATGGCGCAATACTTCCAACGACCACTAGATGCTTGGCTTCAAAACAAAGCTAAGAACTCTGAACAAATGAATGAATTAATGATTGAATTCATATATCAATGGATGAATGGACAACAACATCCCAACCAAATTATTAGGCCATTGATTGCTATTAAAGTATACCCCCATTGATATTAATAATAACTCTTAGAGAAGCCCATGTTGCAGCTATTAGTCACAACCATTGAGTGATTACAGCAACATTCAGTTCCAGCGCTGACGCAATAGAGGCAGTTGTAAAGCCAAACGTCTTTTCAGAAACCAACATCACACACACAGTAGGTCCATCTTCTGTATGCCATAAACTAGCCTGTATTCTCCACGGGGCCTAATCAACAGCGACACAGGTAAGCGTGCAGCGCTACTAGGCATGCCAGAGGACCCAGTTCCACCCAAGTGTGTAATTGCGTTCCCTCGAGGCAGGGCCCTTGTGTCTGTCTTAGCGGCACGCTATTGGTGATCCCTCAACCGAAGGCGGTTATTAGCATATCCTGGCTGCTCCTTTCCGAACTGGTGAGCCATCAATTATTCACTTATCACTAATTACACTGGAGCGTATGGAGCAGGCTGTCAGTGAGGGGAGTTTGCCTCCGGGCAGCAGTGGGCTCATAGCAACAGGTGAGCTGAGGACAGTATACTAGCCTTATCCATTCCAAGAAATACTGTTTTCCCTTTAATGAGATGTATTTAAAAACAAAAACCCTGTCTAAAAGATTTAAGCGGCAAAAAGCATCTTGAAAGTGGACAATTTGCAATGGAAAATGTGCTTCTTTAAATGAACAACCAAGGGAGATGCAGGCGTGAGTGTGAGGGATTTACTTGTTGCGCCAAACCACTCAGAAAATGCGAATAGAGAAAAAATAATAAAATAAAGAAAAAAAGAGAAAAAAGGATTTTAAGCATTTAAGAAAACCACAGAGCAGGGATAAACGCTCTTATACATCCAACATCAGAGTAGCTGGAAGGCACTCTGTGAACCGCCACCCTTCACCCCCAGAATTCACTTATCCCCAAATCCCCCCCCACCCACCCCACCCTTTTATGATAACAACTGGGCGCAGGCCTTGGGAGCTTAACACGGTGGCAAATCCATCTGCGGGAAAGGCGCCGCACCAATACACTGTGCGACTCACCTGCTTCAACAGGGATTAGGGCACCTCGCCTGTTTTCTTGGCAGAGTGTCGCCGTAAAAAAAAGCGACTTAAACTAATTTGTTTCATTTTGAAATAAACTGCCCAGGCACTCTGGGTTCAATTTTATGGATGACCTATCAGCGGCGTTATCCAATCACTGCGTTTCAAAAGCGGACTTGCAAAGGGATTTCGGTGGTGGGCAGCGCTTTGTGAGCGGCCATGTGTGCGTGATCTGTGCCACAAGAAAAAAAGATAGAGGCCATGTACGGGCCTTCCTCTGTGTGTTCGGCAGCCCTCTTAACATGCGTGCTCTCGTCTATTAACTTAGCTTTTGCATTAGGAGAATAGGAGCGACAAGCGGAGCTGAACACAAGCCAAAGCCCCCCTGCGAACAAAGGCTCCTGGCACCGGCCTGGCATTGACTTTTAACACTGAGCGAGAGAGACACAGTGTACACAGACACCTGTGCATGATGCCCTGCTGCTGTCCATAGTACAGAGGGATCTGCTCACACTAGCTCCTTTGGACAACATGCGTTACCTTCCCAAGATGACGCATGCTTAACCAAGGGTTAGCCCCGAAAACGTCTTTCACGGTCGGCTCTCCGGTTGGATATGACACGTCCATGCATGGGATCAGTTCAGGGAAGGACCAGTAAACTGAATGAGAAGCTGTGTCAACCTGCCACATATACATGTATCTGAGACATTTTACAGAGCACATAGCATGTGAACAGATCACACGTTGCGATGGATTGACAGGCATAGCATGCTATAATAGCAGGGTAAACAGCCAATATGATTAATAATAAGGCGGCTTGATTAGTCAATGGCATTGCAAAATATTTGATTATTGTTGCACCTAAAAGTTTCAACAAAATATCACCACATGGCAATCAAAGTCAGACAATTCACCTTTGCCATATTGAGTGTGCCAATTCTGAGGTAAAAAAAAAAACACAACGGAAGTTGTGGGAGGTAGCCCTGTCAGAATGGACGTGTCACAAGAGTTTGATTGTCAAGAAATCTGACTAATCAGAAGGCCGGGATGTTGCTATGAGTTGCAGCTTGTTGTAATTTATAATTCCATCAAATCTGTTAACTTTACACATTTGTTGTGAAAACTTTGAAAGGATGTTGTTATGGGACATAGACAACAGTAGATATCCTATCTAGACAGATTGGATGTCAATTTCCTGAAGCCATGCGAAAAAACTTTAAACTATGCTATAGATTTGGATGCAAAAATCATGGCCAATCTTGGAGGTCAGCCAAACACATTTATTTTAAGGTAATATAATTACTATACTGTATCCCTTTTACATTTGTAAAAGAGTTGGTCAATCGTAACCGGTAGAATGTAGTAACTTTGTATAGTCTACGTGATAGCAATTGTAGGCTACAGTACTATTCTCTCCTCAGTCAAATGTTTGCTGTCTACTTAGTTCATAGTTTCACATATTCTGAGGAGATATTTCTCATTAAATGAAAATGTATAAATCTAAAATTAAAAAGACTGACTTTGTCTTACCAGTAGGAATAACTATCATATCACTATACTGTAGTAAGCCTGTTTTTCTAGATGGGCTTCATTGTTCGCTGTGGGGATGTATGACCCAGCTATAGGCTATAGTATAATTATTTTAGTTATTATATTTTGTATTAAAGCTGACATACCTAACATTTCCACATTCTACATTTAGACAACATTTAACATTTAAACAAACCTCACCACCTTTCAACCACTTTCATGACCACCTCTCATGCTGTTTATATAGCCATTTCCACAGTTGTTGGACCGAAAAATAATTGTCAAAATGGGAAAAGCTTTCCACTGATGGAGAGCTGTAAAAGATGAGAAATAATTTGTACCATGCACTGTTACTGCCCCATGTGTGAGTAGCCTATAATTTTATTGTGTTTTTGAAGCCAATAATAAGTTGCAAACACGATCCTAAGTAGCCTATTGCAGTAGCCTATCGGGAAAAGCGCTATTTCAAAGTTTATAGTGAGATAAAAGGACGTTCATTTTCTGTGTTGGACTGGATGCCGTAGTATAGGCTATTTGCAACATATGCCTATGTGTTATGCCGTGGCTGAGATGCACAGACTATACAGGCTATACACAGCTTGTGTGCAGCGGGTCACCAGGACACAGGATGTGAATACACTGTATTTACAGTGCACGTTAGGCACTAACACTGCATAGGGAACCACTGACTTGCTATTGTGGAAGTGTGGCCCAGACGTGTATAGGGGATTGACCCGTTTCTGCAATAGCCAATTGTGTTGCACAACCACACACACACACAAACTTACTAACCATGGCAGTAAATCTCAAGATCATTTATTTGGATGTGGACATTTCCCCAAGAAGTATGTGTGTGTGTGTGTGTGTGTGAGAGAGAGAGAAAGAGAGAGAGAGAGAGAGAGAGAGAGAGAGAGAGAGAGAGAGAGA
>JAODLL010000001.1:1133003-1179848 GCA_026546735.1 Forbesichthys agassizii | reverse complement strand
TGTGTGTGTGTGTGTGTGTGAGAGAGAGAGAGAGAGAGAGAGAGAGAGAGAGAGAGAGAGAGAGAGAGAGAGAGAGCGAGAGAGAGAGAGAATGGGAACTCATCTGGGGAATCAAACATACCTACTATTAATTGTCTTTGCTGCAGCTGTGTTTACCCTGCTCTGGCACGTCTGTGATTAAAGAAGAAAGAAAAAAGGGTCCTTGTTCTCGGTTTCATTCAATCACACACGCTTGTGTGTATACACATTTGCCATTCACTATCCCTATCAATCCAACCCGCACTTTGTCAGAACGGCATGCTGTGCTATCAAACTGTTCCAAACAAAAGTTGCCCACTCAAAGCACAGTGGTTGCCAGGAAGGCTGGCTTGGTGCAATGAGGCTCCCTTTGCTTGGCTGTGATGATTTGTCTAAGCTCAGATGGCCATCCGATGGTACACAGTGGGAGGCTTGCTAGAACGATGGGGAGGTTCACATGCTAAGGCCTTCTCACCCTAGCAAATGCACTGAACACCCCCTATGGTTTTCCCCCGGAACAGTTACTGTGCTGTGACACTAGCAGGTCTGCTTCAGACAACATTTTATGGCCATAGTTAGTCAGGATGTTATGCTGTAAGAATCATAACAACGCCAGGAGTCTTTAAGTGAACCACTCAACCACATGCCTGGTTATTTTCTGACCGGACACGAACGGTTTCCATTGGAGCGTATTGAGACTGATTAACAAAGAAAACACCCTTCGTATTCAATCAAGATACGCGTAAGCGTTACTGAATTCTAGTGGTCCAGAATGCACAGCTCTACACTTAAGTGAATCTGTCTAAGGGGACCGGCCTGCTCTCTACTTCATCTAGCTTTAATAAATAACAACCGAGAGCATTTCCAAATGAAACAGGAAATTCAACCAAGACCTCAACAGATGAAACGAACAGGAGAATGTGGAGGCGGATTTCACATAGCAGCAGAGTCACATAAATGTTCTTTGAGCCCCCATCTTCCAGCGGTGCCCTGAGGTACCATAAAAGGCATTTCATTTCTCCAATTAGGGGAATGTGGGAGGGGATGGATTGGACTTTAAAGGTGCTTTATATGATATTGTAAACAATATAGCCGTTTTCTAAGATAGTGGAGTAAATGTGTGGCAGGCTGTGCATGCATGTTAATGTGTGTGTGGCATGCAGAGCATTTTATTTTGGTCTGAGTCGCTGGTTAGTGTGACATCTAGTGGCAGAAAGTCATAAAGGACCCTTTTAAACAGTTTCTGTTCCATTGCACACTTTGATGGGTCCACATGTATTTCTAGTGCCCTCTGTAGGCAGGTTTTGAGTGGGCCCAGTCGGTGCACAGCCAAGCTTTAAGGACAAGAAACGCGCCAATGCAGTCCCCCTGCCATCCACAGTCCCAGGCAACATGCAAGGTTCTGTTGCTGGGTGACCTGGCTGAAGCATCACTAACACAGGCCCGGCCGTTGCGAATGAGCTGCCGGCAAGTCAAAGTGTTGCACTGCAGGTCATGTTGTGAGTTGTCTCTCACCTGCCGGCATAATACACTCCCCCAGCGCCTTTATTGCCGCAACACGGCCCTTGCTATGTGTACGCTTGCTGCCCTGGCGATCCCTCTCTCCGGTGTATTCACCGAGGCACGGTGGACGGCCAACTCACCCTGGCACTCTGTCCGGCGATGAGCTGGTCGTCCTCCGTCTGGACGCTGGTCCTGCTACGGGCGTCATAGTCCTCCTGCTCAAAGTCAGAGTCGTCCTCCAGCTCTTCTGGTGTCTGGGGAGGAAGGGGGGAGAGGGTGATAGAGAAGAGAATGATAGGGGAGGAGAGAGAGAGAAAGTGGGTGATGGAGAGGGACGGAGACATAGAGGGGGAGGGAGAGAGATATATACAGCGGCTGAATAAAAGATGAGACAGGCTCACTTCACACTTCCCTCTGCGTACACGCCTCATGGTGCCCACTGTGGGCCTCGATGGGAGCTTAACCCTCACACCCACCGCGGTGTGACAGGTAGCGGTGGGAACCGAGTCCGAGCAGCTCAGCCCCCTCCTCGGGAGCGCTTTCCGCGATCTTGCATCGCTCTCGTTTTGTTTTTGTTCTCTCCAATGGCAGTGATAAGCGGGTACATGGAAGGCGTTGCGTTCCCTCAACAGAAGTGTTCAAATGGCACAGCAAAAAAAATAGGCCTGAAGAGGATTTGGGGCGGCACACTGCTCAGATCAAGTGTGCTGTCAAATGAAAGAGGAAAGCGCTGGTGGCGTCGTTTGACAAGGCATGAATCCAGCACGCACGCAGCGCATCTGTTAATCCAACTAACAGCTGCCATTTTAGGCTCATCTGCACAAAACTGCGGTGAAAAGTGGAAACGTGCACTTTTGGACACAGCCTAGCACAGGTACAGTAGATTGGGCATGTGTGCCTTATGTAATACTAATAACAACATTAAGATTAACTGTTACATACGTTTCAGGGTGATTGTAAACATGTAAACAACCAAGCTTTTGTTTTCTACTTTTGTATAATTCAAACAGGGCAGTGAATGCCAACTTCAATTTGCAATGTTCTATCTTTGAGTGGTTGATTCTATTCTAGTGACTCAGTGCAAGGTCGCCACCTCTTAATATCTGAAGGAATAAACCATTTTATAGGTTTATTCATAAGGTTTCGCCACACAAAGAGTTTAGGTTTAAAAAGCTATTACTGTACATGCGGAGGCAGCATTTGCTGAAAGCCGTTATATTATTAAGTTACACAACTCGAAAAAGTGAGGATCATCCGGTCTGTATAGCTTCAGAAAGTAATTGAGACCAGTTGGTCCCAGGCACTTCAAAGCTGTCCGTATTCAATTATTTACCAACATCATTTTTATTATTTATAATTAAAAACATTCCACAGCCTTGGGAAATGCTCCAGCTTGAAGAAAATATAGAAAACAAATTACCCTGGTGAAGATATGAGGTCTGGCACTGGGTCAAAATGAACACAGCCGACACCAGATTGGCTATAAAAGGTTGAGGTGTTCAAGTCTCGTGTTGAAACTGACATGTTGTACAGACATGGCTTACAGTAGAGCCTATACAAGATAGTTCTACATATTCAACAATGTAATTTCACTATCCAATGTTATTGCCCCCACCTCCATGTTCCATAAATGTCCCAGATTGGAAGAAGATAAAAATGTTTGCTGTGCAAAATAACCTGTTATGTCTCTTAAATTTAGAGTTCATTAGAATAAGTGGAACCTATAATAACTAAGGTAAACAAAAGTATGAAAGATTCACCTCATTAATAATAATGAAATCCACCACAAGGTGCACAATCATTTTCTATTCTAGCCCAAAACCAATCTAAAAGACGTTAATTTGTAGACCTGTTATTATCATAAATAATACATGTATACTGTTTGCATTGCAGAATCATATAAAGTGAAGCATTGGTCTAATGCACTTCAAACTGGGTCATTATTACACTCACATTCATGTGAATCAGGTGTGTTGGGGGACATCTTAAACATGCAGGGCAGTGGGTCCCCAGGCTTGAGAAGCACTGGTCTAACGCATTCCAAAAAGGGTCAAACAAGTTCCATGTCCCCTTGCATTGTAATATCTTTCAGGTCAGCTTGCTAGGTTGCATACTGTACCTTCTGTCCTCCCGGAGAGGAGCTGAACGTACCCGTATCATGAGAACAGCTTTCCTGATGTCACGGACGCCATCGTAGACCAGGCGCGATGCGTCGATGAACTCGTTCTCCTCAAACGCCTGCGGGGGGTTTGTGCTCAGGGCCTCAATGGCTACTTCCACTTGCTCGGCAAAACGGGGCATGACTGTGTGGATAGGAGAGGGACGGTGAGAGAGAAGGTAAGCAAATACACAGGAGAGTTACGTTAACACGCACACATGCATGCAGGCACGAACCTGGTGGGCTTTGAAAGCTTTATTAAGGAGGAGAGAGGCAGGGAAAATATGAATCAGTAAATTGATTACTAAACACGCGCGCACGCATAAAAACACGACGCGCCACGCATCCGAAATATCTGTCACCGAGCAGGGTCTGTCACCTCCGTCATTCTCGCCTCTCAGGTTGTCCCCCTGAATCTCTGGGCAGCAGACGGGCCGGCGTTCACCCCACCGCACGCCAATTAGCTTGTTTCACCTTGGTTTATGCTACGGGGAGATTGTTATGTCTGCCGCATATCCGTGTGGGTCTGTGTCAGACTGACACCGCAAAATAATGCTAGCTCGCGTGCCCAGGCCTGTCAAATCAACGTCGTGATGAGGGAATAAAAATTCATAACATCTTTTGAACCAAACAAAAAAGCCCTTTTTAACTATATAAAAAAAAATGATTATAAACAGTTGGTCTGTTGTCAGTATCAATTGAACAGAGCTGCTGTGCGAATCTTCAAATGAATTGTGTTCAATTTGACGTGATAAGTATTCAGGCATACAGTACAAACTGAAAGAATTTTTTAAAATGTATATTGAGCAATGCTTTTATGTTTTGCAACATAATACCAGTAATTGAATGCAGACAATATAACAATAATAGACAATAATAGATAATAGGCAGACAATAATAATGTTTATAATGTGCTGTTTTATTAATGGCCTTGTGCTAAAAAAAATTAAAACATTAAAAGCTACAGCTTGCGACAAATAGTTACCTACAGATTGTAACAGAACATGATCTTTGATGTCTATTTGCTTGTAACACATGCACATAAAACACTCAGCCAGCGACATACTGAATCACCATAGCTAGGAATAATTTAACAGGGACATGACATTGTGGTTGAAAGTGGTGTTGCAAAAACTTTTGATTTAAAACTACTCTCCCAAAAGAGCTCATAGGCTCACACTGTTCTCCACCCCTTCACCTAAAGACTGCATTTCAATCATAAATAGTGAGCTAGGGTGGAAATGCATAGGGACTTGGGGGCACTGTAATTCTAAGAAGTAGTGGGCTGTTACTTTAAATGTACACTGTGTCTATAGCTTCCCCAGATCTCCAGAAATGTCAGCACACAGCTCACTGCCAATGTCTGCTGATGAAACATAACTGTCCTCAAAAGGGTCCGTAGCAGATGGAACTGGAGGGGTAAGGTAAAGGTGCTTTTATTGTCACATACACATACATGTAGCGAAATGCCTTCTCTGCATTTAACTAAAGGGAGCAGTGGGCAGCCGCTGTGCAGCTCCCTGGGACCAACTCCAGATAGAGGCCAGTGTCGCTGGTCAATGGCACTGACAGGAGAGAGTTTTAACCTGAAATGTTTTTGGATAGTGGGATAGAGAGCAGTGTCAGCGTATGAGTAGAGAGGAATGCCAGTCACACAGCAGTGCGGGCGGGTGGCACGTGAGAAACATTATCTCAGTCGAGGTCTAGCATTGACAGCTCCCCACTCCATTTTATTCATGTTCCGAATGTCCTGAAAAAGCCTATAATGCTCCCCTGCACTGGCATAGGAAAATATTCCGTGATGAATATTTGTACATATAATAAATGGGTTTCGGAGAGCTGATGCTTATTGATTCAGGCCGGCACACTTTCTTTAGAGGGAGGAGGACAAGTCTAGTCTTGGAGGGGGGGGTGGGGGGGTGGTGGTGGTGGTGAGGGGAGGGGGGGGGGTAGATAAGACCATTTTAGGATGGCTGGTAACTGGGAACCAATGCTCGCCTATATGCTTGATGTTCCTATGCCCTCTGCTTTCAAATGCAAATAGTCAATTAACCAGTCTTGCATTATAATGTGTATATACACAACACTGGCTAAATTACAAAATACATAAGGTACAGAGGTGCTACAACAGTCTCTGTCTTTTAATTTTTTTATTCAGTTTAATCCACTTACTGGAGAGGCGTAAAATAGGCTTTTGGGAATTGCTGGGAAGGAGTTTTAAATAGAAATATTTAAATGATCTCAGAGCTCTTAATGAGCAAAGTTGCTGATGGTGAGGAGCAATTTCACTCATTCCAGTTGAGAAATGATGAAGGGAATTAAATGTGACCGTGTAGCAATAGATCCCCCGCTCCACCCTCCCAGCCATAACCATAGTTTAGGAGACACGTTGGAGAGTACAATGAACGCATAAATCCTCGAGGTGTTTATTTAGCTGGAAGCAGCAGATTGTGGATTGTAGATTGTATATGTACAACACACAAGAAGGGGCAAAATGACCTCAAAAATAAAATAAAATAACAAATACCCTAATTGTAAGTGTATCAAAATAGGTGTGGATGAAATAGGGAAATTCTGGGCCCACTGGTGGGGAAAAAGCACTTCTGCACAAATTATAGGGTACTGCGCTAACAGGTGCTAACGTGCGTCGCTAACTTGTATCACTAACATGCTGATGCACTAATGTGCGTCGCTAACGTGTTCTCGCTGACGCCCATCGACGTCGCTAACATTGATATCTGGGTCTGCTGACTGAATTGGACTAGATCCAATTGTGATTTTAAGACCGGTGTCAACCTATCATGCCTTGTTCTCCTTCCTCCCTGATATTCCATTGGACAAGCTAGCGGATCTGGCTAGCTGGCTGTAACTGCCTAACCTCCAGTGGTGATCTATTGTGCGTCTGCCATCTGGCTCTGCGGCCGGCCGGCTCCATGCCGCCATAATAATGCGTGAGAATTGAAAGACTGAGTCATCGTTCTCAGAAGCAGCGTACCTGGCCTTTCTGAGTGTTAATGGAGCGCTCTCATTACGGGTCGCTCCTGATCCGGAGCACAACCCTTCTAATGCATCATTGGAGTAAAATACCATGTAAAACGCAATTTTAAATGATGTTAATGCTTGTGATATTGGTCATTTTGCTGGCCAGGAGCACCAAATATCTGGCTGTCAGCCTGACCCAGTGGGTTTGTATGCAGTCAAGAAATTATATTTCTGTGGAATAATAGCAACAGTAATAATAATACTATGAATAATACAAGCCTACAAACAACAATGAATGTGTTTGCAATACAGTGTTAATAACAGTGACATGCTTTGTCTGTTTTAAGGACATACTATGTGTATGTAGTATTACCCACACCACAGCCCAAGCTGAATCCCATTTACCCTGCCCTACTGGTGTAATAACAAGGAGTAACATTGCACCAGCGTCTCTAAATGGCGCAATAACACATGCCATCTATCAGTTATTTAATCCACCCTCTCCAGGCACCACATTAATGACCTACTTTAAAATGTATCTCCCCTTGTTCCTTTTCTTTTTTACTGAAGAGCAGATTAGTTGAACCACAGCATGGCAGTGGGCAGAGAAGTGTCTTAGAAGGAATGATGCGGAGGGAAAGAGAGAATGAGAGAAGCCATAACCACTTTCCTATTAGGCTATTGATTTTCTCCCTCTCAAGGACAAGCCTCAATCCCGGGGCCCATGTGCAGTCTGCCTGCCTGTCAGGAATCTATGGCTCAGCTTTACGCGCCAGAGTTGTGTGCCTTGGCGTGCCTGCGTCTGCCCCAGCCATAAATCTGAGCACACTCAATATGGGGATAAGCAATGGGAGCAAATGAGGCAGGGTCAAAGGGCAGGGGGCTTGTGATAAGTGGCATGTGTGGACGAAGGGGCTGTCAGTAGAGGTTCCTTGAGCCTGGCAATGTGGGCCGGCCCACATATATACATTACGCCAGACACAGCCCCCCCTCACACACACACACACACATATGCACACCATACAAAATAGGCGAAAAAACACACCTCGCAACCCAAATGCGTGCACATCCCCCAAATGGTAACACAGATAAACACAGTGACACACACATACGCAGACACAAACACACTGCAAACAGAAACACAGATAACACAGTGACACACACACACACACACACACACACACACACACATACTTACTTTGGCTCCCAAACAAGCGCACACTCTCACATTTCCCATTAACACTCAAAAAGACCCACTCACCCACATTTTGTACACACATTAAACTAAGTGTAATGGGGAAAAAGGGGGCCACATCAATGAGTTCCACTAAAATCCCTGCTCAGATCTCTAAGTGAAATCTTTGGTGACAATTATTGATTTCTTGAGCACAGTCTAGTTAATTGGACTGAATGCTCTCTAAAAAAAACTACAAAAGGTCCCCTATATTCATTCCCCTTGGTTCTGCTACACTTAATCATCTTTCCTCCAGCTATGGATTATTGTTGTTGTTGGCCCTGTTCAAATCTATAGACGCCAGCTATGAGTACAGTGTCGGGGGAAGGGTGGCACCAGCTCACAGAGATCAATATGGGTGCTTTATGGTCCAGATCAGATGTGGATGGTAGCTCTTTAAAACCCCTGCCGCCACCACTAAGAGGGAAACAGGGAGGGCAAACACAACAGGCCCTCATCAAAGAGAAATATGGGTGCCATGAAAGAAGCCAGTCCAGGGCTTTAACACCTCAATTAGCGGCTGCAATCGAGCGTAGCCTCTTTACAATAGAGTAAAAAAGGCCTCCTCCTTACTGTATGAGCTAAGTATAGATATTAGAAGCCTTTTGTCTGGGAAGAAGGACGCACTACAATGCACTTGTTTACGAGCTGATTTTATATGAGCCCAGGGAGATGAATGGTTCATGCTGTCCAAGGTTATTTCTTTGACATTGTTTAGGCTAATGTATTTTTAAAGGTGTGTTCCTCAGATGTGTCCTGCCCAGGTCACGGTTTATGTTTTGGAACGCAACTGTGCAAAAGATAATAGTGCATGTAGAGGGACGAGTCCCTCCCATACCATGTTTATAACCACAAAAAACTTAACTACTACCTGTGTGCAGCGCCAAATATTTTTTTAGCAGAGCGCTACAGAATATATGGTGTGCACGCGGCTACACCCAATCATGAACAAATAGGCAATTTTCCCACAACCTTATGCCCCGGACACACTGCAAGCGACTAGGAGCGACGGGAGACAATTGAATGTCAATGTGATGGTCGGCGACGCGAACTGGGTGGGTACCGAGTTAAACTAATTTTAACTCCAGGCGACGCGATTGAGGCGACTACCAACGGAAGCTAAGGAAACCTAGCCTAGTGCTTGCGCTATCAAATGTAGGCCTTTCTATACCTTTTGTTAATTCAAAATAAAATAAAGAGAAGATGAAGGAGTCATAGGGAACATAAACAGGAGAGCAAGACAACAAATATCCATCCATTTGCTTTGAGTTGGAGGTATTATGCTGAAATGCAAACAGTAAACAGTTTACTTGTTTTTGGGCTGCAAAAAAACAAAAAGTCTCACTGTTATTAGGTTTTTGTGTTTTATATATTGATATGGGTGGATCCTTGCCATGTGTCCGGGGATTAACTCCCAACCAATGAGTGGAACAACATGTCAGTAAAGCGCAGAAGCCTTTCATTGATATTCTTCATTCATTCCATGAAAACCGCTGATGAAGAGCACCTTTAAAATCCCATTGCAGTGTTCAGTCTCTTGATAGTGCGGTTTACAACCGTGGTGTGTGACTGGATTACGGTCATGTAAGATTAACCTGAAGCGGCCCGATACAGGCCTGCTATACTACATCAATGAATCACCGCGACCAATTAAATTGAGTTTAGAGTTATAGGCAGCACAGAACGTGATTAAGTTACCATATAATAACCAGTCGCCAGCCCATTACGTCAGGGATGACCGTAGGAAAAATGGCTCTGTACAACAGGGCCCTTACTGACTTATCTGCAGAGGAAAAGGTGGGGGGGCAGACGGGATAAGGGGTGGGGGGCTGATTGTGTCTCTTAATTATTCCGGTGGATGGATGTAATGAGAGAAACAATACATAGCCTGCCTCACTAAATGGCCTCTAATGGGAGAGATAGCGTTGGGGTGGTGGTTGGTGGAGGGGTGTGGGAGGGGTGACAAATGGAAACTCAAGCTAGGTTTGTGGTTCTATTTGTGGGCGCATTTGGGTCGGGCTTCCGAGGCGGGAAGGTGTAGATAACCGTAAAATGGCCACTTCAATTTCAGTGTGAATTATGTTTCCTAGGCGAGCATCGACTTTAGTCGGCTTTAGCTCACATTTACCCATAAAATGCTAGCAGTCATTATTTGGTGTTGTGATTTCTGAACCTTTGTATATCTCCCTGCACTTCTGCATTGAAGTGCTGCAGCACGGTGTAAGTTAAGAGTGTACAGCGCGTTTAAGAGAGGCTCCGGTTGCGCAGGGATACTTTCGTCTGGCACCACAATAACACCTTTACAATATAATAACACCCCCACTGTAGGACTGCATTACCACATGTCCAGAGAGAATGGAGCAAAGCGAGAAGTCGCAACGTGTGGGACTTAGCACCCTTTATGCAGACCAGAGCAACCCAGTGTTCCATGCAAGTTAATGGGGAGGTACACGGATCTCACAAAAACATTGCCCATTATTTCTCTCTGGGAGTTAATGGGTCTTTGGAGCATATTACATTAATTCCCAAGTACCTACGATCAATATGAGGCTAGGAAATGGTATTTCTGCAGCAAAGTGTTTCAGGGTAAATTGACTTTGTTTCAGGCCATGCATGGTAGATGTCCTGTAGCTGTCTGGGCGATGCGTACATCAGCCTCCTCGGAAAACCGCTGTTGGTGCCGTAGGGGGCCACGCCCACCTATTAAGAGACCAGAACCGTCTCTGTGCTTGCTCCCACAGGAGCGCGTGACGTCACTCTCGCTCGCTCTTTCTGTCATGTCCAGAGCCTCTCACCTGTCTCAGAAAGCAGCTTAATGGACTCCAGCACGCGCTCCGTGTAAACGCCGGGCTCGTAGTTCTCCATCTCGGCGTTGATGATGTGGACCACGCGGGCCGCCCGTCCACGGATGGCCCCGGCGGTGCGGTCCAGAGTGTCCACGTCCCCCTCCTGCAGGGCTATCACACACTTGTTCACATCCTCCAGGATGTGGTTCTCTGTGGAGACACAGCACACATCCATACAGTGCTATGTGCTGGGGCTGTATGATGTAAACACACACAGAGAGAATGATGTGGCTCTCTGTGGGGACACAGCACACATCCATACAGTACTATGTGCTGGGGCTGTATGATGTAAACACACACAGAGAGAATGATGTGGCTCTCTGTGGAGACACAGCACACATCCATACAGTGCTATGTGCTGGGGCCGTATGATGTAAACACACACAGAGAGAATGATGTGGCTCTCTGTGGGGACACAGCACACATCCATACAGTACTATGTGCTGGGGCCGTATGATGTAAACACACACAGAGAAGCGCACCAGAGACATTCAACTGTATTGTCGTGTGTCTGCAAAACATTTGTATAGTTCCCTTTCTGTCTGCCTTTATATATACTGTAGCACACAGTCTCACAGGAAACCAGCACTGAAGGACAGTACATTCAATACATTTAATACAACACAATACAGTTCTGTATGCTATTTATAGACATGGTAAATGGACTGCGTTTATACAGCACTCTTCTAACCTTCAGGCGTACATGATTGCCTCACATTCATCCATTCACACACACACATTCATACACCGTGTCCAAGGCACCATCCGACCAAGTGACACTCCGGGAAGCCAGGAAGCAGCAGGGTTCGACACTGCAGCCATTTGATCACCTGTCATACCGCTCTACCCATTGAGCCACTGCTGCCCTTCAATAAATCAATAATGTAAAAATGAATGTATTGGTGGTAAAGTACCATTGGAGTTTTGGGCACTGTGTGTTTCTTCATTTGATTAGAACGAGCTATTTCTTGTAATCATAACCTATTAGTTCAGGTCATTTTTATCCTTCAAAGAGGTACAATGCAAAGAAAAACAAAGAGCAGAGTGTCTTTATGTGCTGATGTTACACACGGCTACACAATTCATTATGAAACAAAACAAAAACAAACGGAAGTAGGTCTGCAACGCTCCCTACCCGAGACGGACAGGAAGTCATCCACGGATGTGATGTCATCTACCGCTTCGGTCAGGATGCGAACCTGCTTCTCCCATTGGTCCTTGAAGACGTCCATGTTGTCCTGAGCCACCTTGCTCTGGGGGCGGGCAGCCAACGTGAGGGCAGCATTGATCACCTTGCGACAGGAATTAACACGGCGATGAATGTCAATGCAGCGGCATTTAGCTGTGTCACACACGGGTGTACGTGTTATTTGTTGGTGGCGAGGTCAGGCGCAGACAAAGACGAAACCATGACGACAGAGGCTTTAACAGAAATACTACAGTACTACAGTAACTCGCTACACGGTGGAGGAATTGTTGACAAAGAACAAAAAGCAAACCCCAACACTGCACAGTGAATACCCTCCCACACAGGATGCAGGTTGGTGTGAGGATGGATGCTACCACCCCATTCAACACACCCTTATATGGCAAGTACAGTACAGCAAATACATGTAGCGTGATTGGCTGGAAGCATTATCACTCTGGAAACATGTTTTGATCTAGAGACTACTACACTACTTGCTAAATACGCTCAATGCTGAAATAAATACATTTTCAAGTTTAACATCGTGATTTTGAACTTCTTTTTGCTTCTCATACAGTATGCCAACGTATCGATCAACAGTGCACGCGTGTGTTATAGTTCCTACACGAGGTTATCTTCTGAAAGCAGGGCAGTATGCTGACATTGAGCAGGTGTATGTCCGCTCTTGACAAAATGGAGCGTTTGGCGGCAGTCAGCCAGCCAACAGGATTACTGTTGAGGCCGCTAGTTGTGTTAGACCGGGGAAATGCCAAGTGGACCCCTGCGTCTGTTAGATGAATGGGATCCAGGACCTAATGAGAAGACTTAGCAGGATGTACAGCAACATGGCAGCTGGCGTGCAGGTCACACCCAGAGACGCTTCATTTCTGTCTCCTTGCACATGAACAGCGCTTGCTCTTAAACGCCATCTTAATTAGCCTGGTGTAAATAAGCTACAGTAAGATCCAGATGTAAATATCCAGTGGAGGCATTTCTTTGAGGAAATAAAACAAAACAAAAACAAAAACCTCATTCGACCCTAGCAGAAAGATTGTCTCTCATTTATGCCCTACATTCGCCTAATCTGTGTGGAGCGGTGCCGAGAAACAGCAGGTCCAGCCCTGATGTTCCCTATAGGTCGGTTATCTTATAGTGAGTGACTGGGTCCAGGCCACCAGGAGCTACTGTACCAGCGCTCAGCTCAGATCTCTTCACGTCGGTTCACTTCACTCCTCTTATCCATTAGCGTGGCTGTGCCACAGCCCTTAACTGTGGACACAATGGGGCGAGTGCCACCCCCTCAAAACCCAGGCCTTTTCTCACTTCACTGATCCGTGAAAAGGTACTCAGTGGCGGATTTCTGATTTTTGTCATTCTTACTTATACAGAACAAAATACGCTTTGCAAATGCCCTGAATGTACAGTATTAAACAATTTGACTTATTTAAGTACTGTCCACCAAATGTGAACTAGCACTCGAACACAACTCACACTATATGCGATCATGAGCTCCTGGACTGTGCATTTTCATATTGTTGTGGATATTGTGATATTGTTATGTTTTCTTTTTATACAGTGTAATTACATCTTGCATGTCCAAAAATTTGGCTTGCTTTCTAGACACCCTGAGCATATTCCTATTGCCAAGTGCCAACAAAAAGATCATTACTGTAGCATCTGTTAAAATCCTAAATATATCAACCATGGGTAGATAGTTCTGTTCCTTACCTGTGGGCACAGACTGTCGATTTGGGTGGCAGCCATTCTGACCAATTTCACCCCCTCCTCATTGTTGGAGATGGAGCAGGCAAGATTGGCCACCTACAGGAAGATGTGGATGAAGATAAAATAGCAAATGAATCAAGAATGCAACACACTCAATAAGCTATTGTATATAACAATGTTTCATTCATTTGACCAGGCTTTGAAAAATGTACATTTAGGCTGAACCAAGGGTATATGAGTAGGTGTGGTTGTAATTAATATTATGTATTTTTTCGATTTGTATTGCTCCGAGTTATCAAAGAACGAGAACAACTCATATCTCTTTTCCCCAAAGCCAATGAGCACAAACGGCATTTTCACATTATGCATTCCCACACTAACTGATCTTTTTTTAAACTTGCGATAGTGGTTGGAGCTTCTGCATTAGCTTGTGTGCCACTATCTGCAAGAGCAAGGGTTTTCTGCTTGGTTTAGAAAGGCTGCAAGGCAATATCTGGGGCACAATATGTACAGGGCCTGCTCCACTGTTATTCCACTAAACCTCCTTCAACTCCCTCTCTTGTGCAACCACACAGCTATCTAATTATCCGGCTTGCATGTCATTGGACGTGTAAGACAGCGCCACGCACATGCTCTTTAATTTCACAAAATATCTCATGTCTAATTAGTTCCAATCACATAGACAGCAATGCACTGTAGCTTTCAGGTGACTGCAGTAGTAGTAACAGCCTAAATTACTTTATTTGTTTACTTTGCAGCTTTGTTGCAGAAAGGTGTTTATTTGGAGTTATGTTGTTTCAAATCAATGTCACCCAATCACACTTCACTATTATAGTCTTGCATCTCACAGCTAATATTCACAACTTTACATCATAATTGCGAGGGCATCTTTAGTGCTATTGAAAGTGAGCGACAACGACAGTTTCCTGTTTGTAGGGAGAGGTGCCAGACTGTATTAGCACTTCCACCGCTCACGTCACCGACAGAGGCAAATTGGGGAAGATCAAATTTGTGTTAGAAGACTTTTGCTTAGAGCACAGTCTCCCTTTACTACTGACAGCTATGAGGGCATTGATGGATTGCAGTACTTTATATATGTGTGTGTTTGGTGCGGGGGGTATAATCGTGTAAATATAAAAGTGTATACGGCTGAGAAGTGTGTGTGTGTGTGTGTGTGTGTGTGTGTGTGTGTGTGTGTGTGTGTACAGTATGTGTGTGTGGACATTTATGACCAATAGCCTGATGGAAAATGAATTAAAAGTGGGTTGCATCGGAATGCTGTATTTCAGAGGTTTGGGGAAGATGCGGTCTCTTCCTTCAACACAGTATCAGTATACTAGCAAGCCACTCTCTTTACACGCCCATAACCAACACATATCGCTCCCTATCGGACCACCCCGTCCCCCACCCCTCCTGAAAGCGGTGGGCCTTCAGAAGGCTGGCACCTTGCCCATTCACCGCCCACCCTCCACCACCCAACCGACACACATCGCTGAGCTGGGGCGAGCGCCGTGACATCCAGCCAAAAGTACTGATTGCAATTATCTAAAGCGCCGTGTTCCCTTTGAGGGTTTTTTGGAAGGGGGGAGGAAGGGGGGGTGGAAAGAAACTGTAAGACCCAAAGTTGTGCTTCAAAAGTGTAACAACGATAGCGCCAAAGACTCTGGAGAGTAGAGGATTTAAAGTTTTTAGCGTGACAGAGAGAGAGAGAGAGAGAGAGAGAGAGAGAGAGAGAGAGAGAGAGAGAGAATAATGCAGTGACGAAGACAGGACTGGCTGCATGGCCATTCTTCATTTTAGCTTCTAACAAAGAACTATCGATCTTGTCCGTTTTGCTGTGCCCCGAATAATCACTCCAATTCTAATTTGATGACGGCTCCCACTGCAGTTAGGGCGCTGCGTGTATGCTATACATTATAACGACAATGCATCGCAGCCAAGTAGTAGCAGAAATAAAGGCACACAATAAAACGATTTAGTTATGTATTACACATTTTTGCTTTTTTTTTAAAGATAAAACAAAATACAATCACTATGGTTCCAGCTGTCACTGCCTACCTCAGGCAGTATCAGGAATGGAAGGAAATCAGCCACTAGTAAAATTCAGCTGCAATAGCGTGAATACTATGGTATATAGAGCTGTTTTTGCAGTATGCATTATAATAACATGCAACACAATTTCATCCAAATATCAAGAATACATGGCCAATTGCAGTAATGTTTAATATAAATAATTTAATTCAGGGTGTGGTTATACTTGGAAGGTCGGAATGCTGGTGAAAGATTATTGATATTTAAAGTCATCAAAACAAAAGCACCTCTCCCTTTAATGAATCCATAGGGTGCTCCATAAGAAGCTCCGCCCCATACATTGGGATAGTGCTGTCTGGACCACTTACAGACCCTGTGTATAAACACCGGATTTGATTACTTTCATTTTCAGGAAAGAAAAAAGATGTTCGCTGAATTTGAGTGTATTAGCTTACTTTAATACTTTAAATCCCCTTAATCATAGGACATGATCACACACACACCTTCTACTTTACAGTCTACATAATAGAACGGGTAGTCTTAAAGGTATAGTCAGCTACTGTAAGATAATTGTAAGATAATTCTCTAGAACGACACTAAATATCTCCTCGCATTCTGCTATTTTACCATTCTGTATCTGTGCACAAAAAAATAATCTGGTACTTCTACTTTGTACACAGGAACATAAACAAACAACAATGCCCTACAATGCATTTCAATGTTTGGCACAGAGATTCTGAGGCAGATTTAAGATCAAAATTAACAGCATTCTCGATAATAACATTTCCTTTAACACTGTACTGCCTTTGACCAATAAACACACAATTCTCCTTTAATTATTCAGTATCTGTATGCAAGAATAATTATTTAAACTGATCCATCCAATGTAATTTACATTATGATTCTTAGATTTTTGGGAACATCTCCTGGTCCTGGCATGTAGTGAGCAGGAAAGCCAAGCCAGAAATGCTCTCTCTTCGGTAGGAGCAGCCAAGACCATCGCTAATCCTCCAACTGGACTCGTCAGCTGCTACACTAGAATGTGATTCCCGTATCCAAGAAGTGACTCTGAGAGCAGCCAAACTGCTGCTGGCTAATGCGGCAGGCATGTTGGTGCATTAAACGTACTAGATAAGTTATGTCAAAATAGCCCCCATTCATTTCAATAAAGACTGCTCACCCGTCATACACTGTTGGACCGCAAGTGCTTCCCCCGACTTACAGTAATTCCTATTTTAACAATTGTCTCGTTTGGTCTTGCAAGGCACAGTGTTACTGAATCGCATCCATAAAGCAGGAAGTGATTGAGAAAGAAAAGAAAAAACGCTGACAGTAGAGTTGTTGGATTGAAAACGGAAGCGCAACCTTCCAATAAAAGAGTCGCCTGGATTATTAACGTGTTGTTAACGGCCTATATTGACTATGATCGACTATGTTTGGCCATGTGTTTGTAGAAGGGAGCGTGTAGGATGTACCCCATTACAATAATGGAAAAGAGCTTTATCCATAGCAAGAGTGAGCACAAGAATTACAGAGCGGGTAGGGGGTTACCTCTCTCGAGGACGCATATTGCAGGTTGACTGGCAGGGATCAGGACGTCTGCCACACTTACCTCTCCTCCATCCAGGCCCCTCTCATATCCCTCTCTTTACTGTTCTCTCCTCCGTAAGCACACAACACATCGGTCAACACTGACGGAGCAGAAAACTCAGCGCATTACAAGACAAACCAGGCCGGGCCTGGCAGGAGCCTTTGTATTTATTTATTAATTTATATATTTATTTGTAGTAGTAGTTTGGCTCCCCAGCATGTGCATGTACGGCATGGCTGGTGGCGGGTATTAACCAAGGGCCCAGCCCGACGCTGGCGCGCTGGGCTATGCCTCTGGATGTCAAGGTGCTGTGTTGGTTCAAGTCCCCCAGGGGACCTGAAGCAGCTAGAGTTGATGACCTGCCGAGTACGAACCACCCATTTGAAAATCAATCTCTATTTCGCTGTGATGTAAGCACATGCCTCGGGAGGATGTCCCCGTGGGCTGGCAACAACATCAAAAGCCATGCTAGCCCATGTAGCATATTAATAGGGAGCTGCGAGCACAGCAACAATAGCTTTCGAGCGTGTTTGGCATGAAAATGGATCCAACCCTCAAATGCACCGGTTCAGCTGAATGCTGCCGTTTGTCTGTGCGTCCCTGTTGTAGGCCCATTTTGTTGAGCGTTGATACCAATGCACCTGCATTAACAATGTACTGATTGCTCCGTCTACACTGGGACCCGCAACCAACAATGTGAACTACACGTGACACCTAATAAGACGCCTTTGTAAAAAGGTTCCATTGTGTTGCAGAATGAATTAATGTATGAATGAATATATGAATTAATTAATACATAAATAATCAGTAGTTTATTTTCCAATTGTTTTTACTATATGCTGTCTCCAAAGTAGGCCCTAACAATGCTAATGCAATTACAATTAAACACCAAATTAACATTTTGAGCAAAAAAAATAAAAAAAAATAAGAAAGAATTAAAAAAAGGTCTGAATATGTAATGCATGTATAATTGTGAATACAGATTGCTGTATTAATGTATCCTCTACAGACCTGTCTCCACACACACACACACACACACACATGCCCTTACACACCCAGTTCACCTTACAGACAAAGTAAACCTAAATCGTAAAAGACTCTAATGCACCAAGCAGCTTTCTCTTCGGTCCCTAAATCAGAATGGAAATGAGCTTAAGCTACTGTTCAGTAGGTGACAGGTCCACTAATACAGGAGACATACTGGGATCCCACAAGCTCTCTCTGGCAGGCTCTGGGTTCATCACCTCCATGAATACAGACACGGTAGCCACTATGCATGCAGGCGCACAAGCACACAGATAACACGCACACACACTGTGCCTTTCCAATTTGGCTCTTCCTATTGCTTCCTGGAATTAAACGTGTCTCTGTAATACCTGCAAAACTTAGGGGAAAGGCTGCACTCTTTTTTTCCTCATTCAAAGTGCCCATGGCAGCACCCCTTTCACACACTCTGCATACTGTATTTGCTACACGACGGCATGTGTGGCATTTTACCTTAACACTGTCTCCAAACAGAGCGTGTTGTACTAGAAATAAACAACTAACAGTGCATGAATAAGGTGTGTTATTATTTTGTATTATTGCCTTTGCTGCAGGCATGTTTGAATAGGCAATTATACAATACAAAGAGATACAAGCCAATGGCATTTTATGCCTTTGACATTAAAGGTACACTTGTTGATTGGTTTGTATCACCTCCTAAACCCCCTAATTATCACACCAGTATGGGTGTGAATGGTTTTCACCAGCGTTGCCACTGTCTTTTAAATACTGAGGTGCATTCCTCATGTATCTGTGCTTACAAACATGAACAGTGAGCTGGAGTGGAGGTTTCAGGAGGCACTATAACACAATAGAGAAGGTTACCTTCAATAAAAACAACACATGCCAGGTATTTCAATTATTATTATTATCTTATTACAATGTTACACTTGTACAGTATGATTCCTTATTTCCTGAAGTACCAAAAGTTCCCTTCAAGTACCCATATATTAACTATAGACAATAGATGTCTTCATTGTTCTCTTTTACCTGCTTCCCTTTGCATTTTAAGTCTTGCCAGCAATAAGGGTAAAGTCAGTTACTGTACGCTAATACACATTTTGTCAACAAATATCTCTGTGCATTTCGCTAGCTAACCGTTCTCTGCGTCTGTTGAAAAAAGTATCCAATACACACCCCCTAGCTCAGTAAATAGTAACTAAATAAAGTGACGATCACCTAACCTGACATGCCAGAGGAATTGTAGTCACAACTCCATCTGGGGAGCCGTACATTGAAACTGTTTGTGAATGGCAGGTATTTTCAAAACAATACTTGTCTGGTAATCTGGTCGTTTTTGCTGTCGACACAGCATGCTATAAACACGGCGCTGATTGAAAAGTTCAGTTGCTACTCGGACACATTCAAAATTATTCCTAAGCTTTCCAGACTGATTCAAAATTAAACTGAAGCGGTGTTCGTTAGCCTCGAATGAACACCTAACGAACACCGCTCGTATCAACAAATCCATAGTACTGTACTGTACTACGGTTTGCTTCAAAATGCATTTCAATGTGTGGAGCAGTGCCACGGAGCTTGCAAACATTCTTGTTTTCGGTAGATCTGTAATATTTAGATTCTGTAGTTCTGATTGAATATTGATCACATTGCAATGTCTACTTTTAATCAAACCTCTTCAAATACATTTTGATCTGTTTTTAACCTCTGTAATGGATTTGTTTGGCTAATTTAACCATGTATGATGATGCTGAGGTGTCTAGATGCACAATTATTAGTGGAAAATTGTCTGATTATAAAGCCCTCCCTTCCACATTACACACACACACACACACACAGACACACACACACACACACACGCGCACATACAACATCCCTTGATTGGGCATCTTAGTAATACAAGTGCAATAACAAATAGCAATTCTCTACAAATAGCTTCACTGGCTAAATATGATATTGTATACATAAATAGAACAGCAAACAACTATTTTCTATGTAAATCTATAGTGGAGTAATTGTATCCTGAGCAGAGAATGACATCACACTTCTTCAATGCAGTCTGGCCACACCATGTGTGTGTGTGTGTGTGTTTGTGGCCTAGCATATTTTATTTTGGTGTGAGCTGATGATTGGTGTGCTCTACTATGACATCTAGTGGAAGAAAATGGCATATGGAGCTACTTTATTAAAGTCCCTATAGAAATTATGAAAATATGGTACCTAACGTGACCTACTGTAGGTAGCATAAATGTTTAGGGAAAATCAGATCATCAAACAATTGTGTCTGTAGTGGCTACATAAATTATTTTTGAACAGATATTTATAATAAATCCAAATAAATGTTTAATTAGATGTATATATATATACAAGTATGTATGTCCACATTTATGTACATATGTACAATAATCAATTATTGCACATCATGTCCATTACAGTGATTTAAGTTATCAATTCTGGCATATCGGTTTGTGTGACCCTAGTGACAGCTGAACAAAATAGCCTTCTGCATCAAAGCTTGGTCTCCATGACAACCACGGCAGAGCTCAAATGAAGGGCTGACAGTGTGATGTACAGCTGTGTTTTTTTTCCAGAGCAGGGCTATTCCATCTAAGGCCACGGATGCATGGTTCTCAGGTATGACACAACACAAATATTGCGTGAGTTTAGAGCCATCTCAACTGTCTCATTGAGACACACGGCACGTAACAGTACATATATGCATACATTCATATGTATAAAACACTTTGTCACTAGCCCTCTGTTTGCAATTTATACCTTATAGCTTGTCCATGCACCTTGTATCTCAACAACCACATAAACAGCCAACCTTTTGATTTATTTATCTGGTAAAAGGAATAAGGTAATGCTCAGGCCGTAAGATGTGAGGAATGGCACCAAGAGAATAATATCCGCTGTATAAAATTTTACTGAGCTCAACAAGGGACATGGAGAGGTAATTGAAAACAATATAAACAATCAATAAAGTTAGCTGGACAGAGCTTGATTGTGTGTGTGTGTGTGTGTGTGTGGGCGCACGCCGTGACTGAGGGGAGGAAGAAAGAAGGGAACAAGCAGGAGTCTCTGGCTCCCCTGGTGGGTGGGGGTGGGGGAGCAAGGGGCGACCGCCAACAACCCCAAACTCTCCAGAGGGCAGAGCCGTGTTGTTATTAGTTGCGGTATGATTTCGTTGGGAGAAGGCGCCAACCTTTACGCAAGCCTTTACGCTCACTCTAAAAAGGTTTGTCTGGGTGTCGTGACATAGCCTGGTGTAAATACCCATAATTCACTTGGGGGACAGGGTCTGGGCACGCCCCACTGGGAGGTTTTCACAGTCGTTGCCTCCTACGTAGACCTCAACAGCTGTTTGTATAACTTCATGTAGCTCTATCGCCATTTCAAAACACATGCTTGACTTGAGCTTGGTCCGCCAGCAGGGTGGCTGTGAAAACGCCAATGCGAACAGGGTTTCCACGCTATATTCTCAGAGAAAATTAAGATGAGAGCAATAGTCGGGTGTAGCAAGGCTAGTCTTGAGCTTCTAGGATCACAGGTTGAAGCCCAAGGGGTTAGCTTACCTGCTAACCCTTCTAATTTTGGCTTTTTCTATATCCAGTACTGCAATTGTACCCATTGCAAGTCTCTTTGGGAAAAAAAACTGCTAATCCTGCTACTGGAGCTCACTCATGCTGGTGCAGTAGCCAAAGTGTCCAGACTGCCTTCAGCCCAGCCCACTCAAACACCCCTTCCCTCCCCAAACCCCTTATGCTCCCTCCACCCCCCTCCCCCAACCTAAAAAGCCCAGCAAGGCCGCTGACTATTGATTCCTTTCTACCGTTCTCTCCAACCACCCCCCATCCCCCATCTTATTTCTCCCTCCCTTGTCTTTAAGAGTGCTAGCCAAGCAGTCGGGCTTGGCACCACGGCGTAATTATGAAAATGGACCGCTGGCTTGTTTCTTTTAATGCATCTGTACGTTCCACGGTCCCTCTGCGACCCCGGGCCATTTAAAAATGACTGTTTCATGGGAATTGAAACGTTTAACCTGCTGCACTGTAAAGAATGGTCTACTGATTGGTACGCGGGGCATCAGTCGCCACATAGAAGTGGCATGTAACGAATAGGTATCTATCTTTAGCCAAACATATCAGACAAAAAACACTCTCCCAGACTCCATGCATATTGTTAGCAGTCTGGCACGCCTCATCTGTTGAACCAAGACAATGCAGGCAACTGGATGAATGGAGTGCTAGCAGCAGGAACAGTTTGTTTTATTTGGAGCAAAAAGGGGTCGAGCCAAACAGTGTCAAATGCTCACAGCGTTTCACACCGAGTGGCACCCGTGACAGAGTATCCAGCTTCACAGACAGCAATTACCCGTCCCACATCATCTTACAAGCTAGTAGAGAAAGCTCTATAATGCTTTTCAGATGGAGCCCATACTCTAATCCAAAAGAAGAATCTGTCTGTTCCAGATGCTACACCTGATGTTAAAGTGTTCTGGTCAAACATGTAAATTGAATGGGTGACCTTTCTTGACCTATTGAGGCTCACAGTGGAAATGTTTCAATTTAAACAGATTTTGTAATCGAAACAAAGGTCAAGCCTTTTCAGAAAGAAAACTAGTTCAACATTTTTTTGTATGCCTACTTTATAATTTGACTTAAATTTGGCACTTCATAATGTTTTCAAAAATGACTAGTTTTTCAACTGAGCCAGAGACCAATCTTAGACAAAATGTGAAGAAAGCAAGACCTTGACATTTCTACACTATATACTTTTCAAATGTATCTGATGCACTGGAATAGCATGATTAGCCTTGTTGGATAATAGATGCATGAAGTGGTAAAGGTCAGCACTTGTCAGGCCGTAATGTTTCAACCTTTTAAAAAAAAGTGTGGAAAAAATGAAGAAAAAAAATTGAGGCATGAAGATAGGATGGCTGCAGGTGACACCATTGATTTATTGGAATCCATAAACGCTAGATTCACCTGACACCTCATCCAGGTAGGAGTGATATATGGGAAGTGGAATAAACATTAGTGATAGTGCAGTAGTAAAGTGTTGCATTACAGTAGTTTGCTTTAGTATGTGAACAAAAGATGGACAACTAACTTAAAGTGTGTCTATATGATTTTCTGCCACTAGATGTCACACTAGCACACCCACATCTCACACTAAAACAAATAATCCAGGGGCCACACACATGTACAAATGCATGCCCGGCCTGACGGTAAACAAAAAACAGAGGAGCTTGGATCCCACTCACAGAGGGAGTGTGATGTCATTTTCATAGGACGCAATTTTCTCCACTATATCATTATATAGAAAATAACGGCTTGTTGCTATAGTAATGTTTAAAATATAATTTGGAGCACGTTTATATATAAAAATGTCACCTTTAGGTTAATTGCAACATACAATAATACTGCGTTGATTCTGGCCCCTCTACAAATCATTTCATATTCTTGAGAAAAACATTAAGAATACATTTATATACATATACAGTATAATATATATTTTTTAAGATGGTGGGCTTGTATGCTTCAGACACAAATAGCTACTGTGGAACCCATCCAAGATGGACTCCTTGTCCTGACCTAGTATTGTGCACTTGTGTCTTGAGAGGCTGTAGTTGTGCCAATGGAAATGTCACACCTTGAGTTCTGCACTTTCAAATGAATGCTAGTGTGACTCTTCCCCCAGGCGAAGCGAGGCCAGCGTGGAGACGTGAAAGGCCACAGCAGCACAATTAACAGCACAATTAAAATCAGAATGACATCATCCACTAGTCTCCATCATAGGCCACCATACTTTTATATGTATATATATATATATACCAGGGCTGTCAAAAGAATGAGTTTATTACGATTAACTAATTATATAAAAAATAACAAGTTAAAAAAAAATGTATGCAGATTAATCATATTCATAATCCCACCCCCTTTGATACTGTTGTTTACTGTTGTGGGGAATTCAAAGCCTAAAAGCATGAAACCGAAAGAATACAAACATCAGAGGTTGAAAAAGATATGCTGATGCGTCTAAGTAGTAATGATATCAATGCAAAAATCCTCCCCAATCCAGAGTGGCGAAAGCGGGCCCTTAACAATAATAGCCTGTTTTGAAGCAAGCCATTTCTAAAGGTAACCCTATTTAAATAGCAACAGTGAAATGCACTGCATTAACCTACTGATGCCTAATATCTGCAGGAGTACTGTAGTAGAAATCAGGGATAATATCAAGACATACTGTACCTTGTCTTACAAGGCTATCATCTCCCAAGTCAAACACCAAAGGTGAAAGCTGACGGAGCACCATGACAGATGAAAACATGATTGGTGACAGTGCACCATTGCCAAGTGAAGTGTTGGTTGATCACAATATGTAGACATTCTATTGTAGAATGTCTAACATTAAGTGCACATCTATACAGTATTGTGCCTATGTGACCATGTCACAATTTCGAGCAAATCTACTACATAGAGTAGACTACTGTATATTATTTTATGAAAAGTTAAACATGATCATATTCACACTGTAACCTTGTCTCCTCCGTTCCTTATTGTTAAAACCAAACTACAGATCCTGACCAAGCCAATAAGAATATGCACCACCATAAAGATATTAATAAAGCCTACAATAAAAACAATAAATTAAACACAAAATAAAAAAGGTGAATTTTGCATTATGTTTGGCATAAATAGAATTTCAACTGTGCCCCCAAATGTTTTCCTGCGCTCCACAATATTTAAACTTTGGAACACATGTGCTCCTTGGGGGAAAAGTAAGCAGAGAGCCCTGCTTTACCACACAGTAAATGAATGCATTTAACTTTAACTATTAAAATATTCAACATTTTCCTCAGGGGGAGAATGCCCCATGACTCCCCTGATGTCCGGCGCACAAAATTCTGTGGGGAACACTGTATATGTTATACAATATAAACTGTATACTGTTTGTACATACATTCAAATGTAAACCATGTAGAGCTAGATCCAAGAAACAAGAAGTTATATTAAATGTACATTGATTAAAGCCAAGGGTCCTATGTCCATACAAAGTCAAAATCACTATAGAAACGAGCCTTTGGTGTCATGGCTTTAGCTAATTACTTCATTAAGTGAGCGGACATAACGTTTGCCCTGGGTTGCCAATTAATGTGAACCCTGGAGCCAAATGTTTTATAGGTACTTTTCTTACATAGCTATGACAAACTATAAATTGTGAGTCCAATTAATTTAGGATTGGTGTAATTAAGCAGTAGGAACTGAGGAGTGCCAGCCCTATTGCACCTAAGGGAGTAATGTTTGGACACTTCAACAATAAATAATCGGATACATCTTTACCGTCCACCTTGAAAATGCTCTCTGTGCAGATACGGAAGTCATTAAAACATGTTGCTGTCAACACACACTCTCACCCCCTCCCTTTCCCTCACAAAAAGAAATGTTGACCTGACATTTGCAACAGTTAGATAGGGCCTATAACAGTTGAGGTTACGTCCTCATTGGAACAGCAGGAAGGTTGTGATGCCCGCTCACAATATGTTCACAGCTTCACTTTCACTGGTGTTGTTCATGTAATTGGATGGGGGATTTAAAATAATACTCAATCTGTTTTGGCTTCACATATTACATTAACAGTTCTTATCGGTCTACAGTGCACTAACATAAGTTGATGCTTGACTGTGAATTACAGCAATGACAGTAATACCTACTAAATTCCACCAGAGCCCTTCGACCTTCACTCTGAATTAAAGTGTTCTAAAACTCTTACTATAATGAGTACTATGTGTCAAGGTGACATACATCACTATATGTGCAATAGGGATTAGATGGAACTCTAATGTTACCTATAGACTATTTCTTCAGAGAAGCAACGCACCTGAGAAAAACTCCTGTTTCATGTTCTGTTTCATGTCATGTTTTAATGCCGTATCTGCACAGAGAGCATACAGTATACTGTATACACTCTATATACACTATACAGTAAATACAGTATATATATATATGCAAACATAGAAAACCTTAGCACACATCTGACCATATAGCTACAGTTACAGTGTATCAGATATAATGCTACAAGCTTTACCTTTATCCTTGGTCAGATTAATTATTAATCTTCCACAATTCATTTGTTGGTGGAGAAAAAGAAACACAATAAAAGCATTATTGGTGGATGTGTGCTAATTGTTTTCCGGTCTCAGTAGGTTAGCTGTCTATAGAGACAACATGCCTAAACCCCATTACCACTGTTGTCTTTTGGATAGAGCACTCTCCCCTGATATAATCTCTTTGCCAGCCTCATGAATGCCATTTTCATAAGAACACACTTGAGGGGGATCTACCCCATGCACCATTTTGCAGAATTCATGTGTGCATATTTGTGTATGTGCGTGGGGAATGGTAGGGGGGTTAGAGTTGGCAAAGGGAAACTGAGACAGCCTTTTGCTGCAAGCACCTGCAGATTAAAGCAAAATGAGGGAATAATATGAGCGCCAAATGGAATGATTAGGACAATGGTAGAGAGAAGTGTGCTCCTGCCTGCACAGGCTGCCATTAACCACACATAGCAGGGAAACACAAACAGACGATTCCACACACGCACACACACACACACACGACTTGATTTAAGTGATGCGCTTATACCTCACACACAAACCACACTTACCCACGCACATTCAACACGCCTCACCTTTAATTGCTATGCTGTCAGGGGTCTGGCATTGCTTCCTTGAGAAGTGCCAGGCCATTATGCAAATACCCATACAGTATCATTCCACTGGCCAGGGGACTGGGATGCTAACCCGTGTTAGCATATGTAGCGCCCGTTCAGGTTACGCCGCATCATGCTTTAGCTATGAAATGAGCTAGAAATCCCTGCAACTAACAACTTGCAACCACAAAAAACAGCTGACTTGTTAGTTGTGTCGAAACACTCATTGGAGTAGGCAGCAATTCTGCTGCCAAACACCTTTCCCCATCAGATGAAACAAAGGTCCATTGTAATTGGCTGGGAATGGCGGAGCGGACATATTTGAGATTATTTGCCATGGAAACAGTTGTCTTTTAACAGTTTATTATCTCGTGTTTTGTGTCTTACCCTGCTATTGTTGCCAGGCTGTAATTGCCAGAGAAAGAAGTGAATAGAGCGTGTGGATGCTTGTACGCTGTACTGTAGGTAAGGTTTCCGCTTTGATACCCAGCCTTGGTGTTACAGTAGCTAGCTGCATGACTTGATGACTCGTGCTAGCACGGTATTGTGCCAAATCAAAGGTGTTTTAGTGCAGCTGCAACATTGTTGATGTTTGTTTCGTTTTTTGTCACCACCCCAAGGGCCCCTTGAAGGTCCCCAGAAGCATCTCCGTGACACAGTTGGACAGTATGGACGCCACCAATATTTCTTTTGCAAAGCTGTAACCACTACCTGCACCCCCTTCCCCCACCACCAACCAGAACGAATGTAAAGCTCCCCTCTGGAGGGAGGGAGGATGGCTCCTTCTGCTCCATTAATCTAATGACAATGCCCCGTGACTAAGACCAGCTTAGCATGCATTGCTCATCCCCATTGGCTTCTCTTTCACTTAGCGTGCCGTTTATGCATGAAGTCAACGCAGGGGCAACGAGAGGAGAGAAAAGAAAAAGAAGATTATTCAAGTAGAATAAGTCAGAGAGGAAGCAGCTGGAAAACAATGGACAGATTATGTTCCCTGGTGTCCATGGCGACCAAAGGATGTCATGTGCTGGCACTGATAAAGATTACAGCAGATATTAGGCTGCGGTTTTACATATTTGGCCAAATTCTTATCTGGGCTTACATCCGTTTACCGCGGTGAACAATTATGCTAACCTATAGCATAATGCTATGGTATGCTAAGTATTGGAATATGAGAGAGAGAGAGAAACTTTTATATGTGTCAGGTTTTAGCAACAACCAAACTGCGGTAAAAGCAGGAGGTTTGGTTATAAAAAGCTCCTGCGTTGAAATATGCAAGCCAGTCAGTCTCATGAGAGAAGAGAACAGACTCTTAGTCAATGGCTATGAACTGTTTGGATTCAGCCCTGTGGAATAGGCAGCAGTAACATCAGCTTGCTTCTGACTCCCCTGGGAACACAGAGAGAATATAGTGTTTGATGCGTATGGAGTGGCACAGTCCTTCCTGCATTGACACCCAGTGACAGGTCAAGGGGTTTACAATACATTTGGGATGTAATTCCTCCTTGGAGCCCCAGGCAGCTTATTCCTGGCTTGTTTTGGTTCGATACGCCAGTGTACTATCAGTCACTTTTAACCGATTCCTGTCTATGCCATATTTGTTGGCAATTTAAGCATTGTCAGTATGCCTTATACAGTAGCAGTAATGTGCTACTGTATATGCAGACCCAAGGGATTGTGAGCGGACCTGGTCGTGACTGGATCCAGGACACAACCTCATGTGGTATTTATTACATTGGACACCAGTTCTTCCACACAATGTATTAGTAAAAACATGTGCAAACTCGATGTCACTCGCAAATAACGCGTAAGCTGATCTTCGAACGGTGTGCACGAAGGATGACGTCTTTCAATATTACAAAGACAGCATGCATTATCCGTTAGCTACGTTTGCCTTACTGAATATGAAATTTTGGCCGTTTTATTGTTAACGTGAAAAATAATGGGAGGGGAACATGCAAATACATTAAATTACTACAAACACTTTATCTATCAAGCCTAATGGCTATTTCAGGTGATTGCAGAATCTGTATTTAATACGTTTGAAAGGAAGGTGCAAACCTCCATGTAGGCTCTGGTTGGGATTGAGATACATTGTTTTCCTTAGAAAAATCTAGTAGGTAAGGTGCTTTTTATTGTCGCATACACATACATGTAGTGAATGTTGTTCTCTGCATCTAACCCATCCCTCAAGGGAGCAGTGGGCAGCCGCTGTGCAGCGCCCTGGGACCAACTCCAGATAGAAGCTAGTGTCTCTGGTCACATGACACTGACAGGAGAGAAAGAACCTGACATGTTTTTTGATAGTGAGGGAAACCAGAGCACCTGGAGAAAACCCACACAGATACGGGAAGAACATGCAAACTCCACACAGAAAGGCCGGTACGACCAGGGTTCAGCAATCTGTTGACGCTGCGAGTGGAGTTGGGAGTGCTTGATTTCCATGCTTTCCTAGAGCGGCGGACGAGCGGGGACAACTCTGAAAGCGGTAAACCTTGATGATGCCACTAGCTCCGCTTGCAGAGTCATGCAGTGTCATGCATTATCCAGTAAGAGCAGATACTTTGTGTGTTGCGTAGTTACTGGTAGCTAATATGTTACACCCTCTATGCTTTCCATTTTACCATACAGTATAACTAACATACATTTAGTATCGTTAAATAAAAAAGTAACATTTCCGTCCGGTTCCGGCCTCTAGATTATAATTGTCCATATGATTAGAGAGGAGACTGTTGGAGAGGGAAAGCGAAAGAGTGGTCTCCAACCACTGAGACAAGACAGCCAATCAATTAGTGCAGGTAGGGAGACACCTGCAACCTGTACACATGCTGACAATGTTAAGCCTGATTGTGATCAATTTGGACGGTTTTCTTAGTGTTTTTGAATTTTTTTTACTTTTTGTAAAGGGGTACTTGCGCTGGGAGAATATTTCATAATGGAATACAGAAGACAACAAAGTTATAGACTCACTGTCATATGAGTATGAGTACAATATGGGTCTGTTTACTGCCTTACTAACCAATCTGTAACAGTGGTAACATAAGAATATCCTCTGTGGTCAAACTATTCACCTTATTCGCGAAACTCTACAGCTTTAGATGTACATTACATATTACAATAGAGAGTTAACAATTCACATGCCAGTTTTATATGGTAAAGCTTTCATATTTTATATATACATATATTAAGATTATAAAGTAGAAGGAGTAGTTGGTAATTTTTTGTCCCTGTTAACCTGGTTGTATTTATATACCTATACATTATATTTTACAATTTAATGTCATCATTTCATGGCGTACATGCACATACTGCCAGGGAACCAGATCAACAGGAGACCAGAAAGAACATCTAGGTTCCTCATAGGGTTGGATTGTGGGGGCACGAAGCTCTTAACATGCTCTTGTCTGCAACATCAGTTTCATCAGCTTTCCACTGATCCTGAGTTTGGCTTCTATTCTGGTCGCAGGTAATTGCACAGAATGCAGGTGGCTTTGGCTCCCAATATTGGATGTGTCCAATAACGTCGCTTTCATCTCATTTCATTTTATAAAAGTGAGACCATTACAAACACATCTTCACTCGAACTGCTGTAAAATTCTGCAGCTTTCCAGTTATCTGAAAGGACAGACTATATTCAAATGGAATACAACAGCTACTATGTACTATATATTCAAACATGGCTGCACATGCTTTCCCGCTCACATTGGAGTTATGTCTCCTTTATTGATGTACTATAGAAGCCTCCAATCCTTTGACACACAAGTGAAGTTAGCAATGATAGTGTATGTGTAACATTTTTGGATTTTCCCAGTATTCATAACAAAAGATAAAGAAAAAAAATCCATGTCCACATGCGAATATGTTTTTTTTGCTGTTTTTCTTTGTTGTTGTAAGAAATGTCAGAGCAGAGCAATGCCATGCTTTATTTGATCAGTTGTGTATTTCACCATGACACAGGTCAGTAATCTGTGTTTACTGCAAGTATTTCTGGGCTTGGCAAAGGGAACGGGGGGTGTGAAAGGGGAGGATATTCTAGCTGAAGCACTATGGGTGGCATGGCCAGCCATGCTCTGATGATTTCAGTAGCCAGCAGGAGAGTGTCAAATTCCTTATGGTACATGGAGAAGAGTGTGTGTGTGTGTTTGTGAGCGCGCATATGTATGTGAGTGCGCTCACATATGCATCATTTGAAATATATCCAGGATAGCAACAAGCCGCGTTTTCCACATGAATATTAATGCATTCTGCTTGGCGTTATGAGTCATCCAGGGTCCTACCCTCGATGTCGCCAAAATCCAGCGAGGCACTCATCACCTGTGGACTTTGTGGAATGCACTGTAACCTACACTGTATCTGGCCTGAAGTCTAGCAGAAACCACCACGGGCACGCAGCAGAGAGGAAATAAATAAACAACGCCGGCCCAAACCGCTGAGGACAGCGATAAAAGTACACAGGGAAAAGGGAAATGAAATTAGGTACGTTCCCTGCTTGTGCTCGGCTGGATTTATGTCCCGGACTTTATTTATTTTATTTGAGGAAAGAAAATGCCAACAGTCGTAGCAGTGAATTTCACAGACATAGAGAGAGGAGTCAGACTTTGCCTATAGCCAGAAGAAAGAACACAAGCCCAAAAGGCATTGGGTTAGATTGGCAGGTGGACAGAGCCTGAGTTAAATGATAGGTTATAAGAGGCCTTAATTTTGAGCTTTGCCATTTATTTTGTAACATTATAATCTTGCTTATATTACAAACAGGTTGTAATATGATGGAGTAGTAGCTGTTAGCTAAATCCCTTTTACCTTGAATGCCTATAACAGGAATGTGCAGCAGAACGTTCCCTTAAAACTTAATGCCACGCTCATCTTCTCTTAAATTCTGGCATCTTAATAATCTCAAATGGAAGACCCCAATTATCGATAGTGCTCTCCATACAAGCGAAGCCTTTCACAGGTGCCAAAGTCCTTGGCTCTCCAAGCCCATACCCCAACATTTGACAAGGAGCAAATCCCTCTCTAGACATCTACTTTGTCTTACGGCATGGTTATTGAACAAACGTCACCATACATAAACTGAGATCTCCATCATTCCACGCTGATTAGGGATAAGGTTTGATGTGTTGACCACATCCATATTCTTCATGATATTTGAGATTGCTGTTATTATAAGGATAGGATATTACAGTTGTACCGCTAAATCTGAGGCCATGTTTCACAGCAGGAAACCGATGAAGTGCCTACTCCGGGTAGGGAATGAGTCCTTACCCAAAGTGAAAGAGATCAGGTACCTCAGGGTCTTGTTTGTGATTGAGGGGACATTGGAGAGGGATATTGGCTGGAGAATTAGCGGTATTACAATCACTTTAGCACACCGTTGTGACGAAAAGAGAGCTTAGCCGGAAGGCAAAGCTCTCGATCTACCAGGTAATTTTCGTTCCTACCTTCACCTATGGCCGTAAAAGGTGGGTCATGACCGACATTTTTTTTCTCAGGATGGTAGCGGGGTCTCACTTAGAGATAGGGTGAGAAACTCGGCCATCCGTGAGGAACTCTGAGTAGAGTAGCTCCTTTGCGTTGAAAAGAGCCAGTTGAAGTGGTACGGGCATTTGGGCGCCTCCTTTGGGAGGTGTTCCAGGCAAGTCCACCCTGGCCTCGGAGGCCTCGAGGAAGACCCAGGACAAGGTGGAAATATTATATCTCCACACTGGCCTGGAAACGCCTCGGGATTCCCCAGTCAGAGCTGGATAATGTGGCTCGGGAAAGGAAGGATTGGGGTCCCCTACTGGAGCTGCTGCCCTGCAACTCGACTCTGGATAAGCGGATGAGGATGGATGGAGATTACAGTTGGAAGTGGGTATTAACATTTACCTGTAAGTCCTAACCATCATAACAAAGGTTAATAAGCTGGATAAAATAAATATTTCCTAATTAGCGAGGACATTACATCTGGTTTGCCACAGTTCGTCTTGCAATAAATGCTTGGTGTGTTTACATATGGGAGACAAACGACTTGTACTGCACTTCCACAATGTACAAATATTTCCCCAAAGGACCTGACCCCCAATATATTGCGATTTACATTTTAATCAGCTATCTGGGGCAAAATCATAGGCTCCTTAACTTGTGTTCATTCACCTAATTAATCAGCGGATGGTGGCTCTGGCAAAGCGAGCTTGCTTTATTTCCTATTTATACTGTGGTAAAAAAGCCACAGCCCTAATTAGGAGAGATGATCTACATTATATCGGTAATGAGAATTGATGGCTTTTCTCCTGCACCACCAAACATTTTTTCCTCTTTCTTTTTCCTGCCATTTACAACTGAAGCCCTCCACACAGAGAAATGCACCAAATGAGGCACAGTGCGACTAATAGACTTAATTTCCAACAGATATGACACCAAGACAGCCCACTTCACCTCCAAAGCTCTCTGATGATTAGAACTGGACAGTGTCAGAAAGTTAAATGGCTTGCATACCAACGCCCCTGCTTTTCTCTGATGGCCCTCTTATCTGACAAGTCTTATATCAACACATTTCCCCAAAGAATAGCCAGAATACTGCAACCTTGTGACCTCCCGTTGGGTTCAGTGTGGATTTAAATGAGTGAACACGAAAAGGGCAAAGTGATGCTTTGAAGGCCCGTGCTAATGCTGTGTAAACACTGCCGTTGCCTGCCACTGATTTAAGCACATGTAAATATTGCATGAGAAACAGAGGCCTTTTGATGTATAAGGGAGACCTCCAACTGGGGCCCTTTCCCCTTGGGGAAGTGTGGGATTGTGGGGTTATGGGTTGAGAGCAAATCTCCAGGGGCATGGCTTGCCTTTCACATTAACCACACAGCAAGCGAGAAAACTGAGCAGCTCACGCCATCACAGATGTCTCAGCAAAGTAGTTATTCTCTATGTCCTCTATTTTGTACCTAAACACTGGCATGCACGACTGAAGGTATCAAATATTATTGTTAAACACCTGAAATAAGCTAGTATGTTAGAGCTGGTAAATGACAGCGTAGGACATTTAAAATTCAGCTGTTAACACACACACACACATATACAGTATATGTAGTCCTTTATGACCCATGACATATGACATACTTTACGCTGTGCTTAGTTATGCAACTCTGAGCCATCGGCTGGGCAGGGAAATAGGGTAGTACTGAAGTCTTACTCACCACTGCCCCTAGAGTGCGATTGAGCCTATTGCTTTCCTCCCCCTGTCTGTCGGCAACCTGTGGTCTGTGTCTGTTCACCCGGGGGACGACCTTCATTACAGTCGCACCAGCATCTTATAATTCATCACCTCCTGCAGTCACAGCTGGGGAGGCCAGAGACGACAGAGCCACATAAACACCTATTATGTCTCTCTCTCTCTCTCTCTCTCTCTCTCTCTTTTTGACTTTCCCTCAAAGCACTCTCCACAAACCAGGCGAGCCGGGGTGCCAGCTGGCCGCATATTACTCTGCTGTGTACACACGTGTGGATTCTTCACTCTATACACAATCATGCGCGTCCAAAAGCACGCAAGCTCCCGCTACAGTGTAAGCGCACGTGGAGAGGCTGGGGCCAGCATTATCTACGGTGCTCCCGTGAAGGCGGAGCAGGGCGCGCGCGCACAAGCCCACCCAGGGACGGAGTGGAGAACAGACTCTTGATGAGCTATTCACCTGCTGTCGTTGAGCTCAAATAGCCGTGGGAGGCGGTTTCATTTACCCTTTTATAAAAAGGCGGCCGTTTAATTTATGAGCCGCAAGCAAAGAGAAGTACACCCACAGTTGGGTGTATTAGCCATGCCGCCGGTGTGCAGGTGGAGAGGGGAAGTGCGAGGCTAGTCAATATCCCCCGATCAATCTAAGCTTCCAGAGAATTGTTGCTACACTCGGCTACAGGCTGCTGTCAAATCCATAAAATTAATAATGTGGATTTTGGCGGGCCCCCGTACAGAGGAATGCACTGGTTCCAAATGGAAATCATTCCGAAATATTCTCGGCCGTCCTCTTAGTTGTTGTTCAGCAATGTCACTGTAAAAACATGCTGATTTACTTGACACTGATCTGAACGGTAAACTTTAATTAATTAATAAATAGTTTTCAGGTGGAGTAGTTCAATTTGAATCAGGCATTGCTTGCTGCGCTCATATGGCATATTTATAATTTCTCCATTGAAAACGGAAAATAAAAATATGATGACTGATTTAGCACAAAGCCATTAACAGATTAAAGGGTGAATATCTCTTTCTAGCCGTCAGCTCATTCATTTGTGTTTCTTTCTTTGGGTCAGCACCTTCTCAATACACAACTTCTCTCTTTAAAAACATCCATCTACTCTCGACTCCAATTTCCATTTGAAATAAGCTCACACAAAGTTCCATTTGTTCTCCTCGCCATCCATTACACCTGATCTATGGATGATGAATTTTAATAGACAAAGTGTGAGGGTCTTGCCATCAATAAAGAGAAGGTGGTGGGGATCAGATTAAAAATGATTGCCTGTTCAGTGCCTACATGAACCAAGAAGAGGTTTCCCTGCTACAACTTGACTTCAGTTGGCCCTATAGAATATAGGCCATATTCTATAGGGCCAACTAAAGTCAAAATAAAAAATAGAACTGTAAGTCACTATTCATGGCACTGTTTACCCTGGTCAATACCCTGTCCATTTATTAATTAAATTCCTCTATTTAAAGAGTAACATTGTATATGTCTTCTATTGCCAAAATCTTGTGCATACACTGTATATTATGTTGTTGACCGGTAAGCACAACACCACCTAGTAAAACCCATAGATGTACTGCAATGTACAGTAGGTAATACTTGGCAATACAGTTGATTCAGCTATTTTCGGTTAAAAATCCCCTAATGGACCTGCCAACTGCCAAATACAAGTCCTTCTGCGACCTTGTCCACTGAGGCTAACATGCAATAGGTGTGTGGGTAAGTGGCCACTACGTGCACGTGTAAGAGCGCACATAGGTCCTCTGCCCTCACTATCCTTCAGCGAGCCGTGATAAAATGGGGATAGACTTTTAATTGAGGTTTTATAGTGTGCAGGAACAGAAGGTGTGTGGGTGGGTGGGGCACATGCGTGTCGCTTGGTCTGATGGGCAATAACTCCATAAGCTACGTGTTCCATATCCATTCCATTTCCCATTCAGCAGTTCCTGCTTCCCTGATTTGTTTAGGATCAAAACTTGGAGTGGGGAGTGTTCATTTACACAGTGTGTACCATCCGCACATCTTAATTTCTCCTCAAATATAAAGCCTTATGTGGCTGTGGCGCCTATAGGACTTGCGTAATTTGGAACACAGCTGCAGTTTATCATTCATACCATAGAATCAAATTCTGTACTGTTGCTATTTTCTTGGTTTTCCAGATAGGTCAGTGGTCTAAAGGCAGCATACAGAAACAATGGGGGGCAAAAATAAAATCATATATAACATGTCAGATTTGCGTTTCAGGCTTATTGCTAAATGTTTTTGTCCTAGAATGCCTAAAGTCATTTGATGACTAATGAAACCCATTATACCTTCACACTGCAAGCAGGGTAAATTTGGGACATATCTTGACGTCTCGCGCTTTGAGAAACTGTAGTGTTCACATTACGAACAGGCTGCATTAATCTAAGTGGGGAAAAAGGCAATAGGCGACATCTAAAATGGTATGTCTAAGTTCCCATGGGCGCCTGACATAATTAAGAGTTTGTGTTAGGCTATACATCATGCTACCTTATAAAGTGTACTTGTTCAGGGCAGGGGTCCCCTGCTGTAGTGGTGTTATATCTCACTTGCTTTCTCTTTTGTCATACCTAATCCTATGTAATCCACTTAGTATATGACAGGAATTCATATACAGTAACACACAACAGCTATTCTAGTGCTCTGGGGCCCTGGTGATTGGGTTTTTGTCTAGACCCGGAGCTTCATCTTTAGAGAAAAATGCTAGTTGGCTTTGGCACAATGTGTCAAACGTTGCCGTCAATCTGTGTATCTGGTGGAATATAATGGACTCTTGAGTTGAAACCCTGAGGCGTGCAGGGGTTTGCTTGGTGTCTGAGTGATTTCCCTTATTCTCTTCCTTTCCCTTTGCTCTCACAGGGACAGTGGAGATGTAACCCGAAGAATAGAAATGCCATCTTGAGGTTACGAGATAGACTGATTGTATCCCCAGGCACAGCTATAATTGGTGAGGAGAGACGTGATAACCAAATCTGAGTTTTCCCCTGACAACCGCAGACTGACCAGAGAAAGATGAACAGAGCAGATATGAGTGAGATTTGCCGGGACGTTTAAGATGTATTAAGAAGTGGACCAAAGCATTGTCGTGTTGATTTTGATATAAAGTGAATGCTGAAGGCCAATTGGTAAAGGGAATTCAAAAGCTGCTATACCATACAACATGCATTATGTACCATGTACAGTAACCATATACCCTCCCTGTGCAAAGCTCAATATGACAGTAATGTTGATTAATTACATTACCATATAGCCAAGTTTTTTACGTGACTAGAATGTAATTATGGTGTACAATTGCTATGGACTCTCTAAAATATGCATTTATGGTGCAGATTTAAGACACACAAAGAAAAGTTCAAACTCATGAAGAGTGTACTATTTTCACGTACACATCTCAAATACGCTCAAATTTGAAGGAATTTGGATTTTAGTGAACAAAAGCCAAACCTCTAAATACAGGCCTACAGCCTGCTATTACGGAACTCTCCCTATGAAATTAATTACTAGATCCATACAACTAATAAAACGTTCAACACAGTGGTAAAAAAAAAAGATTAGCTAGCTAGCGTACGTTGTTTAGCTCTGTCCTCAAGTGGCCATTGAGTGTGCGGTCGTTTGACAACTTGTGAGCCTCTTGGCAGTTCAGTATTGTGCAGGCGCACAGCACACTGACAACCATATACGCACAGCATGCAAGACATGAAAAAGTGATCATCCTGCAGAAAACAACAGCTAGAGCCTGCTGTGGGAAGAAGTCGCTACCCTTCTGTGGAATTCTTCCATTGACGGGAGACTTAACAACTGCAGCCTACGGCAGCATCGGTCAAATTACCCTACATCATGCTTTAACCACTGCAACCACACGGCTAATCCACTGCTGTCACTAGCAACTGCAAAGGGGGATATCAGACAGCGCCCGGTGAATGAGTCTCCTTCGTCTTCTTCTTACCGTGGCCAGAACCTCTTCCACACCCACTGCAGCCCCAGACAGATAAGTCTTCAGGCAGGTACAAGGTTAAGTAGACAATGTGATCTGGGATCTAAGAATATCTCAAGATATGTAATACTAGTGTTGGAAAGGTATAGGTTGAAGTATCTCCTCTGTATACTTCAGAGGCTGTTCACGTCTTCCCAAGCCAGATTTCCTCAGAGACCAATAACTCTGGTTAATAGAGGGGATTAACATTGGCCTAAAGGTCTGGGTCATCACAAATAGACTTGTTCCAATAGCAATCCATTCATGGCCAGTACGCTGTCCAGCACAGTGTTAAATGCACTGGCACCCAGAATAATATTTACTGCCACAGTCCGTCTCACGTCGCCAAGCCTTGAAGGCCAGTTCAGTATTGGTTACATTTAACTCTATTGATTCTGCATACTCGTTAAAAGGAACTTCACACACACAAACGCACGCACATGCACGCATGCACACACACACACTTGACTTTTCTCCTGTTTAAAGTATTGCTTCTGATTTGAAACTGGTCATGATGAAGAGCAAATTAAATGTTAAAAGCAAGCAGTCAAATATCTGTATAGCTATATAAAATTATTTCCATACTAGTGTTCCCATACACACATAACATATTAACCAAGGAATACGGAACAGTATATGTAATGTAAGATTATTTATGCTTCTGATATTGTATCTCATTTTTTGCATTTACAGCTCAATTAACTACTATTATGGCATTCATAAAGTAGATCACTGTATAACTCATTACATTCATTAGATCGCTGTAAATGGTGATGGAATATTCATTATATAATATGTATTTTGATATTGAGAAATGTGGGAATGAATAAAAAGACGGCACTGGAAATAAGTGATTCCATAGAAAAACACTAAAATAAACACAAAAACAAAAGACTACACTGTGATGAAGCACATTGGGTGGGTGCTTTACAAATAACAGCAATGTCAAACTAATGAAGCCATTGAAGAACCAATGTTAGAGAGAGAGAGAGAGAGAGAGAGAGAGAGAGAGAGAGAGAGAGAATGTTGCCACCTAGAAGTCCATGAAAGACTAAACCAAACCACAGCTACTATAACATAATAAAATTCAAAAGAAATAAAACACAGTCATTAAAATAATAATCATATCCATGGGATCTCAGGATATCCTCCCAGTTCGTTGTTCTTTTCCACTTGGTAGTGATAAAAAAGAACTGGGAGTTATTATTGCACTAATATGCTTAATAATTATCATGGTTTAGTGTCTTGAACAAAAGGGGAGAATGAGAAACACATGTAGTATCAACCAAACTAGTGCGCTATGTGACTGCTTTCATTCATAACAAAACGACTGACAGAACGAGGTTGTGTCCTCCATAACTTGACCAATGTTCTTTTGTAGACCATGTCCTGCTCAGGAAAAAAGCCCCAAGGATGAATCCTAATGAGGCACTACAAAGAGGAGGAGCTGCTCAGCCAGCCGGCCTAGACTCAAGGTCAGAGGCAAAGCTCATTGTGGCATTAGAATAGTGATGGGGTGTGACGTCCGTTTGACGTCCAATAGGAGCCGGGAGTTTTCTCTGCCTTAGCTATAGAGAGGGAGTCTGGCTGAAATGCAAAATGTAAAAATAAAATACAAATTCCATCTTGAGCTTGAGTTAATGAGAGCATGTCAAGAAGCTTGGCTGGCAATGACATAATGGGGAGCCTTGCTAATGAGAAGCAGATTTTAGGGGAAATAAATTGTAGAAGTTTAGCGTCCAGTGAGAGCATGAGCAAGAGAAATATATAGAATTGAGAGAAAGTAGGAAAGGAGCACGGGGGTCTGATTCCTATGAAAGCCAGCAAAGCTCTATTAGAGGGTCATTAGGGATTGCCAGTTCATGCAAGGGTCCTTCTCATTATATCCATGCCAGGGAATTAATGACAGCAATGCAATGCAATAGCAAAAGACTATGGTAATCGCCCAGGCTCAATCCATTATTAATATGCTTCAGTGTACATTCTCAACCTGTTGTCTGTTGTGAAGGAGACACAATCTTCAATGGGCCACCTCTGGGTTATGTGCAGCTAAACTCTTAGAATGTTAAAGAAAGTAAACCATGTCAGAAGTCATATATTCACAATTGTGGCTTGAGCCGGGTTACTCTGCGGTGGTATACAGTGAAATAGTATTTTGTAGGCCTGCCAAAAAGTCTTACTGTACCTGTGCAGTACATCAGCTGTACTGCACCATTGACTAAATGATGAAATCAAAATGTGTGTGTGAATGTATATGTGTTAGTGCGCATGCCTGAGTGAGCCAGGATTTGAGCGAGGAATAAGCACACTGCAAAACAAGAGGACGTGTCCTACTCCAAAGCCCCAATCCAATTTAAGGTTACGGTAATAGAGGATATCATTCCTTCACTACGGCGTCATGTTGTATTGCATTACACTTCATACCCCTGTCTGTGTACACGCTTCCCATCCGACGCAATGAGGTGCTGGGTAACAAGGAGGCTCCTGTAGCGGGTCAGGAAGCCGCTAATGAGAACGATTCGATTAGGAGCCGCCTCGAGCTGAACCGGGTCCATGCGAAACAGGCGGGTCTCTGATGCAAACATAGCATGAGCTGACGGACACTTTTCATTCACTACAGTTTATTTATTTATTTATTTATTTATGTTTTATATACAACCGGCAGGCTAACGACTTGAAAGAGCTCCCTCCCTGATACTTGGTATATTATTGGGAGATGGTTGTCCGGGGGATAAAAAAACATATTAAAAAGCACTGAAGCCAGTGTTAATGATGTTGGTGATGTCAATAATGACGAAGGCTACATTGCCCGTGTTATTACGGAGATAGCTTAGAGACACTGCGCTTGGATGATAATGGTCATTAATGATGCAAAAAACACCCTGGAAGAAAGTCAACGCAGTGCGGTGAACCTTGTCTTAGGTCCTGCCCCAATTAAATAACGAGTTTTACAGTATAAGCCTCAGCGGTCACCTCAAAGTGTGCGGTATCGTACGTGCTGCTTCAACAACAGTCATAAACCCAGAATGACCTTTACCAAGTTCCCAAAGGCACGCTCATTGAACCACTGGTATTGCTGCCATATCTGCTGGTGTATTGTAAAAGTATCATTGTATTTCTGTTGTAGTTGTATTGCCAGGAGATGGTAGCGCTGGAGTGCTCAGTGTGTACAACCTAGGCAGTATGATTCACATTTTTTACATAGTATTGCATTCCTAACAAATACATGTTTCAACTAAATTGCATTTGATTCAATAATCACTTTTTAAGGGACCAGTTGAAACTCAGAGGACTGTAGCAGTAGCAAATGGTAAATGGACTGCATTTATATAGCGCTTTTCCAACCTTCCAGCCACTCAAAGCGCTGTGCAGTATTGCCTCACATTCACCCATTCACACACATGATGATGGCTGCTCAGTGACACCTAGACACTTTGTGAGGAGTTAGCGAAGTTTGAACCAGCGACTTCTGGATCACCTGTCACCCCACTGCGCCAATGTCGGCCAAAGTGTGTTGCAAAGAGCTGAACCGAACTATGCGTCACTAAAATGTATCTAATTCACAGAGATTTTACATTTTATCAGCACATACAGGAATTTAAAACTATTTCAATTTTTGATGATATTTAGTTAGAAATGAATTATTTCTGAAAGTGTGCTATAGCAAAAAATGTATTATACTTTTTCTGCTGCATGTATGGTATAAGGACTATATACACATTAAATAAGCAATATACGATACCTTTTTTTAAATTACACGTCATTTTTATCTTATTTAGCTTACACTCTTATGACAGCGGCCAAAAGGTGTGTGGATTTGTGTCCTCAAAGTAAAGTCAATTTGATGTTGTTCTTATACAGTTTTGCTTATTTTCCTCAGGGGGCCGTGGGTATAAGTGAATGACATTAACGGAGTGTGAAATTATTCTTTATATAACACATGGTTGCCCTCAAAGGATCTGCCTTTGCTCTGCAAATGAACACCACAGCCTCAGCGGTGTCAATTTTGTGTTTTAGACCTTTTATTAAGACTTATATTTAAATTCCTACAGCAGTGCTTCATGGATATTTAGTTTAAGCATTTCCCCCAACCATTATATCCCTAATATTTCTAACTCTATTCCGCATATTCACCCCTGACGGAAATAATTTAATAGCTTTGGCAGATAATAGAGGCATTTTTGCCATGCATAATATGTAATGTTTAAAGCTACTATAGTTTGGTGTGGCTATCATCGAGCATGTTATATAAGATATTTTGATATGGATTGAAACAAATGATCTGTAATTAATCACCAATCAAGCTGGAATCACCACAACTGCGTACACAGCTAAAATGTGCTAATCAGCACTTTTCTTCTCGTTTAGCGCGCTAGTGCGCTGTCGAGCCCAGATGTGCAAAGAGATGTGCTAAACTATAACCACTGACCTCCACCAGCTTGTTAGCGTGTTCGCGGAACACCTGGGCGTACTCCTTGACCTCCTTCTCATTGCCGCTCTTAGCTGCCTCAATGAGCACCAGCAGGGGGACGTTGGTCTCCAGGAAAGAGTCGGAGATGTGGTCCATCACCGCCTTCCTCAACTAAGAATATACGGAGAGAAGGTCATTGGGGTTACATCATTAGTATAGCGGGTGAATCCACAGAGATGGATGGTGTGGTGCTGAACACACCACACACACACACACACACACACACAGAGGAGAAGAGTAAAACAGACAGCAAAGAAAAAATAGGTGAGGAAGATCTCAATAGGCAGACATGTAAAATTGTGTCCAAGGACATAATTTCCCCATAAGGATTTTTTACTTGGGCAGAGTTTATGACTTACATCTTTTGTTTATTAAATCATTTTCTGCCAAACTGACAGGGCCACTGGTTCTTTTTGTTTACAGTCAATGGACCCTGATGCGCCTCACACACAGTATATGTTATATGGCAAAGAGGCCAGAGGGAACAGTATAGGAGCGACCAGACAGGTGCTTAATCTTAAACAGCGAGGGAGTTGGTCGCGAGACCAGCGTTACAACAGACAAGGATACACATGCTACGGTTAAATGTAGACTTGTTTGTATATTTGGACTACACACAATATGCACATCAAAGTCATGTGTGACAGAAATAAGTTTGATTTGTAAAGCCCTCATTTCAAATTTGCTGCAAAGCAGACGTGGCAATATGTTTCTCCATTAATCGATGGAACGGACTGTGGTGAGGAGACAAGTGTATATAGGCCTACAGATGAGACTGTAAACACATGCACTATACATTTATCAAGACATACTCAAATAACGTGGTGTAATTCTAAACTTAATTGCCAATCTAGGATGTCAGAAAAGTTATGGTAAAATATGACTGAGGTAGAATATCACATTATCAAACACAATATCACAGTGTACTGTACTGCATCCTAACTAGGGTTGGGCACTGATCTGTTCAGCACCTTAGTGTTAGCTGTTATCTGATACTGCTGACGTCTGGAAGTGAATTCAAATGTTTGGCCATTATGTTCTTCATTTATATATATTCATGATCAAGGCCAATGCTACTACTACAAATAATATCAACATGTCCGTTTCACATGACCTATTTGGGTTGAGTGTGTTTCTGGTCATTTGGATGACCTTACCGATACAATATCAAATTGGAACTGGACAATTCACATATGATTCTCGCACACACCCCCGCCAGTAGCCAGTCAGGGGAGAAAAAATCTAAAAGTTCCACACAATTTTTAATGCGTTTAAGGTGCAATATTAAAACATCAGTATTATTGCAACTTCTATTAAGATATTTATTTGAGTTACTTTGCTGTAACTAGTTTGCTGTAACTACCATCAATTACCGTGTAAGGGGATGTACACGGGAATTCTCATGATCCCACCGAAACATACTCATACTTCAATAGACTTCAAGGTTTGATGACTGAAATGTGTGTCAAAAAGACATTGAAGGAGAAAAGATGGACATGCTTTTCAATCAATGCGAGACAGAATTTCCAATCGACGTGTCATGTTCAATTTTGCCACAGATCACTTGGGCATGAAATAGAGAGGAATCAGGTAATGACTGGCTGTATGTGCCAAAAATCTAATCCCAGACTTTAATGCACCCTGGCCTCCACAATAACCTTTCATCAAATGTATTTCTTTTCAGGAGTTTACATTTTTAGGTCAGATAAGGGCTTTACAATTAGAAAATCCCAACTGAAAATATAACATATTTGACCATACACGGGGAAGTCTTTTGTTGTAGGTTGTAAATAGGGAGTAAACACAGTTCTGATAACACTAAAAGCTAAGAGCAAGATAATAGCTGGATTTACGGGCACATTATAAATGAAACAGATTCTGACAGAAGGTTTGAGTGGAGCAGTGGCTTCCTACGTGTTGATTTCTCATCCTCAAGCACAGTCAGCATTAAAAATGCCCACACAACTCTTGCAGAGAAATCCATCTTTGATCTCAAGTTCCTGCTGGCCCGACCTTCTGAACACCATACTGCCTCTAATCTATTGTAATGCTACCAACATCTTTCACCTGACCTTAAAGGGGAAATTAGTGAATACCCCCCTCTCACACGAGACTTCCCCCACAGCTCGCTGCCCTGCTCTTCCATAGTCACAGTAGCAGTGTAACGTGTGTTTTAGATGATGCTATATACACTCAGTCAGGATGGCTATATGTCAGACAAAAAGGACCTTGTGATGGAATTCTGTCAAATGAACGCTCTTGCCCCGATCTTGTGCACAGTTGTATTAATCTAAGTGTATAATGAAACCAGTACAGCTCAAGTCATTCAAGACCTTGCAAGCATATTGATAACTCTCACTTGGGTTATATAGCCTAGGAAAGTGTGTTTGTTTTACAGCTTTATGACGATCGGCCATCTGGGCATGTAGTAGCTAGATCAATCAAGACACGATCGGATACAAGCACTATACTGACACAGGTGACATACTGTAGATGACTGCAATAGTAGACCACAAAAATAAGGACAGGTCAACTCAGGGTAGGGAGATCAATAGGTATTTAATGCAAGCCATCATTCCCAGTTTCACATTTGGCTTACAGTTTGTAAAACTTACAAATCCTATTATGTCTGTAATACTTCCTCCCTTTTGTAATGTTATGACAATTTTAGTAGTAGGAAAAGTAGAAATTAGAAATGTAGGTTTCATAAATAAAGACTGATGAGGCTTAAAGCTACAAAAGACACACTATGACGTGCTATACATGTCTATAATGTATTGTACACTACGTAATCAGTAATAATACGTTGTTACAACGCATAATATTAGAATAGTGACCATCATGCAGTTATGAATAGTCAGGGTTGGTATTGCACTGTGCAACATGAGCTGAGATTCTTAGCCAGTATATAATCTGGTAACCATTAGTAATAACACATTGAATCAACGACTCACGACGCATTATAAACATTGCTATGCAGTCTAATGCTGTTTTGCAAGTGAGTACAACAATTATTGTTGCCTTCTGATATGTTATGAATGTATGCATAGAACATTATAGGGGTGACCTTCATAGAAAGTACAAACACCTTGTCCTTTCAATTCACCATAGGTAAATGCTTTGTCTGTATGTAGGTATTGAAACTTGAAAACAGTTTTTTTCTTCCTCCTTAGTCTTTCGTACACATTCTGAAATTCATGGTGGGTTATAAAATGCACAAGTAATCCTTTGAACATAATCCAAAAACTTGAACTACAATAATAGCATGAGCATGCTCTCCATGACAGCAGTCAATAGTACCAGCTATAAATAAACATTGCAGTGCCACAATGTGTACTGTTTCTGACGTGAGTAGATGGCAAAGGAGCATTGCAAATATAACGCTACATTTATATTCTAAGGAATGGCCTTTGTTGTTTAAATGTGTTATGGCTGGTGAGATTACAACCTCAGCTTCTTTTGTGCTCGTAAACAATGTATTTTCTATGTCCCCTTGACCCGCTGCCAAAATGTAAACTGTGAAGACATCTTAAAGCACACCTGCTCTTATAACAGACTGCACATCACAGCTATGGCGGAAGCAATGTGAACATGCTATACTGACTCAAAAAATTATCATATATATAAATATATATATATAAATCAAGCTAAGACAAGTATTTAGCCGCACACATTTGTTTGTAGCTTTACTTCTTTCCTCTCACCACCCAGACGGTGTGTGTCTGCCAAGCTGAACAGAGGTGATTCCCACCTGATGTTTACATGGTGTACACAACACCCTGTACAGTAATTAAGATGATGCATGTACCTAACAAAGCTTGACAGAAGAATATCTGTCATGGTTACTGATAAGCGGGAGAGCTGTGTGTTATTTAAAGATTAGAATTAGATGAACACACATGTAGGCATGTTTGCTATCAAATGGTGAGGAGATGTTGCAAAAATTAAAGCAATAATGAATAAATATATACAAAAATGTATAAGACATGTTGTGAGAGTCCCCAGTAGACTAAGTCTATTAATCCAACACAAGTACTGAAACACACAGACTCAATTTATGTCCACAAAAATGTTTAGATTATCCAACAAAACTATTTCTAGTGTTACGCCCCAGCCTAGGGGAGCCAGCACGTAACACAAAATCTAACACTCTACTACTTCTACACACCGTTACAAGT
>JAODLL010000001.1:1106087-1128994 GCA_026546735.1 Forbesichthys agassizii | reverse complement strand
TGCGTGTGCGTGCGTGTGTGCGTGTGTGCGTGTGTGTGTGTGTGTGCGTGTGTGTGCGTGTGTGTGCGTGTGTGTGTGCGTGTGTGCATGTGTGTGTGTGTGTGTGTGTGTGTGCGTGTGTGTGTGTGTGTGCGTGTGTGTGCATAACAGGACTGAAAGTGAAGTTTGGGTCCTGAGGGTTTCCTGTACAGATCTTATCAGAAGCTCATTTCACTTACACTCAGAAACCTCGCCTTAGGTCACCTGCAGTGTGTTTGTACGTGTGCGTTACGTCTTGTGTGTGAAATACCTTGGGACGTGTTCTGTCTGTGTCAAGACATTACAACTTCTTTCAACCACAGCTCAACAGTTTTTCATTTACACAACTGATCTCAAAATCAAGAAGTCTCAGAGGTAAAATGTCCAACCACTGTTAAATGAAACGTCAGCAAAACTAGAATGTTTCTAACTTAAAGGTGGAGCCAGTGATTGTAAGGTAATACACTTTTTGTCAAATTCAACTAATATCTACTCACGTTCCGCTATCTGCCTGTATTGTCTGGCCGCTAAAAAAAAAAAGTTTTTACACCGGATTATGAATAGGAACACAAACAAAATGGTGGAAACCGCACCACAAAACACTATCCTAGCCTTGGCAATAGGCTCTATATTTCGAACATCACATGACCAAACCGGAAAATGGTACTCATTGCTTCCGCTTATCGCAGAAAGTGGCAACTAAATGAGTTTAAACCAATCTTACAATGTAATATTCACTTCTGCGTAATCAGATAACAAACGTAATCAGTGCTAATTTTGAAATATATTTATAACCGAATCTGTTAACCGATCATCAACCGACAATTTAAAAGTTATATTTAGAATGGACGAGTGTCTGTGTGTTATCAGCTGTGCTGATAACGGTACGAAATGACACTCATAGAACTTTACATCTATTTAAAAGTAATAAGCAGAACAGATATGCTACAAGCTAAGCAATCACAAACACGTTCCTGTACAGTACCAGCTTGATCAGGCAGTCTATGTTGCTCCGGTTTGTTGACATTCTGTACAACAAACTGTTTCGGCTATCAAGTACCCGGTATTTTCGCTGGATGCTCAATAAGATAGGCTACTGTGGACTAGCCGCTATACAGTAGCATAGTAGCTATGCTATCTTATACAGGTTATAGTCCTCAGCATAACACAGCTCATCTATTGCTTTTTAGTCCAAAATCAAACTTCTTATTTGTTAAATACAGACACGCAGCAGATAATAGATGACGTATGATTGAATGATGATTAAAGATTATATTTATTTACCATGCAAAGTTTCTTTTAACCGTTTATCATATATAATGTATAAATCGTTCACAATTCCATGAACATTGATAACTTTTGGTTTTTGGCAGTTGTTGGAGGCATCTTAAATCAAAATGCAGATTTATAAATAAAATAAATAAAGATTGATTGAGATTTGAGCTTGTAGAGCACCTGACCGGAAGCGAGGTTTACTGTTACAGAATGCGTAAATTGGCTGTGCATTAAGCCTATTTGTATCCAATATGGGGCAGAGCTTCTGAGGCAGCACCCTATTGCAATGTGAGGTGTTTTTGTTTTGATTGAGATCAAATATCAATAATCCATGGTTGCTGTGCATTCCTACATTATTTTAGGGGACTAGGAGGGTATTACTTTTCTTTTTAACCACAGGACTTACGTAAAAAAAAAAGAAATGCTCAGCTCTTTCTGCTCTTGAGCAAGGCACTGAAATACAGAAACATTTATCTATGGTGTTTAAAGGCATTGCAAGTATTGTTTTTATATGCATTGACATTTGAAATGTGTTGTGTTGTGTTGCGTGTGTGTGTGTGTGTGCGTGCGCGTGCAGGTGTGAGTGCACCCCAGGCTACGTCGGGGAGCACTGTGAGCTGGACTATGACGACTGTGAAGAGAACAAGTGTCAGAACGGGGGACTGTGTATTGATGCGGTGGATGGATACACCTGTGTCTGTCCAGAGGGGTACAGGTGCGTCACTCACACACACACACACACACACACACACACACACACACACACACAAGCTGACATTGAAGGGACACAATTGCAAAACTCAACATTTTCCAGTTAAGTGAACATGAAAATCTGGACTCAGGTTCTGCCCCATGCCCCAATAATCATCCCTGACCTACCCTCCCAGTATGATAGCCAATCAAGTTAGGGCATGCAAAACGTTATTTTGTTGTTTGTGATGTTAGTTGTTAAACCTAAACTAAAACCATATAGTAGTGTGGCTGCTTGATTATGGGAAAAATCATAATAATTATCATTATGATTATTTTGATAAATTTTTAAATCACATAATGTTTTTAACACTATTAATCATTTACTTTGGAAAGATGTTCATTCAGTCGTTCATGTGAAACTGTGATGACACCTTTACCTGTGAAATGTCCCTTAATACTTTTCCAAGTGATCTTTCATTTTTATCATTGGAGGGGTAAAAGTGCGTGTGCGTATGTTAATTATATTGACTGACATATTCAAGGTCACAAAATAAAAAAATGTGTGCCTATGTACATACAAAAGCCCTTTTCACACATGTTCCTGGTTCCATGCTCCTGGCACAGCTAGTGATTTTCTCTATTCAGACATGCAAATGTCTCTCTCTATGAGGCCCACCACAGTAGGCACACACCCTGAGCTATCTCTCTCCATGAGGCCCACCACAGTAGGCTAACACCCTGAGCTAGCTCTCTCTCTCTGAGGCCCACCACAGTAGGCTAACAGCCTGAGCTATCTCTCTCCATGAGGCCCACCACAGTAGGCTAACACCCTGAGCTAGCTTTCTCTCTCTGAGGCCCACCACAGTAGGCTAACAGCCTGAGCTATCTCTCTCTGAGGCCCACCAGTAGGCTAACACCCTGAGCTATCTCTCTCTCTGAGGCCCACCACAGTAGGCTAACACGCTGAGCTATCTCTCTGAGGCCCACCACAGTAGGCTAACAGCCTGAGCTATCTCTCTCTGAGGCCCACCACAGTAGGCTGACACGCTGAGCTATACATAACACAAAATAAGAATATACTTGGCAAAATAAAAGTTTTTTCTTAATTACATTGTTTTTGTGATCGTTAGGAGAAGATTAATCAAAAGTTTAATCAAAGTGTGATTAATTGCACAGCCCTAAATCATAGTCTTTCCTCTTATTAGACAGATGCATTTAGTGCAGTTTCCACCTATGCGTGTTGCTTTGACGTACTTGAGGTGTGTGCCAGAAGAAAGAAATCCAATATGACTTAATGTATTTGATAGCTAGTGAGCCCAATCGTGTCCCCCCCCCCCCACCCCCCCCTACCCCGGCTGTTATTGGTAAGCACTAGCCATTACGTCCCAGAGGACGTTCTATACTGTGATCATGGCTAATGCAATTACACTCTTGACAGTAGGCCGGCAGCAATTAGACACAACTGCAGCAGTGTACTGTTCACCGTCATTAAATGTAGAATGCTGGCCGGGAACGGTTGCAAAATGTCATTTGCTGATATGCGTGTTGCTTGTGTTGTTTTTCCACAGTGGGCTCTTCTGCGAATTCCCTCCCCCCATGGTTCTTCCGCGCACCAGCCCCTGCGACAACCACGATTGCCTGAATGGGGCGCAGTGCGTCGTCATGGGAACAGACCCCCGCTGCCAGTGTCTCCACGGTTACCAGGGCGAGCACTGCGAGACGCTGGTCAGCGTAAACTTCATCGACCGGGAATCGTACCTTCAGCTTCCCTCCAGCCTCATCTCATCCCAGACCAACATTAGCTTGCAGGTACACACTAGCTAATATGGTCTGTCCTTATTGTCTTTAATATTGTCCTGGTTGTGTTTGTTGGTTAGTTAAAGGTGTTCTATACAAGCAGTTTTCAAATTGTGGGTGCGTGTGTGTGTGTGTGTGTGTGTGTGCGTGCGTGCGTGCGTGTGTGCGTGCGTGTGTGTGTGCAATACACAATTTGTTTCAGTCTGAGACACTGGTGCCCTAGTGCACCATCTAGTGGCAGAAAGTCATATAGATCCACTGAAGGTGACATCAGCTACTGTATGTCTAGGCAGTATTTAGCGTTTTTTAAACAGTGATGTGACAGCAGGTGTTCTGCTGTGTCATGATTGTTACAACATGACAATTTATAACTTATTAGTTTAGTAGTTTATTTGTGTAAAGGCCCTCGTGTTTCAAATGCTGCTCTGGTAAATGACCACACAATACATATACTGTAATATATTATACTTACACGTTCAGATTGCTACGGATGAGGACAGCGGTGTGCTGCTGTACAAAGGAGACAACGACCACATCGCCATGGAGTTATACAGGGGACGTCTCCGAGTCAGCTACGACGCTGGATCCTACCCACCCTCAGCTATATACAGGTAGACAGATACACACTCACACACACACACACTCACATTAATTCAATCAGACATGCACACATATTGACTGACATACTCAAGGTCACAAAATATTTGTAAATGTGTACATACAAAAGCCCTTTTCACACATGTTCCTGGTTCCTGGTTCCATGTTCCTGGCACAGCTAGTGATTTTCTCTATTCAGACATGCAAATATCTCTCTCCATGAGGCCCACCAAAGTAGTCTAACACCCTGAGCTATCTCTCTCTATGAGGCCCACCACAGTAGGCTAACACCCTGAGCTAGCTCTCTCTATGAGGCCCACCACAGTAGGCTAACACCCTGAGCTAGCTCTCTCTCTCTGAGGCCCACCACAGTAGGCTAACGACCTGAGCTAGCTATATCTCTCTCTGAGGCCCACCATAGTAGGCTAACACGCTGAGCTATCTCTCTTTCTGAGGCCCACCACAGTAGGCTAACACGCTGAGCTATCTCTCTTTCTGAGGCCCACCACAGTAGGCTAACAGCCTGAGCTAGCTCTCTCTCTCTGAGGCCCACCACAGTAGGCTAACAGCCTGAGCTAGCTCTCTTTCTAAAGCCCACCACAGTAGACTGACAGCCTGCTCTGTGCCCAGTGTGGAGACGGTGAACGACGGCACCTTCCATGTTGTGGAGCTGCTGGCCTCTGACCAGACACTGTCCTTGTGCATCGATGGGGGGCCGCCCAAGTCCATCACGTCCCTCAGCAAGCAGTCCACGCTCAGCATAGACTCCCCACTCTACCTGGGAGGTGAGTGTGGGTCTGTTTGTGTGTGTGTGTGTGTGTGTGGATGTGTGTGTGTTTGTTTTGAGTGTGAATGTGTTGAACTGTGCATCCTTGGTTGGGCTGAGTTGCCAGGCAGACTACAGTCTCCATTTTAAGCTCTGTCGGATGGCAGGCCATATCTAACATAGCTAGCCCTGAAGACATGATTACCCGGCTGGTATGTGACCTCTTCTGCTGCTACGACACGTGCTGATCATACGTCGCTTTGGATAAAACCATGCTAAATGCTGTCAAGTGATGTAAACGTACAACGTAAAATGCATTATGGTTAAGCAGCTCGCTTAATACATATCTTTGAATTGAGACAGGTGTGTGCGTGCGTGCGACTATTATTTACATGTAAATAACAGTCTCTTCCCCCCTTCCGCTTCCCCCAGGCATGCCAGACCACCGTGCCTCCGTCTCGGGGGGCCTGTCGGCCCTGCAGCACAGCTCGGGGGGCCGCAACGGCACAGGCTTCCACGGCTGCCTGCGCAACCTATACATCAACGGTCGCCTGCAGGACCTGGGCGCCGGCCTGGGACCCTCCTCCCCGCCGTCCCCGCCCCCCCCAGGGCCGTGGCCGGGCCAGGGGGTGGAGCCAGGCTGCCAGCCCTGCCAGAGAGGTGCTTGCGTGCAGGGGGACTGCCACCCCACGGGACACAGCGGCTTCACCTGCACATGCCACCCCGGCTGGACGGGAACACTGTGTGACCAGCAGGTCAACAACCCCTGCCACGGCAACAAGTCAGTGTGTATGGATGGGTTTGTGTGTTGGGGGGGAAGGGGGGGGGGTGCGGGATGTGGGATCCAGCCCCTGATTGAGCACACCAGACATGTTTGCTCCTATATTAATGTTTACAATGTCACATATAGGACCTTTTCTTAAAGGTATACTCAGCTATTGTAAGCTATCTGTATCCATGTTGTGTTCAGGTGTATCCATGGTACCTGCCTGCCCATCAACTCCTACTCGTACTCCTGCCGCTGCCAGCCAGGCTTCATGGGCGTACTGTGTGACGAGCATGACCAGCAGGGGGCGACGGTGGCGGACGCCTGCAGCCCTGCCCGATGCAAACATGGAGCCTGCAGGCTGTCAGGCCTGGGCCAGGCCTACTGTGAATGCTCCAGCGGATACACAGGGGAGGCCTGCGACCGTGGTGAGGGGCCTCTGGGGGGACACACGTGTGTGTGTGTGTGTGTGTGTGTGTGTGTGTGTGTGTGTGTGTTTGTGTGTATGCAAACTAATGCTAAATGCTTAGTAGCCTCAGCCATAGAGTGTGTTTTTCAGAGCAGAGGTTTTCACACTTTAATTGGCCGCTGGACTTTCTCTTCTTTTTGCGGGGGGATGTTTTCAATAAAGTTCATGAGTGTTTCTATATTAATATACTATACAGTACTTAAAAACCAAATTATGAACCAAAGTACAGTATGAACTCCTATTTGGGGTTCAAATGATTGAAAACCACTACAGCACACTTAAGGTTATACGTTAATAACATTATTCCTAACCGTATATTTATTTTAGTTAAGACTTCTAAGATGCTGCTTTGATGTTGGTTGCCCTTATTAACATGCCGTCTCTAGTGTGTGTGTGTGTGTGTGCGTGCGTGTGTGTGTCTTAACAGTGCTCTGTGTCTGTCTACTAATGCTCCTAACCCGTTGCCATGTCAACTCAGCTTCCACTGAGTTTCAACTTAATCCACCACGGAGAGAAACTCAGGTGAGGCTTCTTGTATATTCACCTCCTTTTATATCTCTCCTCGGGGGATGTCTCGCCCTGAATCTCTCACTGGCTTTCATTCCATCTCACTTTAACCTGCTATCTGGTTACTCTGTGAAATGTAACAATAAGGGTTTCTTCTGTCCTTCTGGGCACGAATAAGGTTATCGTTTGGTTATCGGTCAGAACTAAGGACGTGTAGCAGATCAATTCTAATCATTTGCAGCCTTGAAAAACAAACTACAATGTTTAAAACAAATAAAAAGGTGAATTTAGTGATTATAAGCTAATACACGTTTTGTCATAGCCAATATCTCCTCACGGTCCAACGGCTGCCTATTCTGTGTGAGCACAGAAAAGATAATCCTGTGTTCAAATAGAAATTAGAAACACAAACAAAGTGGTGCAAACCGCACCACCCAAGATTATCCCAACCTTGGCATTGTGTGTCTAATGTTCATGGTGGAGGTGAGAGGGCACCCTATGGCATTGGAGGTAAAGGTGGTAGATCAAATATCATCGTCTTTCTCCAGCGAATTTAAGACACCAAAAAACATTTTGTCGATAACCCGATTAAATCCGTAACAAATCAACAATAGCGTGAATACCACCACTAACGTAATAACCTGTCTCTCTCCCCTCTCCCATGGCCTTCTCCGTGGCCAGAGGTCGCCTGCCGAGGGGAACGGGTCCGGGATGTCTACCAGCAGCAGCAGGGCTACGCGGCGTGCCAAACCCAGGAGAAGGTCTCCCGTCTAGAGTGCCGGGGAAGCTGCCAGGGGGGCTCCTGCTGCACCCCGCTGCGCAGCAAGCGCAGGAAATACACCTTCCAGTGCACCGACGGCTCCTCCTTTGTCCAGGAGGTGGAGAAGGTGGTCAAGTGCGGCTGCACCAAGTGTCCCTCGTAGAAAAAACTAAACACAGAAAATCCAATAAAAACAAAGAAAAGAAAAAAAAAAAAAAAACCTGCACCCTCCACACAAGAGTGCGCACCCCCCTCCCCTTTTCTTCCAGGTCCTGCCTGTAAGACTCTCCGTCCCCCAACACCCCGAACCCCATGTTTTTGAAAGGAAAAAAACCTGAAGAAAAAATCTAAACCAGGAGAAACATCTACAAATAAATAAATAACAAAAGATTCCTGTTTTTCTCACCAGTGTTGGACTGATGAAGCTCCCTTGGTGGGGATGTTGAATTATATTGTAAAGTACAAAACAAAAAAACTGACTTATTTTTTATTATGAAGTGGAGAAAAGACAAAAAATAGACAAGTTGACGTTTTCCTTCTGTCTGGTATCTTATTTTACATTTGTCACGATAACTCAAACGCCACACATTCGCTCTGCCCTGGAGGGACCGCTCGCTCGCTAATGGATGATCGCTTCCTGTAGAGTTGTTCCCACTTCCTGCCTGCGGCAAGTGTCTAATAGGACTTCCCTAACTGTTAGTAGCACAGACTCACCACTAGGAGGTGCTAGATCACAGCAAGGGAGGAGGGGGGTGGTCAGTGTTAACCTCTAGACAACACAGCTGTATAGTCTCCGGTCTGAATCGACAGACCTCCGGAACTCTGTGTGCATGAACCTAGACACAGCTGGACATAGACACCCTGAGACACCCTCTTCAGCTACTGAACGATATACACAAACACAGACACACACACACACATACAAATCTACACACTCAAGAATAATTTCCTGGTAAAATACGTTGTTTATTTGCCCTCATTCATTCATAAATGACAAGTATTTATTGTATCATAAATACCTGTACTTATTCAGTAGCTCTCCCCATGTATCAATCTGATTCTTTTAATATATATTAATTTATATTTGTCCTTATTTTTGTATTAAAAGGCATAATCTGTCAAAATAGATTAACTAACAAAGCGGTGTCCTTTATTTTGGTTGGAGATGTCTTTTTGACCACTGAAACAATTGTGTTTGCCAGAAACCTTAGTTACATTTTAATCTGCAAATGTGACGTGAAGACATTGTATATTTTTGTCGCGTTTCCTGAGAGTTTGTACTGTGCCATTACGAGAAGTTCTTTATATTAGAGTATAAATGTATAGATAATTTCCCTACGTATGTATTTCACACCGAATCGTCATGTGTAGCAATGACCCTAGAGGATACTAGAACTGTTTTTACCTTTTTAACAAATTTATGCTTAAGGAATACTGTGACTTTTTCTAAATCAAACTACTTTGTTAGCCCCTTGGTCTCCGATGTTAACATGTTGCTGCTAAGTTTTTGTACCGTAGACTTGGATCCTGATCTGTATGTTATATAGAATGTCTTGCTCCTACTGAATGGGGCTCCTTGTGTAACAGATAAATATTTCCCCCCACCTCAAACCATGTGCGTTGTGCTTTATATTCCCCCTGCCCCCACCCACAGACTAATGTCAGTTCCCTGACTGATGTTTGTTTATTAAACACAATATTTACCTCACAAATCTCACCTTTGCCTTTTTATTTTAATATATTACATGTACAAATATAAAACATATCTTATAGGCCTAACCTAATGGCAAGTAGACTTTTTATCTTATAGGCCTATGCGAGTTGCTTGCATATATCAGTATACAGGAGTGGTGACTTCATCTGCTATTACTCATCTCTGCATTTCTATTTCTAGAGTCCTCTTAAAAACATTTAAAGATGAAGATCAGTTGACAGTGCTTGATATTTTAAAATCAAAATAAGTCAAATTATTGTATTTTTTAAATAATGAAGTTACAACATTGCACATCTGAATACATATAGAACAGAAGCAAACCTCCACTCTCAATGCTTCACAGTCACATTTTTATACACAGCTCAACAACGCCACCTGCTGCCCTGCCCTCATGCGAGAACATGCACAAAATCCCCTGGAGAGGCTGTGTATTTAACCACACAGTACAGTAGCCTACTTGTTGCAAGTGACATGGCCACAATTTATTTAGAAAGAATCACATCCTTGAGCCAGTTTGCAGCGGTAACTCTGATAACTGTCAAATGGATCTTGTTGGTTGTCAGTATTATAGAACTATACATTTTCCAATGTATTTTTTATCAGAATGTTATTCATGGATATGTTTTCTTGAAAGTATTAACAGCTGTGTCTCTAGCGTAGCCACGGGTGTGCCAGGGTGTGCCTGCAGTTGCCACCCAAAGAGCCCGCTGGCACACCCAGTTCAAATGCAGAAACAGAATACATTTCTGTTATAGTCTCGCTAAAAGGTGTTGTAGGCTATTATGCTTTAATTACTCATTTTAATAGCCCAATTGTTAATTCTAAAAGTCTTTAGCCAAAAACATCATCATCCATCCAGAGTTAAAAAGTGAAGCTTATGGGCAACTTCGTTCACTGCCACTGCGAGTATCACAGTCTTGACATCGTTACACATGGTTATGACATAGACTAGGCTCTACACTGGTCAACATGTCAACATGATCACTGGTCAACAACACACGGCATTATATATCTAAGCAAACCGCTCTGAAATATTCCTCTTCCAAGAACGGCCAATATACAAACCTATCTATATGCAGGGGATTTGTCAAGCTTAGGGGAAATGCCGAAATGGTGCACGTTTTAGACTACACATGGTTTTACATCCTAAAAGCCTAAGAGGGAAATGTCGTATTTTTTTGCTTTTCTGAAGCCAACAAAGCAAGAGGAGATAACAACATACACACAAGAACAGGACATCAAAGGTATGGTATCTGATGATCCGAGACGAAAACGAGCTTTACTGTATGGTGCAGTAAAGTTTCATGTTGTGCGATTATGAGATCCAGATCGATGTGGGACCAAATCCTTAAAGAGCCACTAAGCGGCCAGTAGTTGGGCCAGGCTCTGAATTAGTTCCCAATATGGGTTACAGTATGTGTGGTAGAGATGACAGAGAGCTGTCAAACTGATTGTGAAAGGCTTTCAGTTAAGTAACCCACAGTTACCCCTGTGGAACAAATGTTTTCTGGTGGCTTTAACCCTGAATTGAATATCTAGGAATTGTTGACTTTAAGAATGTCTGTGTTGTTAGGGTTACCATTTGGTGTTTTCTAAGGGGCTGGAATATATTGCACCAGCGGAGGAGCTATGGATACACTGTTTTTTTCTTGCTTTCTTTTGTTTAGGACATTTTCTTTTGTGGGATAATCTAATTGGCATTGAATCGGTGTTACATTTATATTTAAATTAAATTGACCTCGAAACTTTGTGGATGATAACTATAAATAAAATAGCTGTATAAATCTGATTGCTCTAATTTAATTGCCGGTTGTGTTCTATTTCAGGTTCACAGTAAGATAGTAGGTCACTGAATAGTTTCCTCAAAGCCTAGATAGTTAAATGTCAAGTGAGTTTTGCATGCACTGGAGCCCATGCAATATAGTCACTACTATAGACAGGCAGAACGTTAGTTACCTTATCTTTATAGCCAGTAGCCATGGTTATTCAGGATGTATTACAGGAGTCAGATATTTGTGCAGTGGTTGGTTGGTTTGTCAGTTGAGCAGAGGTTTTATTAAATGTTCCCAACAAAACCTACATAGAAGACAAAACAAAACAATTTTAAGTTAATCAAAACGTGTCAGTGGGTCATCCCCACTTTAACAGAATGCAGTAACAACATACGATCTCTACCGCCACCTAGTGGTTGTGGATTATGACAATAAATGTAGGCCTAAGTACAGTTTAAGGCAATAATACTGTTGAACCCGGAAGGGCAAATGGTTTTTGACCGCTAAGGCGGCAGGTATGTCCTGTTGGATAGGCTATAGTATAGGCAATGGACAAAAATGTACTGTACTTGGAGCCAAAATAAATTGAATAACAAAGCAACTAAGGACTGCATGTCGGCTGGTTTCGTGATGCACAACCATGCGGTAAGCGCGTCAACCAGGTCGAACCTGAGTACAACATCGTAATAGCCAGTTGGGCTTCTACAAATACAATAAAATACCTTGACTTATAATAAATAATACATTAATATTATATTATTTTAAATTATCCGCCCAGCTGGACGTGCCTGGAACACCTCCCTGGGGAGGTACCCAGGAGGCATTCTTACTAGATGCCCAAACCACATCAACTGGCTCCTTTCCACACAAAGGAGCAGCGACTCCACTCTGAGTTCCTCACGTATATAGCCGATCATCTTATCTCTAAGGGAGACACCCGCCACTTTCCTGAGAAAACCCATTTCGATCGCTTGTACCCGTGATCTCATTCTTTCGGTTCTTACCCACCCTTCATAAGTGAGGGTAGGAACAAAAATTGCCCGGTAGATTGAGAGCTTTGCTTTCCGGCTCAGCTCTCTGACTGCAGATTTACAGGTGCGAATCCTCATCCCTACCGCTTCACACTCAGCTGCGAATCGATCCAGTGAGTACTGGAGGTCACGGACGGATGATGCCATCAGGACCACATCATCTGCAAAAAGCAGTGATGAGATCCCCAGCCCACCGAACCGCAATCCCTCCCCACCCCGACTACGCCTCAATATCCTGTCCATGAATATCACAAACAGGATTGGTGACAAAGCGCAGCCCTAGTGGAGGCAATTCCCCTTGAAACAAGGCAGACTTACTGCCAAGAATCCATACCCAGCTCTTGCATTGGACATACAGGGATTGGATTGCCCTTTAAAGGAACCCCCTCACCCCATACTCCTTCAGCACCTCCCACAGTATCTCCCAAGGAACCCGGTCGTACGTCTTTTCCAGATCCACAAAACACATGTAGACCAGATGGGCATACTCCCAGGTCCCCTCCAGGATCCTTGTGAGTGTAAAGAGCTGGTCCGTTGTTCCACGAACAGGATGGAATCCACATTGTTGTTCTTCAATCTGAGGTTCGACTATCAACCGAACCCTCCTCTCCAACACCTTGGAGTAGACTTTACCAGGGAGGCTGAGTAGTGTTTTTCCTCTGTAATTGGCACACACTCTGGTCCCCCTTTATGAAGATGGGAACCACCACCCCGGTTTGCCACTGTTTTGGCACTGTCCCCAACTCTTACACAATGTTGAAGAGGCATGTTATCAAAGACATCCCCTCCACATCCAAAGCTTTTAGCATTTCTGGACAGATCTCATCAATCCCTGGGGCTTTGCCAATGCGAAGTTGTTTGACTACCTCAGTGACCTTCCCTAGGGAAATTGACAATGATCCCCCAACAGCCTCTAGAGTGTCAGTCTGATTCAGGAGTTCCTCAAAGTGTTCCTTCCACCGCCCATTTACCATCTCAGTAGAGGTCAACAGCGTCCCAACCTTACTGTACACAGCTTTGAGGGTTCCTCTCTTCAACAACATATCCAGAAAGGTATATTTCTTCAGTCAGACGGCTTACCTGACCACCATTGTCTACCACGGTGTTCGAGGGCACCTAAGACTTTGAGACCACAGCTCTCTGCCGCAGCTTCAGCAGTGGAAGCTTTGAACATTGCCCACTCAGGTTCAATGTCCCCAACTTCCACAGGGATGCTAGAGAAGCTCTGCCAAAGGTGTGAGTTGAAGATCTCTCAGACTGGAGCCTCTTCCAAACGTTCCCAGTTCACCCGCACTACCCGTTTGGGCATACCTGGTCTGTCCAGAGTCTTCGCCAGCATCCTGACACAACTCACCACCAGATGGTTATGGTTGACAGCTCCACCCCTCTCTTTACCGAAGTGTCCAAAGCATACGGCCTTAGATCAGATGACACGATCACAACATTGATCATTGACCTTGGGCCTAGGGTGCTCTGATACCACGTACACTTATGAGCATACTTATGTTCGAACATCATGTTTGTAATAGATAATCAGAATTCTAACAGCAAACGACCACTCGGTTCAGATCAGGGAGGCCGTTCCTCCCGATCACTCCTCACTAGGTATCTCCATCATTGCCCATGTGCGCGGTGAAGTCTCCCAGTAGAAGTAGAACTATGGAGTCCCCTACTGGAGCCATATACAGGATAACTGTTAGGTGCATAGGCACAAACGACGGAGATCACCACCCATATAGCAGAGACCATCTCTCTCTCTCTCTCTCTCTCGCTCTCGCTCTCTCGCTACCACTGTCTCACATGCACACATGGTGTCCTCCCTGTACTGACTTGTCCGACCTAGCTATTTTTAGCTGTTCTTAGGACACTGTGGGGATTGAGGTGGCAGCTTGTCCAGCGACTGGCACTAATGACTTTACTGCTGCCCTCAGCAGCACCAATAAACTCATTCCACCAGATGTGGTGTCCGTCTGCATGCATAACGCCCCCCTCTCTCTCTCTCTCTTTCTCTCTCTCTCTCTCTCTCTCTCTCTTTAGGTTCTTGCTATTTATTGGTTCTATTTTAGGTGTCACTTAATCTTTTGCCTGTTCTATATTTCCTGTGCTCCATAAAATCCCAACGTATTTCACGCTACCTGTCTCCATATAGGCTAACTCTTCATTTTTTTCAGATGTTAGGTTACGTTACATCCGTTATTTGCATGCAAATTCAAAGACACGCCTGTTGTTGACGCACATGCAGTGTATTTAATATATATGTAGTTGTCGTCTGCACTGACTGCTGTCGGTGTCAAAGATGTAGACATTTCAAAGTAAATTCCTCAACAGTGTTACAGTGACCTAGCAGCTAGCTAGCAGCTAGCAGCTAGCTGTAAAGGGGTAGAGAACACATGAGAGTAGAGAGTTGTGCCAGAGTGCCACTCATGAAGGCGACACGTTAAAAGCAACATCAAATATTTGTAATAGTTTTAACCACAATTACTGAGTGTAATACACAATATAACTGGACCAGGACTAGATATGCTTGTAGTAAAATCTCCATGGTCCGTATAAACTAATTAATTTGTACTATTCCTTTTACACTGGAATGTGATAATCAATGTAAAATAACATGTATCTGACCTGACATCCAGACTAACCAAGTAGGATTATACTGTAAAATCTCTTGGAAGGTGAGAGTGCACAATAAATGAGAGGAGACGATGCTGAAAGGACTCATGGTTTTAAAATAGGCCAGAGACTGTGAGCCGATATGTACAGGTTGTGAGTTAGCTGTCTGTTTGAAAAGGTCCAAGGTCAACTAGCTGGTGCCCTGCAGACTGCCACACACTGTGGTCTCTATTCTCAATGCCCAGGTCTGACTGAGAATGTGTGACTTGTGAGCTGTGCTAAATGCCTACAGTAGTACATACAGGTTAACAAAGCAACATTTTCCAATAAAACACGTTCAGAGGGTAGAGATTGATGAAAGAGACAGATGTGTCAAAAAGCAAAAAACTGAAAAGATACCAAAATACAATACATAATACCCACCACATCACACAAAAAGCAAGCACACATTAAATCTTCTTAATCCTAACCTGGCACACATCCATAATATTCTGCTGGGACAAACTGTACCGTTGCTTGTTTTTAATATTCCAGTGGTAAGTAGCCATATCATGGCTGGGAGCTGCAGTTACCTTGGTGTACTATCAGCGCAGGTCACATACCAGAGCTGCACAAATTGATTTACGGTTCCCGCCAGAGCTCGGCCTGTCGCGTATCCACCACCTGAAGGCACCTTTATCTGTCCCCAACAAGTAGGCAAGTGTGCCTTGTTAAAAGTTTTCTCCAGGCAAATACTCTGGGAGAGATGTTAATGGAGTATGTTCCTTTGGGAACCGATATAGAAATACATCAAGAAAGACTAAAACTGAGTCATTTGTTGTCTTTTGTTTTCCAGCTCTCCAAGTCAATATGATATATATTCTACATATAATCCTTCATCTTGGAATACACATACATTCTATTAAATTGAATATTCCTGTCTCATTTGCCTCATTTTCCTAATCTTTGGCGTGGTGGCTATTCTTATATACAATGAGAAACACCTAGTTTTTGCGTATGTAGGTCAAATGCATGTTACACAATGCAGCAATAGGCTTCAGCTTCACACCGCTGCGTAAATCACCCCTGAATATATGGCCTGTGCTGCGTGTTTCTGTTTTTTCAGTCCTTTTAAAAAAAAAGAAATATCAATAGTTTTAAAGATCACAGACACACTCACAGATTGTGCCTGACATTAACATTGTTAAAGGGACACTTCTTGGTTGCATTACGGCAGCCAAGACCCACTGTTTTCCTCCTCAGGCCAGTCGCCTGTCTTTAGGACACACAACTGCACATAGGTGCACATGGCAACAATGTGAGTAGGAGCTCTCAGAGTGTCATACCAAATCAATCAATTCCACAACATCTGTGACAATGTAAAAAGCCTATATTGTGTCCCTGTGGTGGCTACTGTTTATTATATAAATAATGTATTATAGATAGATAGATAGATAGATAGATAGATAGATAGATAGATAGATAGATAGATAGATAGATAGCAAGCAGTGCTTTGAATAATCTGTTGAAAGCCTACATGTTTTGCATATCACATCTTTTTGTTCCATTTAAAATGTGAATGCATTAAAGATTAAGAGGGTGGTAAAGCACAGGCAATGTCTAACTGTGATTTAGGCTACAGCATCAATCAGAGGGGAGTTGAGGCACGCAAATGCATAGAACTCATTAATGGACTTATGGTTTATGAGACTGCAAACAGTGAAACAATCATTTTGCAGAGACAAATACATATTACATAGCTGCCTGTAGGCTTACTGTGGTTATTGTTGAAACACATGGACATCAGATTACTTAAGAGAGTCAGGTCAAGGCAAGAGGACCCAAATTATTAATGTTTTTCTTTTAGAGTATATGAAAGGGGAAAGTGAGGGCCCAGAGCTTTCAGGCAACTGACAGTTGATGACAGTTACATAAACCCATTTACAGAAAGCTCACATTTTCACATCCATCTTCATCATGCTAAGTCTATTGCTGGAAGGGATAAAAATACAAACAATAGCTAACCTCTTATCTGATCCAAAGTATGCCTATATTTTAATTCATATTTATATTTATATTAAAGTAACGGTATTAATGTGCAAACCACGTGTTACCTAAACCGCTCTTTAATCCTGTGTTTTACATCGAAATACAATTCACGAATGTCCCCGCTCACTCGTATAGTATAGGAATGTGTGTTAGTCTGTCAGTGTTGGTCAGATGACAGTCTTTACAATAGACCCCGGTCTCGGCCACCGGGACTGACGCTGGGTTCCTATGATAAAACAAAGTAACCGTGGTGGTCCCACTGTCCTGGCTTCCTCTGTTAGTCACAACACATGCGGTGGCGGCGCCGTGCGAGCTGTCCTGCTTCAGGGATCCGGCCATCGCGGTCTCTGCGGGCGTGCTCACGGTCCTCCTCTGGCACTGGCAGCACTCGCTCCCGCGGCAGCCGAGCAGGCGCAGGAACGCCTCGCGGAATTCCGCGTTGAACGCGTAGATGACGGGGTTGAGGGACGAGTTGCTCCAGCCGATCCACACGAACACGTCGAAGGTCGTCTTGCTGACGCAGTAGAGGCCGCGTGGCGCGCCTGGGGCCTCGGGCCCCGGGCAGAACGGGACCGCGCAGTTCAGCACAAAAAACGGGAACCAGCAGAAGACGAATACCCCCATGATGATGCTTAGGGTCTTGAGGACTTTGGTCTCCCTTCGGATGGAGACGCCAAGTGCGCGGTGAGACTGGGAGAAGGTGTGAATTGAGGGGAGCCGGGGTCGGGCGTGAGGGAGGTGACGAGAACACCCGCCGAGTTCAGAGTACGCGCGGGGAAAGTTTTCGATCGCGTCGGAGCGGCAATTTTGCGCGTGTTCCGCGGCACGCTCCAGCGTGGAGATCCTCCGGATCTGCATCTGAGCGATCCGATAAATGCGCGTGTACGTGGCGATCATAATCGCCACGGGGATGTAGAAGCTAATGAGGGAGGAGGAGATGGCGTATGTGCGACTCAGGCTCGTGTCACAGTTCCTCTCCGTAGCGGTTAGTGTTAAATTCGAATCGGATTGCTCCCCGGCGCCAGTCGGGTCCGCGGTCTTCCCTCGGTGCCAGTCCAGGTGCACGGGGACAAAGGAGATGACCACTGACACGGTCCACGTCACGCCGATCATGACTGAGGCGACCCTCTTGTTCATGTTTCTCTCGTACCGAAAGGGGCTGGAGATGGCCCAGTAACGGTCCACGCTGATTACGCACAGATTCAAAATAGACGCCGTGGAGCACATGATGTCACAAGCAACCCAGGTCTCGCAAAACTCACCGAACGGCCAGAATCCGACCACCTCGGCCACAGCTTTCCAGGGCATCACCAACACCGCGACCAGCAGGTCCGACAGAGCCAGAGACACGATGAAGATGTTGGTCACTTTCGCCTGTAGGTGCCGGTAACGGAAAACGGCAGCGCACACCGTGAAGTTTCCGAGTAACGTCCAGATGATGAGGACCGCCAGGATGCAGCCGGTCAGAGCGCGTCGCGCGGGTAAATCCTCCCGAGCCAAACTTGTCACATTCATCGCCTGCTTTTTAATATCCCCATGATAAATCAGAAAAGGAGGGTTAGGGATTCCGTTCCCAAAGTTGTCCCGTGTTCTGTGGAAGAGCAACTGCGATTGGCGACCGCGTCTACGTGCTTCTCGCAGTGAACTAATCCGTGATGCGTTTGAGCGCAGCGCAGATTTGGGTTATAGTGACCACGTGGACCACCGGCTGGTATTTACTCCTGCTGCCAAACACGCACACACTCACACACGCACACAGACACACACACTATTATTTCCAGGTAATACAATAGCACAAACAAAACAATATTACAAACAATTTTATATCAAAATAAATCAATAAACATACAATACAACACAATATACAAACACAATGCACACACACACACACACACACACACACACAAACACACAAGAAATGCACAGTCTGAGAGGAGCTGAGCTGGCCATGCAGCCGTAACACGCAACTGCCGCGTGTGCGCGCATGTGACCATCATTAAAGTTAGCGTTTATGTGTGTTTTCGCGATCGCGATCGCGCGCGCGCGCGTGTGTGTGTGTATGTATTCGTGCGCTCATAGATTTCACAATCAAACCGTCTTAATTGTTGTTTGGGGTTTTTTCCTTCAGTTTTTGGCTCTTGGCTTTGCTGTCTGACATATAGTCATGCAATATGCCAACTATGTGAGAGGCTGCTAGATCAACATCTCTTGGAAAGTGTTTTTCACCATTACTGTTAGTGAACGGAGACAATGCTGGCATTGAGCAATCAAGTTGACAGATATTACATTGTTTGTAAAGGGCCATTTTCCTTTGTCTTTAGTATTAGATTACTGTGCTATCAATATATCTCCACACATGAAATATGACAATTTATAGAAAATTGTGTAGAGTTTAATTACCAAAATGGAACTTCATGATGTCCCACATAAGAGCAGTTTCTGCTATTGGCTTCAGTGTCCAGCAGTCACCTATATGTGTGAGGGTGCACAGAGTCTCCAGACAGGGTTTTCAAGAATGTACTTTTTTTTTTTTACAAATGGCTTTTTTTCTTTTATGTAACATTGTATCCATGGCCTGGCACTGGTCAAGGTGCTAAAACAATGCTTACATTGTCACGTACATGTATAGTCTATATCAGGGGTGCCCAATCCTCGTCCTGGAGAGCTTGCCTGGGATGTTTAAGTTGTCTCCCTGCTTCAAAACACCTGATTCTAATGAATGAGTTGCAATCAGGCTTATGCAGAGACTATTTATTTGAGTCAGGTGTGTTGGAGCAGGGAGACATCTAACATGCAGGGCCTTGTCTCTCCAGGACCAGGATTGGGCACCCCTGGTCTATATGATATAATGCTACAAAGCATTCCACTTCCATTTTCCACTGTTCCTTATTGAGTTTCTCTGCAGTGATGTTACAAGCACCACATGGCAATCTAAAAGCCTAATGTTGGCACATTAGATGAAAGGCCAGTTGAGCTACTGTGCATTTCAACCCATACAAATATGCAAGGAATGCTATTATTCCAACCACAACGTATTTATAACTACATTACAGCAGAGGAAAGAATAGAGTACATAGGGTGGTCGGCTCCCATTTGAAAGGTTGTGCGCTAGAACCGGTTAGAACCGGTTAGAACCGATTAGAACATACCTGAACGACCCATAGTATCCATGAGAAAGATGTCTAACTCCATATTCACTGTATGTCATTTTAAAAACATGTATGTTATGACCTATTTGTATCTGAGTTTACTTTTTAATATATATATTTCTATCTATACCTGTATATATTATATTTACATTTTGTATTTATTATGCATGGTAACATAAGCACCACTTAATCAGAATACAGAGTCTTGTATAATATTGAAGAAAAAACAACAACATATATTTATTTATTCTGCACACCAATATATTGTGATAAGTTTCATATAGCTACACCAAGACTTCATGAACCGCATGAAGCAAACACAGATGATTAGATATATACAGTAGGTAAACAAACAAAAGTATATGTTAATACAACAGATAATAATAACAATAACAATAAACATCCACCACAACTACAGCGAGTCTAAATGAAGTAAAGACAAGTAACACAATCAGCCACACTCAAATCAAACCTTTCAACTAGAGGAACATTTGTCACAATTTATTATTTTACTTATATGTCAGAATTAGTTCAAAGTTGTAGATATAGCAAAGTAGTAGCCTGCAACATCACAGTAAAAAAACATAGATGAGTTATGATCAACTTGCTACCATGGTCAAAGTAGAGACATTAATCAAATCCATATTTTCTTGTTTCACAACACCCATCCCCAGGAGGGAAAACCCTTCCAGACTGTTATCTAAATTGAACAGAAGAGTAAAGAATCACCAGTAACTTATTTATCAGCAGTGTTAACTGTGGGCCTCACTATTTTTGACCCCAAAAAGCACACACACTTTTACACAATACATTTGAACTCTACCATATTCTCAGATTGAACGACGGTGTTATACAACTATTACTGAATACAGCAGGGTGTTCGAACTCTCTCGAGAGCCGCATTCACTGCCACCACTCCCATCTCATGAGCGTACCCGCTCACCGGCTTGATAATGGACGTTACGATCCTGTATTCCTTCACACTGTTCTTAGACGCCTTCTGAGCTGACTGCAGCTGGCCTCCTCCTCCGTTCTCCTGGGATCTCGCCTCCTCGTACCTCTCCTTCTCCTTCTGTAGTCTCTCCTCCGCCTGCCTCTTGAGCACCCTCTGCTCCTCTATCTTCACCGTGATGTGTTTCAGCTGACTCAGCAGGGCGTTGCTCCTCTTCTTCTCCTCGTGCTGGAGCTCCGTCAGCCTGGCCACCTCCCTCCGCGCCTCCTCCCGCTCGCTCTCCAGGAGCTGCGCCTGCGTCTTGGCCTGCGCTTCCTCCCGTCCGATGTGCTCCTCCAGGTCCTGGTTGAGGCGCTCCACCTCCTGCTGCAGGGCTTTCCTCTGCATCTCCTCCCAGCGGCGGACGGCCCGCTCCTTCTGCGCGTGCTGCTCCTCCCTCCTCTCCCTCTCTGCCTGGTCTCTCTGCCGTGCCTCCTCCACCTCCCTCCTCCTCTCCGTCTGCTCCGTAAGTGCCGCCGCGGCCCGGCCCAGCTCCTCTTGGAGCGCCTCGCGTTTCCTCTCCTCCTCCTGCCGTAGCTCCATCACCTTCACCATCTCCTGGACTTTCCACTCCTTCTCCTTCCTCTGGTACTTCTCCAGCTCCTTATGTGTGGCCTGCTCCCTCTCCCGGACCCGCTCCTCCTCCTTCTCCCTCTGCGCCTCCAGGGCGTTCCTCAGCTCTTCCGCCTCTGCCTTGTTTTTCACCTGGATGACCTCCAGCATTCCCTGGTACCAGCGCCTCATCGCCTCCTCCTGCTCCTCCTTCTCCAGCTCCTCTTTCTCCTTCAGGGCGTTCATCTTTGCCTGCAGCTCCTTGTCTGTCTGGTCCTGGGCCTCCTGGAGCATCTTGGCGGTGTAACAGCACCCCTCAGTGGCCTCCGTGATGCGGTCCACCAGGGCCAGCAGCTCCGACACCTGCTCCTTGGTCTTGGAGGTGTGGTTGTTGAAGACGCAGTAGCGCCCCCCGCACTTCTCCACCAGGGTGGCGACGTACTCGTTCTGCTCCAGAAGGCAGCTCCTGGCCGACATACCCTCTTCCAGGGAGTCTCCGTGAGTGAACACCACCACGGAGAAGGCCAGGACCCCGGGCCCCAGCGTCCGTTCCATCCCCTCCACCGCCTCGCGCTCCTCCCTGGTGAACCTCCCGATGCGGACCACCAGCAGGAATGCATGAGGCCCGGGAAATACCAGCGCCACACTCCTCCGGAGTTCCGCCTGAACCTCCGCGGGGGTCTGTTGCGTGTCCAGCGGCCCCGGGGTGTCCAACAGCGTCACGTGACGGCCGCGGAACTCCCCGCAAGATCGCCGGCATCGCTGTGTGATGCTGGAGCTCCCGGCTTTTGACTCGAAGAACTTCCGGCCCAGGATGGAGTTAGCCGTGGAGCTTTTTCCGCTGCCGGTCTTACCCAGGAGAACCAGCCGGACCTCAGCGAATGACGCATGCTCTTTCCTACCTAGCGGGCAGAGATCAGAGTGGATGCTGGGTTAGTGCACATACAGCAGGCACCGCTTTTGTGTTGAAGCCTGCGTGGACATGGCTGAACAGGTCTGCTACCAGGGGCAGGAATTTAAAACTCAGAATAATCTATATTTACATGGATAACTCATCCAACTGTTATTAGGAAACACAAAGTCAGTACAGTTTCCCACAAAAAGTACAAACATGAGGCTAATGTCACTAAGAACAATGCATGTGGTGATGCTTGGTCATTAATAAAGAAAAACATTCTCTCACATACTGTACCTTTTGTGTTGAAGGAGATACGAGATGAAAACTGCTTGCTAGTGGAACACATCTTCTTTCCGGCCAACGGTTTTTACCATCTGAGAACAAACCACAGCGGTATAGTGCCCTGGAGATATAGATGTTGTGGGTGTGTCAATGGGTGTTGTGGGTGTGTCAATGGGTGTTGTGGGTGTGTCAATGGGTGTTGTGGGTGTGTCAATGGGTGTTGTGGGTGTGT
>JAODLL010000001.1:1083745-1095175 GCA_026546735.1 Forbesichthys agassizii | reverse complement strand
GCACTCCCCAAAGTGGACGACAACCTGGAAGGGCCATAGGACTTGCCTTGAACCAATTTGTCGCTTTGCCACTACACTATATATTAAAAGGTTACGTGTTTCAGTTTAACTACTTCTCTCTCGTTGACTTCTTTACATTGGATTATTTAGTCAGCCAGTCTATTACCCTTTTCTTGTCTGCATTTAAAATGACAATAATATTGTTTACCACAATTATTTCTGGGACAATATATTGACCAACAAAAAACCGTTATCGTGACAGGCTTATGAAACCATTGCATGGCAACCAAAAACTGGTTTGAATGAAACTGCCCCTGATACATTTTGCTTTGACAACTTCCAACAAGGCTTGAAAGCTTGACTATGTTAATTATTGTGAGACACATTGCATTTTATCATTTCTTAGTCTGTTTAAGTTGGCTCCATTCCAATAATGTCCATTTATAAATTGAACACTAGGCCTAGTTCTCTTCTAAGCGTGACTAAATTATGGGCCCAGACAGTACTGTGGCCCAGAAAGCAAAATTGGCCCCGGTACCAACTGTGGAAAATGGAGTCCTTACTTCCTAGTTCCTGGGCCCATAACTCCTGGCTAATTAACTTTTAGTGATTACAAACAGTCAAGCACACGGATGTGTAGCATCTCTTAAGTGTTTTAGTTTTAGGGAGTGGTGTCAGAGTGTTTACTGTTTCTTCGTTCTGTCATTCTGTAATCTGGTAGATCTCACTCAGTTAGGCAGTGCATTATGTTTGTCCTGTCTTGAGGTCTAATTTTAGCCTGCTGTAACCAGACCCAAAATGTACTTGGTGTATAGGGTTTGACTCTGGACACCATTCATTGGGAAGTGTTAACATTCATTGCCTCCTACTGGGCATAGACCTCTGTTTTCATTTTTAAACTATTGGACAGCCGATCTGCGTTGCTGCATCTGTTGCATTGTTTCATCCACTGTACCTCTGCCACCATATTGAAACACACACTTCAACGTCATCACACTCACTCACTGACATGGATGCCGATTGGTCCGCCAGCAGTAGGCATGAGACGATGTGAAAAATGTATATCACAATGAACTTAATTTAATTTAAATGACGTCTCTCCGCACACACGGCAATCTACACACGTTTCAGTTATTCAACAGAAAAGGCAAGATTCTGGTGTGTTGCAGACTGGCAGTCTAGAGCCAAATGTCTCCAAATGTATTTGTCTGTAATCCTCAATGTGTCTGTGAAGGGTCTGTGACATGCTGCTGTATGGCCTGCTCAGATCATGCATGGGGAGCTCAGCTGTCACGGCCACTGCCTGGAGTGTGTCTGTGTCGGTTGGGAGCAGTGGGGGTGGAGGAGGAGGAGAAGGAGAGGTGATGGTGGCGCTCTGCAGGCTGCTGGTGCTATAAGCCCATCCCCCCACTCCTCTGGTTGAATGCATGTTGTGGGAGCTTCACTGTGCCTCGCAGTATGCACTCTCTACCCCCCCCCCCCCACACACACACACACACACACACACAAACTCCTCACGCTCTCTCTCTGTCTCACGCACTCTCTATGATACAGAGGAAGTAGTGTTTGGTCAAAAAGCCTGTTGCAAATTAGTTGAGTTTGTGATAAGATTTAGTCAGTTGCAAATAGTTATATGAGAGAAATGTTTTTAAAACATTTTGTCAGCAAGAAACATTTATTTGTTATGGGTTTATACAAATATTTGGTTCTAAACTACGTTCAATACAATTCTTACTGCTGAACATGGTACTGAAACATATTCTGATAGTTACAAAGGTTACTTTGCTATAATAAGAAGGCCATGTGTAGATGGTGATAGTAGTAAGTAGAGTAATGAAATGTGTATGTTGTAATCATAAACTGTTAAGCCACATAGGCTATTATAGTTAATATATTGCTATGCGATACACTTGTTACCAGGTTAATTCAGGGGCACAGTAGGGGAAAGGGAGGGATACACCCCCCTCCCCCAGTAAAATAGTGTTTTCAATTTTAAAAAAGTGGTTTGGAGGAGTCGACCTGGGACGCAGGGATAAGTTTAACTGTAACACGGGAAGCATGTTATATTCAAAACCAAGCGTCCAACACACAAAAGTCATGGTAAAGGTTGGTTGTGAATTACGTATTGATGTGCCCTACACCAGCCACCATGATTTGTCCAGAAGGAGCAGTAACATATTCCAGTATTTTAGGATGAAAGTGATGCAGTTCATATGTTTGGGAGTTCGTAGGCTATAAGGGTAAGCAGTGTGCCTTATAAAGAGAACTCAAAATTGTTATCATTAAGAAACAACAAAATGTCAATTTACTATAATAATTTCAGGTTTCAGCGACATATTTTCTGTAGACCGGTAGATATTTTAACCAGCAGAAAAATGATGAGGTGAGTTCAGAATTGGCTAATGTTCATGGCGAACGTTTGCTTTGACCTTGAATGTTGAACTTTTTGTGTAAACATTCCAGACATATTAGATTGAAACTTTCACCCTTCGTCCCGCTTCAATGTGTGTTCGTTGAGAACTACCTCTTCAAACAGTTGGCTGCAAACTCAAGCAAATGGAAAACCTCTGTTCTGCTATAGTCTTGTGACATGAATTATTCGTTGTGATTGGTTACACTATTATCATTGCTTGGCAAAGTAGGTAGCATACAAATGAAGCGAATAAAACAAATGCTGTATTTTTGCATTTATTCTTCTGAATGTAGTTGGCTGAAATTATGCAGTCATCAGGAAAAACACCTTTACCTAAACAATTCAATGTCCATTGGCCTTAAGGAACACGTATCGGGAGGGGGGGAGAGAGAGAGAGAGAGCGAGAGAGGCACAGGAGCAGGAGCAGCGCAGCACCTTATCATATGTCTTATGTCAGCAACACGCATGTAAACAGTATTATCGCTGTCAGAAAAATGATCAAGGTAATTTTAATACATTGCACGATAAGGCGATATAGTGATTATCGCGACAGGCCTAGATGGCATGATCCAGTTTTTTCAGTCCCGATACAGATACTGGCACTTTGAGTATCGGCCGATACGGAGTACCGATCCGATTCCAGTGTTTAAGTAAGTTTTAAGTTAAGTTGCAAAGTAAATGACAGCCAATCTCTATTTTAGGACTTAGACGCATTTTAGAAACCTGCTGCCGATAGTGTGGCCTTGGTAGGTCAGACATGGCTGATCCTTGACAGTAGACCTAAGCGTGTACATTTATTTACTTGGATCGGTTACAACAGTCCAATTGTCACCGATACTGATCCAGCTATTTAAGTCAGCATCGGACCGATTTCCGATCTCAGTATCGTATCGGTGCCATCCATAGTTTGTATATAGAGGGTAGGACTTTGTACCCTTGACCAATTTGCTCCGTCTATTAAAACCACTAGATTGGTTGGTTGGGCATTATATGACCAAAGCGTTTGCATGGAAAAAGACTAAAACAAACATCCTGCAGAATGCACTGTGTGTAGAACTGGCATAATTGCCAGCTGCTAAGGATGGTTTTTTTTTTTTTGTAATAGTTAGGGCTGGGCGATATGGACCAAAAAATCATATTCCGATATCTTTAGGCTGAATACAGATACACGAAATATATTGGTATTTTCTATAAAGTAGGTTAAATGTTCAGGAGGAGAAAAAAACAGGTAACCCTAGAAAATCAGACTTTTTAATTTTAGTGACTTAATTGTAGTTGTAAATAGTTAAATCCGTAGCAGAGGTTGTGAATATTGCAGCTATAATGACAGATTAGTCAATTTAATCCACATTTGTTTTTGATTACAGGGTAACCTTGTAATACTAGCTGGCTACCTGTATCTGTTTATCAGAAACACAAATTGAGCATGTGACTCAGTATCTGCTCTCTCATTGACTACTCTGAAAAAAGGTGTGAATATAACTATTGATAAACAATATTGTCAAATTTTATATCTCTTTTGAAAATATACTGATATAAATTAAATATCAATATATCGCCCAGCCCTAGAATACACTTTTGTGATTCTTCATTTGTAGACACAAACCTCAATTTACAAGCGCAAGACTTGAAACACAAGCGAATTGTGGCGCTATTGTAATCTCATACATAACTTGGTGGAGTGAGAAATAGTTCCCATAAAGGAAAATGCGCTAAACTACCATGGCCTTCTCCTGGAGTGCCTAACTTTTTGTGATATTTTGTAAGCATCTGTTTATTGGCATTTCCGTTAAACAAACGACAATAACTGTAAGCAATTATTTATGAGGAAAAACAGATTTGCATACAGACAGGCACACACAAAGAACATTACAGGGAGTAAACGACATGCATAACTTCCAGCTGAGGTGCAAAGCTGCTCTGAATTGTGATAGACATGTCACACTGGGTTCAACCCTCTGGTTAAACTGTAGGAGCAAATAATTAAAAGGACTTTAGTAGTAGGTTAACATGGAAGGGTAGGTAACGTGTAATTAGTGATGCACCGATCAGTTTTTTTTTTTGTTTTTTTTGCAGATATTGATTGTCGATATTCAGTCTGCTAAATCAATTGATACCGACTGTTTTATTTAATCCAGATAAGTGTATGAAATCAAAAGGCCAAATTAATGATATAGCTAGCCCGAATACCATTTTACAGGCTTCGAAGCCTTGATGGTATTTCCGAAGGTGTATTAGAATACTTGTTCTCAAAAACACCATTTAAAAACTATAATTAATGTTTCATAATCTGTTTGAAATCAAAGCAGGCCTGCCACCTGCTTTGATTTCAAACAGGTTATGAAACATTAATTATTTCAATAGTACAGTAAACACTACTCACATATGAAGACTCATATTATCAGACAACCAATAACAGTAGGCATATGGATAGTCCACTGATCAAAAGAATAACACATTTTACTTTTACATTGGCAAGGGTCCAGAAAATCCAGTAAAATATTTTGTCCAAAACATATTACATTAATTAATACTGCACGGCCTGCTGTTGAATTCATTTATATTAGCTGTCAGATGTAATCATCCATTCATATAGCTTCAGTGAACACACTAGTAAACATAGACATGTGATCAAAATGGCTGCTTTGATTGACACGTCAATTGAACCAATTGGGGCTGTCTAATATATTAGCCAATAAGTGTATGTTGACTGAATAGCCCCGTTCTCATTTTACAGACAGACCTAATTGCAATCAATTGTGTTGATGTAACAGTGTAGGGCAGGCAATTACATTTTTAACATTTGAGTTTATATAGATAGATACAGTATTAGGAATTAATGGGGAAAAATGCATGCATAATTAGGGCTGGATGATATGACCTAAAACCATGATTAATTGAACATTGTACCTTGATTACGGTTATTGAACGATTACTTACTATATTTTACTTTTGTTTGAGTTCTCCCATTTGCTTCCATGCAACTGACTGGAGGGTGTGTTTTCACGTGACTACACACGTGTAGTTAACAATAGAAATAGTTTATTTTTGTAAAAAGTATTTGTAAATGCATGATAATTTCGTTTTGCTAGCAAAGGGCTCAAACATTAAATATTGAAAGCTACATGGAGTCATAATTATTAGCTTAACGTAAAATATATTGACGTCAATAATTTACTTGTCAGTATTTATTCCTACTTCATCAACCTAATTCAACCTAAATATATCAGGATATGATTTTTGGTCCGTATCGCCCAGCCCTACTCCACGTCTTACATCATTGGCAATTAGGCTGTTTTACTGACGTTTATTGAAGTTACCAGGCTATGTGATTCACCAAGATAACGTTATAGCATAACTTTGAATAATTTGCTGGAAGAATGATTAGAGTACCAACAGAGTAGCCCAGTACTAGTCTACAAGCACATGGACGAACAAGAATGAACCTAAACGCTGAACCACAAGCGGAACAATATGTTGTAACGTTACGCTGTAAAAGACGATTGACACATTACGCAACAACACAAATAACCCACACTCAACAGGTGAAGTGAAAGTTATTAACTTACTGAATGCAAATCTGGTGGGTACTGTAGCTGGAGTGTGTTCGATTTATTGGTCGCTTGGCCGCCAATGGTTTGTCGAGGTAGAACACGCATGAGAGCGCACCGCCCCTTTGGGCGACAACTGACTACTTAATTATGTACCTTTTTTACTAGTTCTCAGGTAATGTTTCTGTCATCTGCGATGTTTGTTACAGCCTGGGAAAATGCTGTAGGCTACTCGCGCATAATGGGCTGTGCAGCGCATTGTCGCGACTCACGAATCTTTATGATATGATATATATCTAGATATATAGATATGAGTGGCGCTCATGATCTAGCCGTGGCGCGCCGCCATAAATGTAAACGGAAACACTGCCATTCATTTTCAGTTTGTTTATCGTTGCCATGCTGACTGTCCCTTTTACACAGACATTGTTTTGGTGGTCTGTTTTTCCATTCAATACAGTTAAATTAAATTCAATTTTTTATTCAGTGAAAGTCAGGGACGTTTACTTGCAGCGGAAATTCTGTTGGCCTATTTAAACATGAACAATTAGCAGGGACAAGGACACACACAAACAAGACTGCATAAACTTTTTAATAAAGCTACATGCCCCCCCACATTCCCCCTCTTTTCCTCTCTTCACCCAGATGGTGGTGAAGACGTACATGGACATGGACCAGGACTCTGAGGAGGAGAAGCAGCAGTACTTGGGCCTGGCCCTGCACCTCGCGTCGGAGTTCTTTCTCAGGAATCCCAACAAGGATGTGCGTCTGCTAGTGGCCTGCTGCCTGGCAGACATCTTCAGGATCTACGCTCCCGAGGCGCCTTATACCTCCCACGACAAACTCAAGGTGAGGGCAGGGAGGATTAATTGGATTAAATAAATGTATGCTTGGCTTTATGAGACCATCCTGATCTCGCCAGCTCCTATTTCATGTTGCTGCTGTATCCGTCTGGAACACCTCAATGCAAAAGCGTTTGTCAACCGTGTAGAGAACACTCGGGCCAATCAACGCCTAGCTGGAGTTTGTCTCGATGACCACAACAGTGTAAGTTGTACATTATGGTTTCCACCGGCACCTCTCTTATTTTAAAACAAACTGATTCGTCAAGATTAATGTAGGGTGTTCAATTGTATGTAAGGAAGTTTGATTGAAATGCACCACCTTTATGACAAATGCTTTTTAATTGAGGGGTTCGAGACTGATACAGCTACATTTTTGACTTTGCCAGTATCAGGATGGTATCACAAGAATACTGTAGGCTGTTGTCCACTCTGGAGTGAACTTCAGATACTTGTTTGCTTCTTCTCTTCAGGACATCTTCCTGTTCATCACCAGACAGCTGAAGGGACTGGAAGATACCAAGAGCCCCCAGTTCAACAGATACTTCTACCTGCTGGAGGTAATGAGCCACAGTAAGAAGTACTGGATCTGCTTGAGCAGTCAGGCTAAACTCATGTAGCTCTCAGTTGACTTATTTGTCAAGTAGGTTGTCTTTCTGCTAAAGGTGTGAAATTATTAATGTTATATCATGTACAGTACTGCACAGAGGAAAAGATAGAGGGGGTTTAAAGTCTTTGGGCTTCTTATCGCATGCGATGTGTATAGATTATGGGTCACTAGGGGACAAATGATCAGAGGGATTGTGGCTGGAGCTATCTTTTTGTTTGTGGGTTTTTAACAGAACCTGGCATGGGTGAAGTCATACAACATCTGCTTTGAGCTAGAGGACTGCAATGAGATCTTCATCCAGCTATTTAAAACACTCTTTTCTGTCATCAAGTAAGTCCTCAACAAACAATGTTTTCTTGCCATTGAATTATGTGTGCTGTGTGTGTTCCATTTAATCTGCCTATTTGTAATTCCCACCTTGGGGAAGAAAAACTATGAATCTGCAATCTTAATGTGCTCGTAGCGGTGCACAATATATTAACTTAATGGCGTTATCGCAATATCGCATTGCGCTGTGTAATATCGAAAATGTTGCAGATGAGTTGTGTCCGTTGGCTGTGTGGCTTAGTTGTGTTTGATTTGAACAGAAAAGTAAGATGTGTTGCTGAGGAAGACGATGAATACAATGGAGGTTGAAGAGGAAACCTAGCCAAAAAGAGTGCCTCCTTGATAGCTTGGAATTGCTATTGTTGTACCAGTCCAATTGGACTGTCAGTTGAAAACGTTTAACGTTGAAAAAATATTGAAATTAATATCGATATTGTCGTTTTAATGATCAATATCGCAGTAACATTTTGTCAATGTCTTGCAACCATATTTTGCTGTATGTCAAACTGCCGAAAAGGGCTGCCATTAAACCGCTATATATTATAAGCCTTAATTCATTATAATAACTTTTAACAGAACACAGGTGATTAAAGCGAGTACTTGATGTCAATATTGGTAACGTATCACTTAGGGTTGGGTACCGAACTCTGTACTTTTAAGAGTACTGGCCGAATTACATCGGTAACATCGAATACCGATTGAGGTAAAATAAATCGGTAGCTTAGAGCACGTAAAGAGAGAAACGCGACCGAGATCATCCTTGCCCAGACTTCAGTTTATTTAATGTTCAACACAATCACGGCTACGGTGAGCCAAAAGCAATCCCAGGTATACCGTTTTTCTGTACTTTACTCCCAATCAGTTTGGTCGTTCATGGAGGGCTCAATGTTTCCAGCGCTGGCTGCAGGAGTCTCTATAGAAAAAAGTAGGTTCTGTGCTGTCATCTAGTAGGCTAAAGGAGTTTCCAGTATCTAGTCTTCATGCTCAAGGGATAAATAAAGCAAACGTTTGTAGCAGTATGATGAGAGAGCAGGACCTATGTCACATGCACACGTCTTCGGTGTTGAACATGGACCGATTGTTTATAGAAGCAATATTTACAACGTCCTCGTTTCGGATTTAACCCTGTAGGCTACAATTAATGGCGAATTGAAAGTGTGCCATGCTAACGCAAGCTACCGTATTTCTGCTCCGTAGAACGTAGTTTAAATTCATACACAGCGTAGGCTACTGTAGCAACAGGGTAGGGGGTGATCAAGAAAACTGACGTAGGCAGTCTTAAAGGGGAACACACAAGGGGGAACACGCAAAGCTTGCATCTGGTTTTAAAAGATCGATTTTGTGAATCTATTTCGGTTCATTAAAATTAAGATATTAATCGATTTTCTTTGTACCCACCCCTAGTATCTTTATAGGACTCCCGTCCCCGCTCTGCTTCTAACACCTTCCTGTGTGTCCCCTGTCCAGTAACAGCCATAACCAGAAGGTGCAGATGCACATGATGGACCTGATGAGTTCTATCATCATGGAGGGAGACGGAGTCACACAGGAGCTGCTGGACACCATGCTCATCAATCTCATACCTGCCCACAAGGTAGGGCAGCGCACAGTGGGCATCCCCTAACCGCCATCTCCTCCAATGGTCCTTAATCCCGCAGCTTTGCACTTATGCTTAACCTGTGTTGAACTGCTGTCTCCTGTCTAGAACCTGAACAAGCAGGCGTACGACCTGGCCAAGACACTGCTGAAGAGGACCGTCCCAACCATTGAGGCGTGCATCGCCAACGTGAGTACCCGCTGTAGCCCCATCCTGCCCCTTTACTGTTTGCTACTGTGTGTCGTTATCCTCAGTCGTCCTGAGCCTCTATCTTGCTCTCTTTCGTATTAGTTCTTCAACCAGGTGCTTGTGATGGGCAAGTCGTCAGTCAGCGATCTCTCGGAGCACGTCTTTGACCTAATCCAGGAGCTGTTTGCCATCGACCCTCTGCTGCTCACCTCTGTCATGCCTCAGCTGGAGTTCAAACTGAAGGTTTATTTTGGACCTGTTTATTTTGATTTAATCTATAACACAACAGTTCATATCAGGTCACTTCTTTTTCTTTTCTTTATCCGGGACGGAATTGTGCAAAATGTTGCAAATGATGTGTCAACTGTTAAATTGGTTTGGATGAACATTTCAGTTTACTTCAAACAAACAACGTGCTTAATTTCTAGATAAGTTATAGATGTTGTACTCTATCTTAATCTCTGTGAGCCTTTTTTGACGGACACTATGCACTCTATGTTTGCAGAGTAATGACGGAGAGGAGCGCTTAGCTGTTGTGCGGCTGCTAGCTAAATTGTTTGGAGTCAAAGACTCTGAATTGGCTACACAGAACAGACCCTTGTGGCAATGCTTCTTGGGACGGTGAGTAGCGGACGCCGTAGCGCACACAGCTCATTTGTATGTACGTGTTGCCAATCCACCACATCCACATCTCCTTCCTGCACAGGTTCAATGACATCCATGTCCCTGTGAGACTGGAGTGTGTTAAATTTGCCAGCCACTGCCTTATGAACCACCCTGACCTGGCCAAAGACCTCACAGGTGCGCCTTAGATTAGCCCGGCTGTGGTTTTACATCCCTCCCAAGGTTAAGCCGTCCCAACACACATTGCATCCTCCTGCCTGTGCTCTTGTCTGTCCAGAGTTCCTGAAGGTGAGATCCCATGACCCAGAGGAGGCGATCCGGCACGACGTCATAGTCACCATCATCAACGCCGGAAAGAAGGACCTCAATTTGGTCAACGACCAGCTTCTGGGCTTCGTACGGGAACGGACCTTGGACAAGAGGGTGAGTCCTAGTATCAATAAGGATATGGCCGGCCATCTCTAACCAGCTATGTTTAATGGAATGTTATTTCAAAGTGTTTTTATTTTACCATTAGACCCCATTCAGATTTCTGTAATTATAATAGCTCTGGTTGCTGGCAATAATAATATTTGTAGGTTTGTTTGATTTAGTGTGATCTGTGCTGAATATGTTAGAAGTATTCCTACGCTTTTCCTACAACCAATAGCACGCATCGGGGATCGGTTACCTAAGATATAACATTACATCCTCTGGTACAATAACACAAAGTAGACCATCCATTACTCACAGCTATGCTAACCATGTCCCCTGTGCCCCCGCAGTGGCGTGTGCGTAAGGAGGCCATGATGGGCCTGGCCCAGCTCTTCAAGAAGTACTGCCTGCACCACGAGGCCGGGAAAGAGTCGGCCCAGAAAATCAGCTGGATCAAAGACAAACTGCTGCACATCTACTATCAGAACAGCATCGACGACAAGTCAGTGCACACACATGCCTGTCGATGACATGCTTTAACCCATGCCTAAACACAAAGCGCATGTCTAGGGAGCATGGGGACGTTTGCAATGTTATTGTCCAAATGATTAAACGGCAATAAACGTTCAGAGGTGTCCATAAGCACAGCCATAAGCTCTCCCTGGCTGTGCCTCTAATGCACCACCTCCACCTGTTCTCTCCCTCTTATTCCCTGCAGGCTGTTGGTGGAGAAAATCTTTGCTCAGTACATGGTCCCCCATAGTCTGGACACGGAGGAGAAAATGAAGTGTCTCTACTACCTGTACGCCTGCCTGGACACAAACGCTGTCAAGTCAGTACACAGTTAATTATGTCTCTGTCCC
>JAODLL010000001.1:1045516-1051105 GCA_026546735.1 Forbesichthys agassizii | reverse complement strand
GTGTGTGTGTGTGTGAGAGAGAGAGAGAGAGAGAGAGAGAGAGAGAGAGAGAGAGAGAGAGAGAGAGAGAGAGAAAGCAATAAGCTATCTGAAATGGTACCATCAGAGCTACATGATTGATCAATTGAATTCCATCATGAGCAGTGGCCAGCGGGATTAAGCGGGTCGCCGTGGGTTACCAAGCTAACGCATCATACTGGCTTTATCTTCGCCCTGATAGGTCTGTCACTGCAGACCTGGGACCATACACACACACACACACACACACACACGTGCAGGTTTGCTCTCAGCATGTGTGTGATTGCGTGTGTCCATGTGCCTGTGACTGTAAAAGAGAGAGATTATGATCAAGATGGGTGTTTGTAAAAGGAGAGTGAGAATCTGAGGTCTTTCAGCACTTTGTTCCTGAAGATGCTTTGTTACTGTAAATGAAGAACTAATGAATGGTTTACGGTTTATTAAAACAAATTGTGCTGTTGTGATGTTTCTCATCACATACTGTGAAAGTGCTGTCACCGTATTAAAGATAGCCTCTTCAATTGTGTTATAGCCCCACCTGAACTGTTTGAAACGCAATGGTGTACAAGCCAAGCAGTATAGACAGATATATAGGTTTTAACTAAACGTACTGTTGCCACTGTTATGTACCTGGCCCTATAAGTAAATGTTAAGTTAATGTCTGCTCAGTGTTGGTTTATTATTGGGGTTTCGTTTACGGCACATTCCTGGCAACATAGTGGCTCAGTGGATAGCACAGCAAGAAGGTCCTGAGGTCGACCTGGGGTCGTCCTGGCCTTTCTGTGTGGAGTTTGCATGTTCTCCCCGCGGCGGTGAGTTTCCCCTGGGTGCTCTGGTTTCCCCAACAATCCAAAAAACATGTTAGGTGTGTTAGGTGTATGCTAACTTTCTCCAGTCAGTGCCATTACACAATATACAGTACTATGCATTGTGAGACAAGCAGATATTGCAGGGAATAAAAACCAATTGGCCTGCATGCTATTTAACAAGGTTAATATATTAATGCAAATAAACTTTGATAATAACTATGCACAAGTGTTTGCACAGTACTTTCAGGTGACAGAAATACATACCGGTACGTGACGTGGAAAAATAAATGTGTGTCTGCGGAAAAATATCCTATACAGTAGTGATAGCCTATCCATTTAAATGTGTTCAGGTAACAAGTTCAGGTTCTTCGATTGGTATTCCCAAAAGCGACTAACTAGACATATTTTTTATGTCATTTATTTCAACTGATACATGTTGTTTGTTGAAAGTGTCTGTAGTATAGATTACTATGTTGCTATGCAATGTGTGTGGAGGTCTGGCGGAAGATACGTTCTGAACAGAATATGAGCACATGCGTATAAAGTTTGTTTATGTTGTCAGGTTAAAACTGTCTATAGGGAGGGCACTAAACATTTACATATAAAGGTACAATCCTTTTATACCTCATTTTGTATTGCTGATTAAAACCACACACGTTTTAATCATTTGTGTTGTGTTTGAAAGCTATCTTAGTCACAGGGGGATGGTATAGGTACAATACAGATGAAAAAACTAATTCTTCATTCATTTTATTGTGGCAACAGACAGGAAACATACAATATAAATGTTGATGACTCATCTCTCCTTTGGAGATTACACCCTTTTTCTTTCAATGCCACAGCCGGTCGCAAATGGACCTGTACTGTATTTTCAGTCCAAATGATCAAAAAAATAATAATATATATATATAAAACCCCTTCCCCCTCACCTGTCTATCATATTTCCAACTTACACGTGCACATACACGCACACACACGCACACACACACACACAGGGACCCCCAGGACTAAAATAGGTTCTCAGAAGCGGTTTGGAGCGATGAATTGGCTCTATAGCTGGGATTTTCAGCCTCATCCCCCCTTTCTTTTTATCGGTTCGCCTTCTTCTCTTTTCTCTTCTTCATTTGCGGGCGGCGACTCTTGACACTTCTTATAATTGTCTCTTTCGGTCGCCCGGCCTCGCAATAACGGCAGGATACAGAGGGCTCTCAGCCTGGTACTGATACAACCGCAATATATTTTTCAGTGCGTCGCTCTGAAATGACAAGAGGGACTTGTGTATGAGAGGTTAGAGAGTATATTTCAGTATGAGAGGGAGAGAGAGTATGTGTTTGGTAATGGACTGCATTTAGAGTTTCACTTGGTTAACAAACTATGGCTTCAGTCAATTTCAAAACAAGAATAGTTTAGGGTTCCCCTATACATCGCTATCGAATGTTGCATTCCACTGACGTCCACTTTATAAAGAATTACTTATTCTGAATTCTATCTGAGATTCCGTTTTAGCTTTGGGTGTGTTTTTCCATAAAGAAAGTGTGTTGTAACAATAACATAGCTAGTAGCTAGCTGAATGCCTTTGCTAGCTAAATAAACAATGTAAACATAACATTGCTGCAGATGTTTTCAAAATGGTAGGCTACACATTTAGCTTAGTATGAGAACTACTGACTCTGAATTACCGACCCAAGTCACATTATCTTTGATTTTCATTTTTGAAGTATTTGTCAAATTCAGCAAATATCTACTCTGTGTGCACTAAGAAAAAATGATCCGGTGTAACTACATTTAATTCTATGGTTACTACACAGCCCTAGCTCTGTGAATGTGAACACTAACAAAGTGGTGCAGACCGCACACATGTTCAATTTTGGGGGCGGCGCTTCTGAGGGAGCACCCTATGACTGAGGAGAGCTGTCTTTGTTTTGAGTTCAAATATCTACAACATTTCTCCAGGATCCCTGACTCCACCTTTATTGCCCTTTTCTATGTTTATTCATGTTTGTCTTTATTACACTTTATTTTCTCTTTTTCCTCCATATAACATTCTCTGTCACTCCTCCCCTCATCCTCCAATATTTCCTGTGTCTGTCTGTCTGTCTGTCCACAGGGCTGCAGGAGTCGCCGCTGGCCAACGGACATGGCCACGGGGGGCGGGACTTCCTCAGAAAGCAGATGAGAGGGGAGCTGTTCTCGCCGCAGCAGATCGAGGTATTGGATCGCCTGTTTGACAGACAGCTCTCCTGTCCAATCCAATCCACCCCTGACCTCTATGTGAGCCCTGACTTTGGCAAGGTAAGGGCGTGGCACCATGCAGGCTATGGGCTGAGGCTGAGATTAGGAGGCTGAATTACACTGAAAGAAGGTTATTGGTGTTCCTTTGATCTTAAATGGGTTAGCCTGCTTTGACGGCTTGCTAAAGTAACACGTTAACCTTGTTCATCTGAAATAATGTGTCATATTTGGGATATGGGATTAGTTCCTGTGAGGATGAATAAATAGACATTTTTGACAGTGTAAGATACACGTGTCTGCTACCTAACTGCTTGGATAACACATACTGTCGTTTAGGGTGGGTGTACTTCAGTGATGTAACACCCATTTGTTCTGGGTTGACTTAATTTCAAAAGTTCCCTGAAATGCTGAATAGACGGGGAATGAGAAAAAGTAATTATGTGTACTGATATGCACCCAAACATTGACAGCAGAGCTTGCTAAACTGATACCAGCAGCACAACCTTTGGTTAGCTCTTTACAGATATTGAATGATATACACGTTTGCCAGATATAAGCCTGTCCTGCCTTGCTATGCCTTGCTATGCCATGCCTACAAAGCCAGTGCTTATAAACAGTTACTCCATAGTACCCTCAATTATCTGTTCTTTTTTTTATTCTTGAAGCTAGCTTTACATTTGAAAAAGTGTGGATGAGACCTGGGAAAACCCTCAGCAAACACAATCAGGGAGATTACCTTTAAATTTAGAAGTGAAATTACAATTGCAGATTTAGACTATGTTTAAGAAATTATATTTCATTTAATCTTTTCTACTAAATTTGACTGAATTGTGAGTGCGAGTGAATTGGTCAGGTCAGCAGCCAGCTGTTTTTCCAGCAATGGCTTGTTAGTCTGGCCCACCAGACTGCTGTGTGCAAGGTGTTTTGCTCTGGGAGACATTCTGCTGGCGGTTACTGTAATAGAGACCCTGTCAAGCCTGGCCTATTGACGTTCTTATAATCTACACACGGCAGGGGTTAATGAGCATATTGACCAAACTCTAATTATGACCTCACTTCCTGCTGCTCTGGGACGGTGGTGGAGCTGCCCAGCATGCCGTGGTGCATCTTGGGAATGTACCATGGTGCATCAGTCTGTTTATATGTGTGTGTGTGTGTGCGTGTGTGCGTGTTTGTGCATGTCTGTGCATGTGCGTTCGTGCGTGTGCATGTGCGTTCGTGTGTGTGTGTGTGTGCACTGGTGTGAGTCTATGCTGAATCTTAATGGACCCCGAGCCCCTTTTCCCCAGGTAGAACCGTATGTAAATCTGAGTGGACTGGACAGGTCTACCTGTGTTTGTATTCTGCCCTCTCGTCTACAACCCCGCGGTTCAACCGCCTCCACGCTGTTAGCCAAAACAACCTGGCAAGCCTTTTAAAATGAAACGTTCCTCTCCACAGCCGTTCAAACACCCCTGAAGCCTCTGTGTTTTTTTATGCAGAGGCTGCTGAGAGCAAGAGGGGACACACACACACACACACGCACACACACACACACACACACACACACATCAGAGGCGCAGGATAGTGACTTGGAGCACGAGCGGGCCGCAACCTAAAGACCCACGTGGGCAGAGTTTGCCTTTCCCAGCCCATTCTCTTCCCCGTGTGCGACACGGGGCTGGAGTGGCGCAGGGCGAGAGGTCGCCAGGGATTGGTTGGAGGAGCTCTATAGACTGCCACTGCAGACGATAATACCCAGGATTCATAGGTCAGTGCACCGGTCAAACCACGAGGCTGGTGTTAGGGGCACAGGGGCATTAACCTCTGGGTCGCACCCCCCCCCACCATCAGGGAGGGTGCATTGTGTTGAGAACACACCCACACCCACACACACAGACTCACACACACACACACACACACACAGCCCTTCTGATCCTGTCTACCTCCCTCCACACACACACACTAAGTCTTCCTTTCTCAGTGAGATGATTGACAGTCATACCCTTAACACTGACAGGCCCCACTATGTGTGCTGAGGTGTTCTGAGGTGTGTGTGTGTGTGTGTGTGTGTGTGTGTGTGTGTGTGTGTGTGTGTGTGTGTGTGTGTGTGTGTGTAGGGGGGATGTATGGTCGAGGAGAGTCATGTTTTGTTGTGACTGACATGTTTTAAAGATGCCTGATAGACTGCGGTTGACGTCGCTCTAGTGTGTGTCTGTGTGTGTGTGTGTGCGTGAGTGTGTGTCTGCTGTGTGTGTGACGGAGAGAGAGAGAGAGAGAGGGAGAGAGAGAGAGAGAGAGAGAGAGGTGGTGTGCAACATATTAGCACACCACCCACAGCGCCACAACATATCAAGTGCTATAGAAGGCTTGATTTCAGAATTCCTCTGTAGTGTCAGTGAAGAAGGTTATTGGCGTGCACTTTAGCTTGGCAGAGCCAAAAAGCTAGCCCTCTTCATCTGAAATACGTGTCATGCTTTCCAGTGATACAGCACAAGTAAAATTGACAATTTCAAATTGCACATTATCTCGTGGCTGACATACCCCATGT
>JAODLL010000001.1:1012827-1028616 GCA_026546735.1 Forbesichthys agassizii | reverse complement strand
TGATGTTGCTCGGGAAAGGGAAGTTTGGGGTCCCTTACTGAAGCTGCTGCCCCCGCGACCCGACTCCGGATAAGCGGATGAAGATGGATGGATGGATGGATGGGTTAAAAGGTCTGGTGTAACCACACCCAATATTCACTTTGTGAATATGGACTGGGCACGCTCCATTGGGGAGTTTTAACAGTTGTTTCCTCCTACTGGGCGTAGACCTCTGGTTCATTGTGAAACTATTTAATGTGGACAGCGTTTAACCAGTCGCCGTTGCAAGGTGGCTGTGAAAACGTTCATGCGAACAGGGTTTCCAAACTATAATCTCAGCTAAATAAATTGAACTGAGAGCAACAGTAAAGTGGAGCCAGGCTCTTGTAGTGGAGGTTTTAACAAAAACATTATTTGATACTGAGACAGCACAAACCTCTCACAAACCTTATTCCTCTCTACAATCTCACCCACACAACAACTACCACATTTTTGACATAGTTGTTGATAGATCTGGCATAGTAAAGAGTTAAAATGGGACTGCGTGTCTATTCAGGCCCTATAAGCAACCTACATGGTGGTTTAGCTGGTGGCCCATCAAGGGAAGATAAACTATCTGACACAGTTATAGTGCTAGAATCAGATCTGACCTTATCATTGCTGACATTTGGACCAGACAAGCTCTTTACATGCCTCACATTGCCCTTTACAGCAGAGTCCACGTACACACACACAGTTTACCATAGCAAAGATGAGTAGGACATGTTGGGAGTACTTAAGTATGGGTGTTACGCTCATTAAGGGCCCCTGCACCCAACATGACAAGATATGTAGTTCCATGTACTATATCGCCCCTCTCTGTCCATCACTCCCAATCACTGTTTCACACAGATACTCCGTGTAACAAATGTCAGACCTGAGCGCAGTGTGCTTCCCGTGCACGTGCGCGAGCCGGACCACTGACAGGCTCGGAAGCAGCTTGTTGAACTAATAGCCTAACTAATGCGTCTGGCTTCCTCCCTCCCACATTCCTCGACAAGACTGACATCTATGAGCCGAAAAAGGACGAGAGAGATAGAGAGGGAAAGAAAAAAGGAGGGGATAGATTATAAAAAAAGGAGGAGAGGAGCGGGCTGACAAGCGGCAGACCCTCTCACCCACCCGTCTGACTCCATTTTCTCCCCCACCGCGAAACCCGCTCGCTCCCAAAGGGTTTGTCTCTGTGGATGGCGCTATGATGAATAGGCCTGTCTAAGCTAACCTAGAAGAGACCAATTAGAGAGCGGGAGAGAGAGAGAGAGTTAGAGAAGCAGCGAGAGAGAGAGAGAGAGAGAGAGAGACTGAACAAAGTATAAAAACTGAGGGAGAAACCATCACACACCCACAGAGAGAGAGAGGGCAGATAGGTTAAAGCTGAGGCAGGAAGATAGAAAGCGAGGGTAAAGTGTGAAAGTTTAACACTCGGCATGTTTACTCACGGGCGTGCGCGAGACACGCACCGGTGTGTCTCAGTGAGCTCACTGAGCTGTCAGTGTCGGGGGAGAGACAGACTTAACCTCGCCTACCGCTCCTGGAGTATTCTTGACAGTGGTCTCTCTCTCTCTCTCTCTCTCTCTCTCTCTCTCTCTCTCTCTCTCTCTCTCTCTCTCTCTCTCTCTCTCTCTCTGACCATTTAGACAAGGAGTGCTCCAACACACCTGATACAAATGAACCGGTCGTTATCAGGCTTCTAACGTGTGAGTCAGGTGTGTTGGTACATCTAAAACATGGTGGACAGTGGTCCTCCAGGACCAGGATTCCCCACCACTGATTTAGACCCTATGAGTCTCGTAAGATAACCGATAGTTATGCTCCTTAATCACATTATAGTGCAACCTGGGATTTCCTCCACAGGGCTGCCCCTGTAAGACTTGTTCCAAGATACTGCAGGACAGCCAAGAATTAAACCCTTGAGCTATCTGCTGCGAGGTGGCCTCTCATAAACAGGTCTTCAATGTTATTCAGGCTGAGAACTACATGGTTGATAGAAACAAGGCAAAAAACTCCATCACATACAGAATCATATTCACCTGTTCTGCCCATTAAACTGGAACATTAACAATGTGTACTATTGCAGTCGATTACATAAAATGCTAATCCATTAAAAATAATTGACAGATTCATATATCAAGTTTAATTTCTGCCATTGTAATTTTTAGAATAAAAAAAGTTTGAGATTTGGCAGACATCCTGCAGCAACTCTGAGGAAAGATCCCATTTTGTATATCAAAGTCAGCCTATTCTTCCACATATATACTTCTTCCTGTTCAGTAAATTCTGAACAGAAGTACTGAAACCAGGATGAGAAAGTATATTCATTTGACTGTCTGGAAATTCTTGTCAAGATTTTAGTTGGTTGGGGAAATTAGTTTGCATACAGCAGTAGAACTTTTTCTAAACGTTTCTCTTTAGCCACATTACCTTTTGAAAAATGAAACTCTCTGCCCTCGTATGCTCGTCTGAAAGACCAATTATAAACAGCGCAAACATACTAAAGTGAATGAGGAATGAAAAAGTCATCGCAGAGAGAGCGAGGGAGAGACACTGACAGCACAATTAAGGTTTTTAATTCTCTGCTTGAGCGGGCCGGGCCAGTCTTTATGCTAATTAGGACGCCACGTCTATGTAATAAATCTCTATGATCCAGCCTTGTTTCCTCTCTTGCTTTAAGGCTCCAACCCCTGCTTAAGTTGTTACCGGCTCTATAGATATTATATTGGCTGACAACAAGGTCATAGGTTTACAAAGAGAGGTTGAGAACATTTCAACATGCTGTTTACTGGTTGGCCGAGCATTTGCCGTCTGGGTTCAGTGGCTTCCAGCGGTGTAGTTTCTCTCTCCGTTAACTCGTCTTATTAGCTTTTCTCCTGCAGCTTTGTATTGTCAGAGCTGTAGGCAGGCACTGCATAGCGATATTTAGTGGCACATGCAGAACATTTGCCCATATTTATCCCTTCCACATGTCCGGTCACCCCATTTCCATATGACAGACATGCCTAATGATAACATCTGTAGATGACACCATAAAAACAGCGCAGCAACCCACAGATAATTGGGGAACCACACTCAAGAAGATGAGGTGGAAGGAGACAGAACTGTAGCTTAAACTAGCAGTTATATCTTCACCCTTATTTAGGTCACAAGCACACATGCAAGCACAATTAATTTAGTTCTCACTTCTCTAGTTAATTGTCAGAATCCGCCACAGTCCATTTTAATGTAGTATTCCCAAGCATACAGCGTGTTCATTAGGTAAAGGAAGATAAGTCCAGGTTGACTGGGACACAATGTGGGGTGGTTTACATCCACAGCCAAAATATCAATAGCATTGCTGTCTTAATGTGAAATTCTACTACCAAACCAAGCCCTCGGCCCAGGGCTTTGTCTCTCCAGTTTCGTCTGGTGGTGCGCAGTCTTGTCATTGCTAGCATCACAGTCGACCATTTTGTGTCGCACGAGAGCCAAAATGGCCACCACCACCACCACAAGGGCCAGGTGAAGCAGGTAGAGGGCAACATGGAGGGCTACGTAAAGCAGCGTTAGCGTGACGGAGAAGAAGAACATGGCCACAGCCCACGGCCACGCCAGGAGGAGGACGAGGGACTGATGGAGGGAATGCAGAACAAGGGCCGGGGCGGAAAGGAGGAGTCTGATCACCGTGGAGGTCAACCAGGAGTAAAGTACCAGAGGGGACACCAGGAGAGATGCTGCTGTCTCACTGCTGTCACCCAAATATGAGGCCTGACCATAGAAAGAAAAGATATTTAGCCCACAAGGTTTGCGTTTCCAAACGTCTCCCTCAACTCTCGCCTCCAGCTTACCTCACATGGTGTGACTTCCGAAGGTGTTGGTGCATTACGAAGCCCTGTAAAGTTACACGAAGAGGCAGGTTATGTCAGCAGCATAAAACACTACTGCTCAAATCAAGCAGAACTGTAGATTAATCAAATAAATACATCTTAAACTCACATAGGATAAGGAGAATTAGAGCAATTGCCATTAATATCCTCATGATGCTCACACTCCAAGTCTGAAAACAACGTAACAATTACAGATCTTCAGTCAAAACTGCACATAGCCTATTATTTGATCCATGTGTAGAGATAAGCTCAACTCACTCAAATGAATCAATACTGATAATAGCCTAATCCTGTCTCACTGAAGACTAGACAGTTCCAATAGACGGTCACACTGCTATAGTCTCATTTATGCTCTGGGGTAAAATAATAGTGTGAAGCAGTGCATCTTCTCTACTGTTTTATAAACAAGCATGGGCTAAACGTTTGTAATTAAGGATTGCAGCGCCCCCTGTTTGAAAGGAGGGCAGAGCTGAGAGCAAACAAACCCCCTCCAAGGGTTTACAGTAGTTTACTATATTTATATCCTTTTTTATCACCAAATATCTCTCTGGGGATCAGGTGTTATCTCCATATTTCATCTCATGCATGGGTATAACTTAATCACTTTGGTGTCCACTGAACTGAGCTGGACACCAGGTGAAGTGGATTTATCTTAACGGCCTCCAATACTGAACAACACAGGCGAGAGAGAGAGAGGGGAGGTGATTCCCCAGCAGGTCATGTGACTGACAGGTGGTGTCACCCTGCCTACCAGCAGGGGTCTACCATGCCACCTCTGGAATCATGGGAGGTTTGGGTTGGCGGGGCCTCTCGCAGTCACTATATATCTATGGACCCCCATTCTGAATAATTACCCTTCTTCATCTCATTGTCTCTGTTGAGGTTAGCCAAATGTCTACACCCCGCATTACCCTCATCTTTCTCGCTGAGATGCCAAGGTGAAGCAGCCATTACCAGGAAACATCACTCCTAGGGGAGCAGCAAAGAGAATTACCCCATAAGCTCTTTTATTTGATATAACAAGGATGATGCAATATGCTTTTATTACCTGAGGAAGGCAGCGTCAGGTAATAATCATTATTTAGTCACTCAGAAGCAGCAATCAACCCCTTATTGTCGTTTCTACCATACCAATGATCAGGTTCCATTCCGCCATCAAAATACATTAACCTTCAGTATGGTTACCGTTAATTGTAACATTATTCATAACATTATCAGAGGAGCTGGGTCCTCGCACATAAATTAAGAAGACTTTGCCATTCAGATAGATACACTAACCATAATGTAAGATGTGCTTTTATTAAAGCATTTAATAGATTGGGAGAGGATTGTGTAACTAACACATTTAATTTAGAAACCATTTATTTTGTTCCATTTACAATACTAAGACATTTTACAGTTTCAACGTTACATTAAGTAGCTTAAAATAAATGCGTACAAGACAAACATGTATAACGGGTAGAATATTTGCAAAACATATGTACATGAATAAAAACCAACAATGTCAGTAAATTAATAATGCATTGCTTCTTTATGTTAAAGACCGACAGGGGAACTACTCTAGTGAGACATGGAAAATACCCTTCTAGGTAGAAATAGGTCATTTGGTAGATGCACATCAGCACAAAGACCTTGGTTAACACAACATGTTAAAGGCTGTAAACTAGTGTACCATGGCAGCGTTCAGCCGTGCACCATGATTCCTATGAATACTTTCATGGTAATATCCCATTAAGACTTCACCAGCCTGGTTCTTCAATAAAATAAAACACCTTATTGCAATGAAGTGCTTGGTTAAGACATTCTCTACAATGGACTGGATTAAAATCATTAAATATGCACACTAGAGGGTAATGAAAATATGAAGTGTTAAAGTATATCGAAATTTAAAACAATTCTTCTCCCCACTCTCACTTCTACAACAAAAATCTTTAAAAAAAGAAAAAGAAAAAAATGTAACCTTCCCATTGGACAAAGTCGTGTGCCTGAGCCAATCAGAGATGGGAACGCAATACTTGGATGTAAACTACTGTTGTGCATAAAGGAAAACAAAAAGTAGAAAACAAAACCACCAGCAGGTGGCGAGCAGCTAGACACTGAAGGTGGAGAGGATGTCCTCCACCAGGTGCTTGTAGACCCACGCGTCTCCCTTCAGCCTCTGGCGACGCACCCCCACCACCTCAGGCCTCTGGAGGAGACACACCTCCAGCTCAAACGCCATGGTGACCTTGCCAAAGTCCCCGCGGGTGCGACACTTCAGCGTGTACCTGGGCGCGGGGGCACAGCAGGAGATGTTCAGACGGAATATGAATATGGAACACAAAGCAGGAGGTTTAACGTAAAGGCATAATTAGAATGGTCAAATATATGTATCATATTAAGAAGGGCTACAGATAAGAGAAATGCATAGTCCAGCATAAGACATAATAAGAAGAGCAGAATAGTATAAGAAATGCAGCTGGGAGATTAATTATGTTTCCACAGCTAGAAAGTCCATCTGCAAAAAGGACATTTTCTGCAGTATGAGTAAACCCTTTCTTTACTTCTTACATTATTTTATGCACATAATAATAATAAAATAATAAGAAGAAGAATACATTTTATTTATAGGCACCTTTCAAAGCACCCAAGGTCACCTTACAAGACAAAAGTAAATAATGACAATAAATGAATGAAATAAACAAAACAGGAATATCGTTTTCGTATACCTATCGTGTAATAACGTCAAATAATGACATGTTATCAAACTGCAGAGGGTGTATATTAACCACGTATAAACTCTACCTATGCACTGAATCATGTGCTACCAGGTAATACAGTTAACAACTTGACACACGTGCTCAAAGTTGTTCTGACACATTTTGACTATGCCCTATACAACTGCATACTCAACCAATCGCAGGTCCAGCGATGTCAATCAAGACTGTGCGTGTCTGCACAGCCCTGAGAAAAGAGTGTGTGTGTGTGTGTGTGTGTGTACGGATTCCACTGACACCAACCGATTTAGACTGTATACCCGAGCATACGTGCGGAGAATACGTTTGCTCCTGCCATTTCCACCTGGGTTTTAAGTCTCTCCTTACCCTTTCTGTGTGAAGTCAATGTGCTTCTCTGGTAGGATGGACAGAACCTGGTTGAGGACTTGATCTGGGTTGGTCTGACTGGTGAGAGTCACATTGTACTGGGCCTAGGGGAATACACACGTTAATGACTACTACAGTGTGTGTGCGTGCGTGCGCGTGTGTATTGTGCGTGCACGTGCCTTGATCTTGCGCGGGCCATCGCGCAGGGCCCGTTTCTTGTTGGGGGTGAGCATGGTGATGACTTTATCCAGGCCTCTCTCCAGAGAGCCAAACACCTTCCCTGTTCTCTTCTTCTGCCCGCTGTCTCCGGTGGCGGCCATGTCCAGGGACCGGGACCTGGGCGGGGGGCGGGGTTACGGAACAAACACCAAAACAAGCTCACTGCATTGGTCACATGCACAGTGATGGTACATCAAGGGCAAAGAAGCATGCTGCTTTCATCAACAATACAAGATAAGAAAAGTTAATTTAAAAGGCACACAGTAACTTCATTACTCATTAGTATCTGTACAGGTGTTTACAAGGCACCACTTCAGTCATACCTAAACCTAAACTACTGGTGCCTTTGCAACACAGTCCAACTGCTTATTATTAATAAGAAAGACAAATATATAACAGGAGAGCTACTGGTATCCTTAAAACCACTGGTGCTCATATAAGGGAACTACAATGGTGGACAGATTAAAGCCCATTATATATTAGGCCAGGCTTTATTTGTATTGTTTCTAAACACACCATTGTGTGTTAATGTGCTTCAACCTGGATTTGTTGTATCACCCCAATTCTGTTGGTTAACCTGACCCATTTTTGTGCCAATTATATTTAGCATGTAACAAGTGTTTCTCCACCTACTATACCTTCGCTCTGGGCTAAACGCCAAGATCTCCATCTCTGCAGACTCCCTACTCTCTATTGCCTTCGTGTTCCAGTCTTTAGAGCCACTGTCACCTGAAGAAGAAGAAAAAAACACACACACACACACACACACGCTTATAACTACATTTCAACAGTATTCCTTTAGGTAACTGAAACAGTGTTGCTTGAGCAACTACGCGGGTCCAACAGACCCACACAGGCTCTGGTATGCACAAAGCCAAACACACACACACACACACACACAGGCAGGGTTTAGAGGCGAGAGAACACATGTCACTACAGCCCACATGGGACGGCCAACAGAGGGATGAGACAGCTACACCTGTCATAGTGCACGCCTAGGGACGCACACACACACACACAGAGAGCCCCTGGTGTGCACGTGTGCGTGCACAAGGCTGTCAGAGCATGGCTGTAACTGTAGCATAGAGCTCACAAGGCTGTAGAGAGACCTGGATGGGTAGAGACCAATAACTCCTGCAGGCCAGACTATATTAGCCGCGTCACATATAGCTTTCTACCTGAAAACTGTTAGGAAATGGTGAGCATACACGCCCAGGCAGGACGTGTCACATATACAAATAATTACCACTATAATGATTCTCCCTTCATATTACTGACCCTCATCTGCAGATAAAGCGTAATAACATTTGCATGTTCATAATAACCTCACCTTTGAGTTGACTGAAATTGTGTGCCCGAGTGTGTTCGCGCGTGTGTGTGCAGAGCAAGAGTGTTTGCGCGCCCAATTTCAACAGCTTAATGACGGCTAAATTGAGGCCAAAAATGAGTGGCTTTGGGATAAAAAATAAAAAAAAAATAAAAAAACAGACCCGGTAAATGGTTTTATTACCAGAAGACAATTTACTTGCAAATGCGTGGCATGTGAATGTGGCACTTATGATTATGATAGCGGTGGAAGGGAGAAAGAGAGAGGGCTAAAGATAGAGCGAGCACGTCTGAGAGGAGAGACCGCCTGATGCAAATTAGCAGCTGGAGTGCACTCCATGCCCTCGATGGGAACAAACGCCGCACACATGCTAGAAAGCTGCGGTTGGGCATGCGTGTGTGTGTGTGTCTCACTGCTATTAGCCAAGTGGGCGTTTGGGGGATGTTTGTATTAACACACTAAACGTGTTCGTTTAATACAATGTCCACACACACACACACACACACACACACACACACACACACACACACCACCGGCAGTTCTCGGCACAAGAAGCTTCTTACCTTTGGGTGTGCCCGACGTGGTTTTGGTGTTTTGATTGGGCGTCGTCAGGACGTTCTTGTGGTGTCGCGTCGACTTATTGTTTATGCCGGGTGTTCGGGGGGCAGGCAACGCAAATACGTCAACGTCTCTTGCAACCGCGGGATTGTTCTCCTTATTCTCGTTGGTGCGCTCGTGGCCTCGGTCCTGCCTCTGCTGGCGGCGGTGCGGTGTGATTGGCTCCTTCTCGGGGGTGGGGCCGTGACCTCGCTGCTTCTCCACCAACGGGGATGCCCGCCGCTTTAGGAGGAAGAGATCGTACAAGGAAATGAGGTTGGGCTCTCGGATGTGAGATCAGCTGTTTTGCTCCCTAATCTAACAGCCTTCCTCTGTCACACACACACACCCTTTCTTTTTGAGCGATGTGATTTGGGGCTCCGTCCGGTTGACCTCTGACCTCCGGTGTGAGCACCGTCCAAGGGATGTCATCGTCAACATCCTCATCCTCACTGAATTGAAGCATTTGTTTAGGCTGGACAAGGGGAAAGAGAAGACCAGAGTAAGATAAAAGAGGGACAGTTAATGTCCTCGGAAGGGACGCTGTGTAGAGAGAACACACACACGAGAGAAGAAACAGTGGAGGAGCGTTTTGGAGAGTTTCCCAGGCTGACCTGCACTCCATGGTGCAGCGGTGAGCCGGTGTGGGCATCATAGACGGCTGGCTCGGGCCGCAGGCGGACAGGCTTGCCTCGCTGCTTCTTAGATAGCAGCAGGAGGTAGGTGGCTGTGGTCTGGTCATAACGCCACTGCACGCACGCACATGCACACACATGCACACACAAGCTATTGCTGTAAAGGGTTCCCAAGAACATTTCCTTTGCTTTGACCTCTAGAGCAGGGGTAGGGAACCCTGGTCCTGGAGAGCCGCAGCCCTGCATGTTTTAGATGTCTCCCTGCCCCAACACACCTGATTCTAATGAATGGGTCGTTATCAGGCTTCTAACACACACACTTCATTCATTAGAATCAGGTGTGTTGGAGCAGGGAGACATCTAAAACATGCAGGACTGCGGCTCTCCAGGACCAGGGTTCCATACCCCTGCTGTAGATGGTATGACAGACTGGTTGTGGACTTGGGGGGCTGTGCTCAGATTGTTCCCACAACATAACCAAGAGCAGCTCAGTTCAAATACTCTGGAAACAATGTTTTGTTTCAGCTCTGACAGACAGGCTAGTAATGAATTCTAAGATAAAGAATGCTCAAATAATGTTCCAGGTGATTTAACCTTCCCCCCCCCCCCCTGATATTAAAACTGGTCAACCCTTTCCCAAAACACGTGGGAACCCAGCTTTAGAACACACATCAATCATGATACTGGCGTGTGAGGGTAGCTCCTGTCCACAAGTCAAACGGGCCAGCGAAGAATAATACCAGGAATCTGGCTCGTTATCCCTCCCAGCATTTAAGCTTTGTCATAGCATAGTGTTAACACGTTTATGGATATTGGTATTATTGTTAGAAATATATTGCCCTTTGCCTCAGCAAGACCAGGGGTGTTGGTCCATTTAAGTTGCACTTTATTTATCTGAAGATTAATTATCCAGCTTCACGACAGAAAAACACAATAACTAGGTCAACATATTCAATTGATCACTTTGTTGGTGACAGCCTACATAACAACCATAGCATTGACAACAGCCACGCTAAAGAGCCAGATCGGAATAACAGCACAATGCTACAATTTAAAACGTGTATACCACACACACACACACACACACACACACACACCTCTTTGACCATCTGAGCGGTTTTCTCTCTGGAGCGCTTCATGCTGACTGCCATCTCGGTGATGCAGTCCTCGTCTATGTGACCAAGCTGTAGGACACACAGACAGACACACAGCTTAGACACAGACCAAGAGACACATTCAGTCTCTGTGGAAAAGTACAAAATGGAGGATTTTGTCTTAACGTAAAACTACAATTCTTTAACATGGTCATGAGCTGGCCAGGCACTAATAGTTGTGTTTGTAAACACATGCGTTCCCAAATGTATTGTGTGCTTTACCGGTTGCTTAGTGTGCCACTCCACCGGGCTGTTGTACTCCTTCAGCACCCAGGGATGGTCTAGCAGCTGCCGAACAGAGATACGACGCTTGGGCTCCACCTACAGGCCGCATAGCAAAACTACAACTCAGTATATTAAGCGCTACAAAATCCAGCTTCACTATTCACGCCAAGTCATGCATGCACTCAACTCGAATGTCCAAAACCTTTGGCAGCTGCATTAATGCAACTTTCTCATTTCAGTTAGAGCTCACATCATGGATGGAGACACATTCGCTACTGCTGAAAATGATGCAAGTACAACTTTGTTACAATTACTGGTGAAATTACTTCTCACAGGTGGTGGTGCTAATAAAAGACTAAACAAAAGCAATGAGAAACGGCGAACAAAAGATGGCGTCTGTACCTGCATCATCTGATTGAGGAGAAGAACACTGCCAGGAGAAAGCCAGCGGGGGTTGTCATATTTACCTCTCTGGAAACAGAGACACCAATAAGTAAAGGTAAACAAACAAAAAAAGACATGCTAGACACAAACGTTAGTTGTCAGAGGTACTACAAGTGGTGTGGTTTTCCACGGGTATAAGCAAACCCATAGTGATTTATTAACAAGGTATTGGTACTGGTAACCTCCTGTGTTTGCAACACACAAGGGCAAGCCCCGCCCGCCTCTTACCATAATCTTCCTGTAGAGGACCATGCAGTTGTCATCGTCGAAGGGCAGGTAGCCACACAGCAGCGCAAACAGCAACACGCCCATACTCCACACATCAGCCTGCAGGACAGAGCACTCAACACTAAAGGCAGGCTCACGCTGGCAAGCAAACGTTTGCCATCTTTCCACTCTTTCGACGTTAATGTATTTAGTACACAGTCTCTGATATAACTACATCGATGGGAAATAAATCGAACGAGCAAAGAAAACATTTGCCAAATTTGAGCGACCTCTGCGTTTCACTGTGCAATTAAAAGACCCGCAACCACGTGTCATTTTGAACTACATATTACCCAGCCCGGCACATACCCAATATCATCTCCCACTCCCTCTCAATCCCTTCCCCCACACACACCTCAGAGCCGATGTAGGCTTTTCCTTGGATGAGTTCTGGAGCGGCGTACGCAGGACTCCCACAGCATGTCATCAGCTCGTAGCCCAGCCCACCCTGGAAGACAGGCAAGTGTGGTTATCTGAGCACAGCAGGCATCACGCCATGGATAATCCTCTCCGCTAACCGGCAGCAGATAGGTACCAGAATATGATCATCAATACAACTGACAGTTTAAACATGAACAAATTCAAAACATCTTATAACTGCAGCGTAGTTCCACATTACACAGGATATTGATAATGCAGTGCGACCTCTTTTACAAATATCAAGGGACGACGGGACATTTCCACAGGACTGATGAGTGAACCACACACACACACACACACACACACAATAGCAAGCCGGAGTACACATTTTACCTTCGGTTTGGCACATAAACCAAAATCTATGAGCTTCAGGTTGTGGTCCTCATCAATCAACAGGTTCTCCTGAAGAACAGACAGAAAAGAATATTCACCAGCACACGCAAATACAGGTACTAGCATAAGCCATATAGATGGAAGGTTACACACACAAAGGGTTTATTTATACCGGTTTGAGGTCCCTGTGTGCATAGCCCTGGCTGTGAACGTAGGCAAGTGCAGACACAATCTGTCTGAAAAACACCCTGGTTTCCTCCTCTGAGAGACGGTCTTTGGTTATGATATAGTCAAATAGCTCCCCACCAGGACAATACTACAAAGGAAGGGGAAATTATCAACAGGACAGGAAGTGATTTAAAAAGACAGGACGCAAGTAAATACTGTATTTACATAGCGTGTGTGTTGGGTACCTCCAGCACCATGTAGATCCAATTGGAAGTCTCTATGACATGGTAGAGGCGGCAGACATGTTGGTGGCTCAGGTTCTTCATGGCTTCTATTTCCACCTTCACACGAGGCAGGTCGTCCTACATCACAGAATATGGAGCCAAAGAAGAAAATTTACTTTTAATGCTTGAGACATTAGTTTGAATTTGGGATTTAACTGCATTGATTTGCTGTTGTGAAAAAAGTGTGCTTATCGTTTTGTCACAGTAGAACAGAATATCGCTCACCCCGAGTTCTTTCTTGTCCATGATTTTGATGGCGACTTTTTCTCCTGTCAGGATGTGTCGACCTAGCTTAACTTTGGCGAACCCCCCTGAGAAGGACAGGCCACGAAGAGAAAACCTCAAAAACGTAGTAAAGGCAACATTACCTTCCACACGCACTCAGAAGGAGACTAGTTTAATTTGTTGTATGTGGGCAGATTACCTGAGCCAATAGTCTCGTAAACTTCATAGTATTTGTGGAGCTCGTCAGCTCTACTACTACGGTTTTCTGTCCTCTCCACAGGCATCCTCTTCAATACAACCGCACTAGATAACCCTGTGCTGATGTTAGCTAATTGGAAAGCAGCTAGTTTGTGATTCTGAGACAAACTTTTTATCCCCCAAAATACGAGTGGCTACCAACGTCAAGTAGGCTATGCTATGCTATGCTATGTACAATCAACCTAGTTTGACGCAGACAACCATCTTAACTGTGACATTAAATATTAACATATTCAAAATCTTACATAAATACCAATGGATGCTGTTTTACGCCGTTGTGTATCGGAGTGGGAGAGTAAAATATGTCAAAAGCAACATAAGCTCTAGTCTAAACAGTCCTCTGGTGTTTAGTTAGAGAAGTTTGAATTTCCCACTTCTTCGCGACCAGCCTGTGTCCCTTCCGGTTTTAGCGGCACGTTTCGCCCTCTAGCGCCGAACTATTGACACTGCAGTCAAACTACCACACCTCAGATAATTATAAAACTATAAACCGTGCTCTCCCTGCGTATGTGTGTGTGTATGTGTGGGGGTGCATGTGTGTGCGTGTGTGTGTGTGTGCGCGCGCGCGCACGGCAAGTATTAAACACCTTACTCTTCTCTCTTTTGGTTGAGCATAGTTATAGAATAAGGTATAACATAGTTCTTATTTAATCAATTTGCGGCCTGGTACCCTAAAGCGCAGGCAGAGTACAAGAGTTCGCATTAGTCATATAATTCCTCAAAGATGCAATAGCCTGTATTAGCCACTAGGGACAAGGGCTGGACTCTTGGTTTGCCGTTGTTACTCCTGTATTTCCCATGGCTGTTCTGGATGGGCCTTCGTGCTCGTTAAGGAGGTAAGTGGTGTTATGGGGTCAAGACAGAACCCCTCATTTGGTGCTGTTGTTCGGGCAGAAGGGGACGCACAGCTGGATGGAGAGAGACAGACTGGGTAGGAGGGGGAGAGGAGCAGAGATTGTGTTTCTGAAGGAATTTAACTTTTTGACTTTCTCTCCCTCACATGCAGACATGTTTTATGTTTATGCTTAACTGGGCATTAGAGTGAAAATTCAATGAAATATGTTTTAATAGGTGTCTGAAAGGTCTGGATTTATGGAACTCATTAATGTGAAATGTTAAACCCATCTATAAGGGGTTAATTCACACATCTGTATAAAATCCCAATTGTATTGCACATTATGAGGCATTTCAGCAATGGCTACTCACCATCTCCATTTTAGAAGATCCACCAGTTAAAAACAAAGCCTTTTTCTGTATAGGCCTACTTTAAAAGACTGAAATATGTTCTATTAGCCACATATGTCCAAGCACATGCCCAGACATTGTGTGAGGTTTTGCCAGCTAGACTTGTATAGTGTGAAAAAGCAGTGTTTATCTGGAATATTCCAATATATTTAGCTGGTTACAAAAAATAAAAGCACCTTAATTAGATGAATGCACATCTTTGATTAGTATGTATTGATGTGTAATATGATGTTTACAGTACATAGGCCTACAGTACTTGTGTGAATGTCTCAACAGACCTTAGTACGCATGCAAAATTAGACATGGCAGCTATAAAGCTGTCAGAGGCATGCAAAAAAAAAACAAAAAACACAGACGTTCCGGTTCTGCAATTTTTCCTGACACAATTCCCAGTGTTCCCAAACAGACTTCTGGAGCCTTCCAGAATGCCCGTGTCATAGCTGTGTGATTCGCACTGCAGGGGATTGGCGTCTCGGAATTGGCGGTATGCCAAAGCAGGAGGGAGAGAGAGAGATAGAGAGAGAGTACTGTAACTGCATGGTATTTGTGTTTTGTATGTATAGTATGTCTTTACAAGTGTGCCACCATGTTGCTCATGCTTGTGTGCTTTAGGACAGCAGACCAACACCATTGTTTGGTTCAGAGGGCAGAGATGGGATAAGATGTCATCAGTTCCCTTATGGAGCCCAATCAGTCACACAATATTCACGATTGCTCAATTGAGTTGATGTGTAGCCTACAGTAACTACAGGAGTACACACACATGCACTCATTACATACTGTATAGGACATACACAGACACACACAAAGTAAAATGCTTGGGATTTTGAGTCAGATATATTACTTGAACAGCTGTCAATCGTAAGAATTTGTTTGGGTTATTATTTACGGCGTTATACTGCATGCGTACAAGGGTCCGGAATATCGTATCGTATCGTAACATATTGATATACAGTTGCAAGAAAAAGTATGTGAACCCCTTGGGATTACGTGGAGTTTTGCATGAATTGGTCATAAAATGTACTCT
>JAODLL010000001.1:983025-1005720 GCA_026546735.1 Forbesichthys agassizii | reverse complement strand
TTCCGCCAGGCTCTTGGACCTTGATTGACAAATTAAATGCTAAATGTACTTTCATCTGAAAAGAGGACTTTGGAACATTGAGCGACATCAGGAGTGACTTGACACGAGGAATGCGACAGTTGGAGCCCATTTCCTTGATAAAGCTCTTGATACACTGACTCCTGTATCAGTACACATCTTTTGAAGCTCCCCTAAATGTTTGAATGGCCTTCACTTGACAATCCTCTCAAGGTTATCCCTGTTGCTTGTGCACCTTTTCCTTCTACCCGACTTTCTATGAATGCATATGCATGGACACAGCACACTGTGAACAGCCATCTTATTTAGCAATGACCTTTTGAGGCTTCCCTCCTTGTGGAGGGTGTCCATGAGGGTGTCCATGTCTTCTGCACAACTGTCAAGTCAGTAGTCTTCCCCATGACTGTGAATCCTACTGAACTGGACTGTGAGACCAATTAAAGGCTCAGGAAACCATTACAGGTGTTTTACGTTAATAAGCTGATTAGAGTGTGACACCTTGAGTCTACTATATTGCACTATTTCACAATATTCGAATTGGCTGAAACACTGGATTTTGTTTTTTTATGACCTGTAAATCGTTATCAAGATTAAAACAAATACAGGGTTGAACTATTATACTTTGTGTGTAATAAATCCACAATATACAGGTATATGAGTTTCACTTTGTCAATTGATTTACTGAAATTACTTTACTTTTTTACAATATTCTAATGTATTGATATGCACCTGTATATGTGTATATGTGTATATATGTACTATATATATTCACTATACACAACATATAACCTCACTGCCCACACAATAGTAGAAAAAGAGAAACAAGCAGCAATAATTTCACTTATAAAGTTATTAGGGGGTAGATATATAAATAAAATATAAGTTGTAGTGGCTTTTTAACTTGCCAATAAACATTAAATAAGCCACTGAGGGGCGAACGGGATCTGTGTCTGACGCGTGTTCCGAGCAACCAATAAGGCAATGTCCAATGCTTTTGTGTTGTTGTTGGATATTGTTATTTATTCACAGTATCCAGTCCTCACAGTAAACAATGCCTGTTCCTCACACCTGAATCAATTACCAGGCAGACCACTGCCCTCCTCAATGCGCCACCCAGTGTACAAAATCGGAAATTCATATTAAACACTTAATTTGGCTCCATCATAAATAAATAAGAATCCTTGTATGGCGTGATTAGCTGGCGAGTGCCGAGCAGCCAGCCGGCAGCGGCATTAGCAGCTCCTCGCCAATCAAGGCCGGGCCTGCTGGGCCCACTGGAGGACAGCTGTGGTCCATCACCAATCAGCAGAAGAGCGGCGGTGGGAGGCGACAGTCGGGACCCCGTGTGGGCTGACTGACGCAGTGCCACGCAGACATGGGCATCGGCTTCTCTTTTTTTTAGCCATGCCCGCTGCTATATGCCCCCTCCGTTTGTCACCTTGTCTGCTGTCCTTCCCACGCTTCTCTCTTTATACTTACCTTTCTGACTCCCAGCTCTCTGCTGCATGACACCCTTCCTTCAGGCCTGCTACTTCATGGTTCTCATTTAATACACTGTCTATCTGTCTGTCTGCCTAAGTATATGTCTACCTGTCTGTCTGTGTCTACTGTCTACCTGTCTGTCTATCTATCTATCTATCTATCTATCTATCTATCTATCTATCTATCTGTCTGTCTGTCTGTCTGTCTGTCTGTCTGTCTGTCTGTATATCTATCTATCTGTCTGTCTGCCTAACTATATGTCTACCTGTCTGTCTGTCTGTCTGTCTGTCTGTCTGTCTGTCTGTGCTTCTGACATTGGTCTTTTCTTTTTACGTCTGTGTGGATTCCTTTGGCGCTTCCTTCCCCTTTCTCCTATCTAATTCCTACCTCACACCATGCTATGCAGCAATCTATTGTCAGTGCTTCCATTGGGGACTGTTTCCACAATAAACACCTACTGTCTCAGGAGAAGATGGCTGTGAATAAAGCAGAGTCTTGTTGTGCTTAGGCGTTCATGGACGTTTACTGTAGGCTACAGCGTATCCACACATGTTGTCCTGGGCTCCCGGTTGGCCTGGATCAAATAAATACAAATATTTCATTATCGTTTGAATGCTCTCTGTTGTCTGGTGGGAGTCGCAGATTAACGGTGGGCCAATTGGTTCCTCTATGGTAGACAAACTCAATTGCAGAGGGGTAATTGAATCTTCCTCAAACAGTCATTTGACATGGCTCTGCTTTATTGTACTAGCTTAGATTTACTGCGCGGCATGAGTCTGTTTGTGTTACACACACCCACATCCACACACACACCCCAGCATCTATCTATCTCTTTCCCTCCCCCAGACATCCCAGCTATAGTGTAAATGTCACTGTTTTCTGTCCTCCTAATATGTTCTGAAAATAGCGCCTCCAATTGCTGAGCCTCCGTGAAAAGGCACGGCGGGTTTGACTCACAGCAGAGGCAGCAGAAACGCCATGCCATCCCAAAGCCAATTAAACATGCACGGGGGCGGATGTGACCTCGAAAGTACAAAAAAAAAAAAAAAAGACAAAAAAGAAAGGCAAAGAAAAGAAACGTACTGGTTGGACACTTTTTCCCACTTGTTTCTATCTCAATCTCCTGCCATCTCTCTCCGAGGCCTTTTCTTTTAGCCTTTTGCCAATTAGAGTGAATTATTCAGGGTGGCCTGCGTGTACCTGTTAAGTGTTTTTCTTCCAATGAGCACTCTAATGGAAAATTGAGTTTGGGAGAGGATGAGCCTCGCTGCATATGCTGTGGCACACATGCTAGGCTAACGTTAGCGAACGACTATGGGCTATGCATGCCCATGCATACACATAGACATCCATACATAAGCGCACACACATGCGCACGTACACGCGAATGCACGCACGCATGCACACACACACACATACGCACCTATGCACACAAACACAAGCACACATGCATGATGGATCTCTCTCTATCTCTAACAAACACATACACAAACCCACAGGTCAGCCAAAGGGAGCCTGTGCATTTCAATGTGTTTCAGAGGTCAGGGCAAGGCTAGCCATTCAAGAGGCTAATATAATGAGGCTCAGAGAAACACTAATTAACTTTCTCTAACAGCCGGTGTGCACATGGTTCTAATCATTCCTGGGAAGGCCATGGAATGTTGGATGGAATTCCTAAGCAAGTCAATTAAAATTCTTGTGTTTTGTTTCTTTAGTAAATACCTATGACACTGTGTGTGGTTTTTAGAATATAGCAAACGTGGTCCATTCTCTTCCAATTTAGCTGGCCTGCAAACAAAGCAAATTCCAGAACAGTAGGAAATGACTTTGCATGTCAGTGCTTGGTGATGTAGAAGAAGGAAATGGGTTGAAAATGTTGAATATGTCATGGTGTGGATGGATAGGCGGTTTTTCGTATCTTAATCGAGTCCAAATAATGCTTTAAATGTCATAATTGCCTTAATTAGCGAGGCACATAGTTTGTTTCCTTTCCACAGGCATGAGTGCTTGTTACTTTTCTAGTGTTCTTTTGCAAGCTTACATCTAGCAAGGCTCTGAGCAGTTGGCATTTGGAATGCCAGAACTCATCTTCAACCTGACAAGTACTCTGAAGAACTAAACCGCAAACCAGGGCAAGATACGTCAGCTATAAACCAAAAAGACATCTGCCAGAAATGCAAGCTCTTTTTGAGCTGCCGATGATAGCGCGTATAGGGAGCTAATTAAAGTCTGATGGGATCTTAAGAAAATACTAGAAACTTCCAAACATGTAGTCTAGCTCAGGGGTTCTCAATATTTTTAAACTAAATCCCTTTCCCCATATATTTCCACCTACTGTATACTTTGGAACATCTCATGCACCCCATGCCATCACCATAGGTGTATGCATGTGTGTTTATGTGAATGTGAGGCAATCTTGTATAGCACTTTAGGTGGCTGAAAGGTTTGAAACACTATAACTGCAGTCCATTTACCATGTGAAAACCATATGATTATCACTGCAATATTGGTTCACAAGAACCCCAATGCCCCCAATGTGCCTGTAATAATTGGATGTATATTATTTTCCAGAATAGTTCTCATGTTGTTTATGGGAAGAGGACTGACATATATGCGCTCATAGATATTGTATATTTTACAGTTCATGGCTATGTTATTAGACCATGGTTGGTCAATTAGTAAACACCAGGAAAATACAGAAGAGCATTGGATAACAATGTCAATTAGCTACAGATATAAACAAGTCATTGAAAATATGTAATAAAAACAATGTGATGGTGCTTGGAGCTAGACATTAGCCCTCAATGAAACATATAATATTACAGTATACCGTATGGTATACAGTATCATATGGCATATAGGACTCAAGGAGGGCCACAGTATACCCTATGGAAACAGATAAAGGTGAAAAAATGTCAAGACTATTTACAGTAAAACTATCCCAGAAGCAACAACTGACTTGGATAGACAATCACCACTGCAATATGGACTACACCCATCGCATTATGACTAGTCAATTACAGCTGAACCACTGACTCAGACCCATTTCATGAAAGCAGATCACAGCTGCCAAAGATATCTCTGCCACACCCACTTTACAACTAGCCAATTAGAGCAGGACCACTGATTCTGCTCACACATGAATAGCCTATAAATCAAGAGTCATAACCAAGTCTGAGTTAACCAAGGGCTAAGCTAACCAAAGGCAATGCTTTCTTCAGGGGTGAAGAAACCCCTACCCACCCCAACTGACCCCACAAAGAGCAAACTTTCTAAGACAGTTTGTCATACCATAAAGAACCGCACCCAAACTATTTATTTGCTCTTTATCTCAGGCATTTAAGTTGCTTGTGCCTTACTTATGTCCCCTCTTGGCCCAAGGAAGAAGTAAGAAGTCCTTGATGCCAAAGGATAAAACATTAGGCATTACTGGAAGGGCTCACTTCACTAAGAGTGAGGCTTTTATAACCTGAAAGTTGTGGCCAGGCACGGCACGGCCTCCCAAGGTGGACAACATGGACAAGAATATGAATATGAATAAAATGGACGACTTCCACAAGGAACCATCAAGGGCCTCAGCCCCTGATTTCGGTCTATCAAGCTGTATGTGTTAGCAGTGAGACAAAGTTCATCGTTGCCATAACAACAAGTAACTTCTTTCCCACACACATCTCCTACAGGTTTCGAAGCATTCATATCCGACCGGTACTAAGGGGTGTGGTTGTAGACCGCGCTGACAAATTAAGATGGGGGAAGAGTGGGTGTAGGGTTTCACTGAGGGTTTTCCTAACCAGGGGTAAGACGATGCTTGTCTATGTCAGCAATAAACCTGTGAAACCAAACTGTTTTGTAGGCATGCTTTATATATATACAGTATATATCAGTGGGGCCTAGACATTACATCTAAGTTCACCTTAGTTGTAGCTTAAAGGTATAGTCAGCGATTATAAGCTAATATCACTAGCTTACAGTTCTGTGTGCATGTTGAAAAAATAAACAGGTGTTTTTACACAGCCTGGGCTATGTCAATGGTAACCCAAAGTGGTGCAGACTGCACCACGCAACAAAATCCTAGGCAATGTGCATCCAATGGACTCAGGCTTCTCACGTCACTCACCAATGTGGGCGTTCCCATTGGCAGACACACGCATCATCTCACCTCTCTGCTGTCCCCTAGAGCACAGGGGTTCCCAACAAACTGAAGCACCCACTAAATATTTCCTCCTACAGATGCCACCCCACACCCCCTTGAAGAAAACTGGCCTAGCGCTTAAGGCTTAATTGAGGCAAATTAGCGTTACCATTATTCATTCATTGACTGCAATGTGTCTTACAGATGCATCTGCATATAATCATCTGTGCCCTTATACAGTAGGTTACCGTCGTGGTAGGCTAGCTTTCTCCTGCCGCTCATCCCCGCAGAGCCCCCCTGCCTTCGGTCCGTGAGCAAAATGAGCAAGACATGTCTCCATGTAAGACGCACAGAAAAACCTTGCCTTGAAGAAGGGAAACAGAGGCTGCAGGAAGATAACACAGCCAGGCAGCACTAACCGATCAGAGCACTCCAGCAGAGATATGACCCATATAGCCCGATGCTCGTTTAATCAGCCTGCTGCTGACAGAGAGAGAGCGGGAGAAGGAGCGAGCGACACAGGGACAGAGAGAGAGAGAGAGATAGGGGAGATGGTTGCAAGTCTCCAGTTAGGCCTACTGTGTAAAAATCTTTATAAATTGTTTCTTTGTGATCCTGTTTTGATTCTTCTCATCATATCTTCTCTCCTTTATTGTTTCACTTTCACAGTTTTCAAACTCCCTCCCCTCGCTCTGTTTCCCTTTTGTTCATATCACGCTAGGATGAAAGAGTTATCTGTAGCAACCTAACTTTGTATTGAGCTTTTTTCCAGCTGGGGGACAAGAAACATTTATGGCATTTTTTAAAGACAGGCAGGCTTTACACTATGGCTGTGTGTGGATTTACACCTGTTAACCAATAATGACTTGTTCACCATTTCGAACAACAATGATGTGATGCATTGTCCCCCCTACAATCTACCCTAACAGATGAAACTGTTTAAGCTTATGTATTGATTTTAGATAACTATGTACGTTGAGTTCATTATCATACTGCACATTTTAAATTCCAGGATATTTACTGTATGCATGAATACACAAAGTGTACTATGAGAGTAGTATATTATCTCGTACTTTCACTTATAGCTTCATACAAAACAGCACTATTCATATATATCCCATCTCATGATCAATCTCCAAATGTGACATGAATGTGGAGACATTTGTCTCAGAGAAAAAATTCTACACCTAAGTAGTAGCGTAAATTGGTGCCTCTCTAAAATAGGAACACTTCTGAGTTTCTATTAAGCCAGTATATGGGTTTTTATGTTTCAATAGAATATGAGTATGTTGTGTGTTTCCAGGTTGAATGGAATTTACAAATCACATTTTTATGTTTATTGGCAATGTCTATAATGTCTCAATTTATTCAGAAATGGGGTTGTAGTGAACAAAAATGAAAACCTAAGATGTTCCTATTACTGTGTTATGGTGACATTAACCTTGTCGTGGTGTTTGTCGACAATATTTTTAAAATAATCTTAACCTTCTTGCTAGCAGTTAAGAGGCGAGCCACCACAAATCTATGTCAGTAATTTATTCGTTGGCAAACAACTTTCACTGTTACAACAAATATTAGTTATGAGATCATTCAACTTGGAACCCATACAAAAAGAATAAATAATTCTCAATAATAATTGTAACAATAATCATGATCATAATAATTTAAAAAAAGAAAAGTATCTTTCAGTGCCACCAGATTTTCCCCATTCCTGAACCGACCTTCTTTCCTCCAAGCTTGTTTTGCTCAATCTCAATAAACCAATAAACAGATTAATAAATAATTTCTCTCTGGGACATGAAGGGCCCATGTGGGATACATGTGCAAGCTACACTTATGAATATCTCCCCCTAAATAAGTAAACATTGGCTTTCCACATTGGACAGGCTGTGCACAGTTTTCACATCTTCAATACACATAAGTGGTGTAATCATGTTATTTCACAGGTGAGACCCACCTTTCTCAAATAGTTTGTTTTAGCACTGGGAATGACATTTTTAACATTGATATTCTCAGCAATCTGTTCTGTACAATAAGGTCCAAACCATCACTCTTTCATTATAATATTTGGCAATAGATATGCTGCATAAATATGAGCTTCATGTATTTTACGAATATCCAACAGCTATTTTCCATTGTGCCTATTGTCTCTCTGTGGGATATCACATGTTAAGATGTGCTAATTAAAAACAATAATAATCCGATACACTTCCTGTAATGACTATAACCTATGATTCCCATAGCAACTGCCTCTTGCACAGACATTCTTTATGATCTCCTCAATATTGTTGCAATATCACTTTCCCTTTAGTTTGAAAACGACATAGTGGTAAAAAATATATAGTTACAATTGATTTCCAAAATATAAGTGAACGTGGTTGCTATAAAAAGGTCCAGAGTGTGCAGGTTACATATGTGTGTTTACGTAGTGGCGATAACTGCTCCAGAATTCAAGAAATAGTGTGAAGCAAGATTGTTCCTAGCTTGTTCTGTAGTCTATATGACATAGCAGAACAAATCCACAGACATGAGGATTGCAACTCAAGCTAAAAATAATTAAAAAATAAACAAGACTTGGTCATATGCAACATTTGTATCTGTATTCTGTACAATACATAAAAATCGCTTGTGGTTACTTCATAATCCTTCGATAACTGAAACCATTGCAGAAGAAAGAGGACAGAAGAAACGTTAACCCATTTTTTTTCTTTTTTTCTTTTTGTTTTAAATCCAGTCTATTTTAATATGATGTTCCTTCCTTCATTGTTTACAGTGAAATACACAAGAGCTGCAGTCACTACAACTTGCAGGAATGTAACACCAGCCCAGTATAGCAGGTACAAACAGGAAGAGAATTCAGAGCGTCAGCATGACATGATTTTAGTTTGGTTGTCTAATAAAATAGTTTTTTGGTGATGTTAATGGGTGCCAGGGAATGAGGGAAGGGGCATATATCATACATACTCCACTTGATTGGCAGGTAGTGGGGTTGGGCCTCGCTGGGGCCAGTTCATATTGGAACCTCCAGGGTTCAATGTTCAATAGGACCTGCATGGTATCAACCCTATAAATGTCTTGAGTTGAGTTGAGTCGCACAGACGGAAATGACAGAACATAATTTGTCCAGGGTACTAGCGTACGAGAGGAGAATACATAGGATATGGTCTGCTAGAAGGTCCATGTAATCTGACACTTGTGAGGGTATGGTCTGTCCAAGGCTGCCAGAACTCAGTCAACAAGAGGGGTCAAATTACAAATCCGCCTTCCCCCCTACACACACACACACACACACACACACACACTCCCATCTTCCCTAATTGTGATGACCACTTCAGTCCTGAACAATATTCACAGAACCTTCTTCCCCCACCCCCCCCCTCCCAGTTCAGGCTGCACCACCTGGGACAACACATCCCATTCCTTTGCGTCAACCGGGAGCCAATGACAGTCATCCAAGCCAGGGGCGGTGAAGGGTCTGTCAGTCCAAGCCGAGGGAACAACCGCCGTCGTTGGAGGGCTGCGAGAGTGGGCAGGGCGAAAAGCTCAGGGGGACGATGGAGCTGGGAGGGGGTAGGAGAGGATGGTAAGGAGGGGGGGGCAGTACACAAGTCTGAGGGGGCTCTATAGGCTGGTGACCAGGTGGGAAGGGTCTACAGGGGGCCCCTCGGGCGACGAGTCGGAATCCTCCCTGCTGCCTCCGCCGCTGCCGGGCCCCATGTACCCGTCACTGCCCCCGCCCCCCCGGCCCATGTGGTAGTAGCTCTGCAGCTCGTGCAGGTGGTTCCTGGAGCCCAGGTTGGGCATGCTCTTGTAGTAGACGTCGTCCAGCTCCGGGGCGGCCGTCGTGGCGGCGGACCTCCTGCCGTGCGGCAGCTGCTCCCCGGAGCTTCTTCCCTCCTCGCCCGCCACCTCCTCGTCCTCCTCCACGTCCTCATCGTCCTCCTCATCATCTTCCTCCTCGTCCTCGCTGCCCGTCGGCCCGTTGGCCAGCGGCCCGGCAGGCAGCTCGCTGAGCACGGGCATGCTGGTGTACAGCGAGTCTCTGAGGCCCGGCGAGGTCACGCGCTCTCCGGGCAGCAGCGGGAAGAAGCTCTCTGCCGCCCCGCCGCCCTGAGGGAGCCGGCGGGGCCGGGCAAAGCTGTGGTGGTGGTGGTGAGGCGCCGGGGGCGGGGGGGGCGGTGGCGGTGGCTGGCTGTCTGGGGGAGGGGGCCGCGGGGGCAGCAGCGGGGCGTTGGACTCCTCCCTGATCATCTCCAGGCCCAGGTTCTCCTCGTGGGGGAAGGCGGCCGGGCTGTCCAGCACCGCGGGGGCCTGGTCCTCTTTGCCACCTCCGCTGGTGCTGCTGCCTCCCACCGTGCCGCCTGCAGGGTCCGGGGTGTAGCGTTAGCACTCATGCTAGCCTGATGCTAGCCTACCTATATATCTAGCCTATCAGCTGCTTGATAACTGGCTAGATACACACTCATGCTAGTAGTGGCCGGAAGTAAACAATATGTAAAAAAGTACATTTTAAAGTAATTTATCTTCATCATTTAGCTTTTATCCAAATTTGTATGATAAGCAACATTCTGTTAGAATAATGACAGCAGCATGTCATTAGGGAAAACCTAGCTAACCTATATGTTTCACATCATACAAATATCTAATATTTGTTAAAGATGCATTAAACAAACATCTTAATTATCCAATCGTCCTTCCAGCAAGAGCACCATGGCCATGTGACCAGCCAGCAGGCAGTAGCCATATTGTTATTTCATCTTTTATACTTAAAATGTTTTTCCACTCCACTGTGCTGAATTCCAAATATCGACTTTGAGCCAAATAAAGAGAGTAAATTGCCAAGCTGTACCGAACATTCCAGTTGTAAAAGCAACAACCACAAAAAAAACTGTCTTTGTGACAAAATTGTGGAGAATCTAGAATAAACATTTTTCATAAACATTGATTTTGAATTTTCAAAGATGGTGAGCATTCCAGGAGACTAAAAGACTCAAACCAAATGTCTCTGTTATAATCTGATTTTCTTATTTTTCTCGTCTCAAAAGTTGTTTTGGACGAGATGGGGAGATAGTGGTGGGTGGTTAGTGGCTTAGCTGTGAGTATAAATATTCATTTATTTATACATTTTCAAGTTACATTCTGCTCTGGAATTTTAATTGAAATAAAATAAGCAATTTGTTCGTTTAAAACAGCGTATTTCCTCTTCGTATTTGTAGGACTACTAATGTCCGTCTAAACTGACAAACTGTGTAAATGTACAATAATCTGGCTGTTTATCCCATCCAGAACTGGCTAATGGGTTCTACTTAATGTACTCTTGAAACAGAATATTGTTCATGTGCTTGCATTGAGCCAAAATGTGTTGGGTTCAATCCCCAATAAGCCCAGCACATCTTTATGCATCCTTGAGTAAAATGCCTAAAGCCCCTTCCCGCTCTTGCAAATGTACTCTCTAAGTCTCATTGGATAAGGAAAAGGTTAACGGCTAGTTGTGCTGTATTAGTATATTTAGATCGCTACCTCCGTTAGCCATGGTGTTGTTCACCAGCTTGTTCATCAGGTTGTGGTTGCGCTCAGTGGTGGACCTCTCATGGTTGTTGAGATAGGAGGGGATGTAGTTGGAGGTCAGCTCCTTCAAGATCTTCTTCTCCAGGGTGGTCTCCTTGTGGTTGCTATGGGTACCGTAGCTGCCACCACGGTCCAGGATCTGGACGCAGTCACTCAGGTACTCGCTGCTGGCCATGCTGTAGTTGTTGGCATGGTTACCGTTGAGAGGCAGCGTATCCATGACACTAGAGTCCCTGGCGTTGTTAAGGATGCCCTCTGAGAAAGAAGCGGAGGATAGCATAATTGTGAGAAACAACTGAGAGCATAAATGAGATGCATATTAAAATAGCATTTTTAATTGCTGTTTTCAGCCATGCAGTGTTGTGGTCCAAGGAATGAAAACATGGCTGCAATGTGCAGAGGTACAGTATTTGACTAATGCTGCAAGCATTAATTACTTTTTTGATTACCTATTTGAATTATTTGATTTAACAAAGAAATAAATTCTTCTCTCAGTGTTTGCTTGCAGTAAAGTCAAAGTAAAGGCCTTTGTTCCACGGTGTGAGTTTCTTTTACTACATAATGATGCTGAAATAAATTAAGTGCATTTTGCTAGACAATAGATACATTTAGTCTGTTTATGCAACATCGTATATAGGCCTACTGCATGATCTATAATTTAGAAACAATGTATTTCTGTATTTACTGTAATAGTAATAATTGCACAGTAGTAATAATTAGACAGTTTTATACATCTATGCAAATAATCGACCGCCATATCAGTTTATGTCCAGGTAAGACCAATAAAAGGCCACTTCTGACCGGCATGTGTCTGCCAAACAAACAAACCAAAGCCAATATTCTGTCTGGCAGTGAAGGTTTGGTGGCTGCAAGATTGAAATGTCAGTAATTATTGAGAAATACAAATATTAGTTCATCCCGTACTTGTATCTCGGTAGGGTGCTACAGGACAGCATGACGCCATGGAGAAGAAAGAAAACACACAAACACACACACACAACCAAAGTGAGAACACATTGACACACAACCAGAATAAACAACAACAATAACTGGAGTATGAAGGACATTTAACAGTAAACATTTCATAATTCTGACAATGGTATTCTGATGTTGTGCACATTTGATCTGAATTATGCATCTACTAAGTTATGGCCACTATGAAGATGTGTTTATATACATTAAATCAATATATATATATATACTGTATGTATCACCTTTCTTGCAAATTTTCATACAAGGTGCTTATCAGTGTTAACAATACAATTATGAAACATCTACACAGGCTATGGTTCACAATTCACATTTAAAACACAGTGTATATAGAGTTGAACTGGTCCCCAAGCCACATACAACAGTACCATTCATCATGAAGGTTACACAAAGTACAGTGTGCGGACATTTCATGGCTCCTAGGCGACAGCTAAAAGAACTGTTAAAACTGCATAAAAAATCCCTGATACCATCTAATAAATGAAAGTGGTAGCTGGGCCGTCAATTTGAGAATCCTTTAAACACAATTTAATGCTAAACATTTACACATCAAGAACTCTGCACAGCCGGCGTACTGTGTGATTGTGTATTGTGCGACTTGTGGTATGATTGACTGCTTCACCTGGGAGCCATAATAAGGCGAGATATGTGGCGAAAACAAACGTGCAGAAGAAAATCACTTTACGTCAAATCAGCCATGCAATTAGTACACAGAATGCAGATGTGTACAATGTATCTGCATATTTCCAGAAGGAAAATATTAGACAAAAACACAAAAACAAGAAAAGCCACACAAAAAACATAAAAATAAATCCTACATATTTAAAAATACAGAAATAACGGCCAACGCTAACAAAGCTAGCGCTAACGCTAGTTCAGTAAAGACGGTAAGGAAAACGAGGCACACCTTGCGTGTTGTACATGCCCACGGCCGGGTTGTTATAGACTGCCGCATCCCCAAGGAGGGTGTTATAGGGATGGTTAGTACCGTGGGGACGAAGGAGAGCATTAGTTATAAGGTGATTACCCATGGTTCCTGGTGCAGGCAGATAGAGACAGAAAAAGGCGGAGTGAGAGAGAGAGACAGAGAGAGAGAGAAGCGAGCCGAAAGCGAGGGAGGAGGAGGGACAGCGAGAGGAGGCGTGGACAGGAGGAGCGGGGGGTAAACAACAGGAGGGAAAGAGAGCAGGAGGGGGGGGAGAAAAGAGGAGAGGGAGGGCAAGTGTGTGGAAGGAAGAGAGAGAAGAAGATCACACGTCAAATCAAACAAACAAGGTGAGCGTATTCTGAAAGTGGAAGCTGAAGAGTCATCCCTGCAGCCACAGCACCCAGGAGGGGGGTCAGCAAGGCAGGGTGAGCGAGAGAGAGAGAGAGAGAGATTGAAAGATATATAGAGAGCCATATATATGAAAAGAGAGCGAGCGAGAGAGAGAGAGAGAGAGAGCAAGGGGGAAGGGGTATGCTGAAGCCCGTGCTGCAGTAGAGGATGCTGGGACAGATAAACATGACTACGGGATCCTTGATGGACAAAGGGCACACAACAACAATATTTCCTCCGCTGCTGGCAAGGCGGATACCAGAGGCCCAAGACCGGTGACCCAGACAGCGGCCGCACATTGCTCCTAAGGTCACATGATTGCACTCCATCAAACAACAATCTAATGCTGCATTCAGTGCAACTCGGAAGTTGGAAAGATCACAACCCAGAGAAGCCTCCAGCGATAGGCTTTGGAGCCGACACGGTGGAGGAAACATTGCTTAGTGTTGAAACACATGCAGCGACATACTGTACGATGTAATGCAGCACATATAGCACATTAAAGATCCAATTAGCTACAGTATTAGATGTAGACAGATCTGTAACTGAGTACTATTAAGGTGAAACGCCACAGGCAAACATTGTAGTTTTGTATCAAACTGTCAATCTAAAGATTTCAGGGTATTTTATATCAGTACATTCCAAATATTCATAATATCAACAACATATTAAAAAAATTATTAGTATTAAAATAATGTTTATAACTTTATCCCAACATATTGTATAGCTTGAGTCCTTGCATACATGATTGATATACTGTAGATGTTCAAGCAGTGTATTTACTTGTTGTATTAAGTAAATACACTTTTATTATTATGATTATTTTACAGTATATCACTGGAAAGCATATTCAGTGATAGAGTGTACCCTATGTAGTCCACATATGGATATACCCTCAGACAATGTAGTGATCCATGCTGAAAGACCAATTGTTTCCTTGCATATTAATTGCAATAATTTATGTTTATGGGCCATTTTCTCAAAAATGACCATTTACTGGTGCAGCAAGTCGTTCTTTTTGGCCTTTCAAGGAGGTACATCCATATAAATTCACGCACTGATTCATATGTCTTCTAGTCAGACTTTCACATAGGTTTTTCTTCATATCTTATATAGTTTTCATTTTAAATGAAATTTTATGAAACTATGAAAAATATGCATTCATAATACACGTGAATTGTGTTAATTGAATCACTCCATAAAATAACAATATTTTAATACATATTTTAATAAAATCTGAATGTGTCTGAATGTTGAGTGTGTTATCACAATGAAACAAAAATAATAATTCTGATTGAAAACAATTAGTTGAAAAAATTATTCTCGTGATATGCAAATTAGCATAGGCTATATTTAAGGAGGTACCCCCTCATATGCATATTCTAAATATATTTTTAAAGAAACTTGTAATACAAATGTTGCGTTTATGCATACCTTCAACGGGTGAGGTTTGATTGAGAGGAGATAATTGGGGAAAAAGCCTATTAGGGTGTGGCGTCTCGCCTTTAACGTTGAAGGTGCTCTATAGAGATATCTATGCACACATATGGTGGCGAAATAGCATCCTGAGCAGAGTAGGAAATCACTTTCCCTGTGTGTGTTCAAGCTCCTCTGTTTCCATACTTGGGATGTTTGTACATGTTAGTGCGCCTGTGTGTGTGTGTGTGTGTGTGTGTGTGTGTGTGTGTGTGGCCCACAAATCATTTGTTTTGTAAGGCATCTTGCTCAAGAATGATTCAAAGTGGGCCAGGATCACAACTTTCAACTGGGAGTCCATCACCCTAAACTAGGGCTCCCGGAACCCTCTACACAGTTTACAGGCAGGGTTCCACCATATGGGTGCCACGAACAGATATATGAGGTCTTAAATCTTGTCGAATGTTGCCTACTTAAAATAAATAGGACTCGACCTGTGAGTGCGATACAGTGCCCTTCTTTTTCTTCTCCCTGGACGACCCTGGACAGGTTCTACAGACGTGGTGCTAACTGTGTACTTATGTTTATGCTTGTATGTGTATATTGTATGTAAATGTATTTAGTGTAATGTGTTTAGCCAAATTGTCCTTGGGGACATTAAAGGTTTTCTCACTTACACTAGCCTACAGCCCATGACAAACCTAAAATTTCACCATGCTTTTTGCCAGTAGCGTGGTAGGCCTGAGGTTACATCCCTGAATGTTTCATAAATGCAAGTACATGTCCCCACATCTATTTATTCTTGTCATTCAAGCCATAAAAAATTAAATGTTGTCATTTTAAGGCAGCTCGAAACACAATAATCAAATTCGAATAGCACACTTAAATTACTGACATGGTACGCGTTTTATTTGCTTTTTGGCAGCTTGACTGAGTCCTGGTTAAAGCAAACTAGCTTATAAAAACTTAAATGTTATTATTTATATATTAATTAAATGTATTATTTATTTATAAGGGTGCTTTCACTATATGTGCGATTACTTTATTCACATATGCCCAAACAAAATGACCTTCAGGGGGAAATACTCCACATTCTGATTAAACTGCTCCAAACAAACCAGGTGTGAAAGAGCTGTAGAGCGCTGCGATGCAGGTTAACACTCATAAATACAAGCATATTTCAGAATGTAGTAAGGTGAGGTGGCACTTTTTGTAACATGTTCTAGGAATTCTTATGAATCTGCTGCCAGAGGTGTCCCATGTACAGTAAACATGAGCACAGATCACATGCATGCGATTGGAAACCAGTTAGCTTGGAAACTAGTTAGCTTGAAAATCAGTTACCTTGGAAACCAGTAGGGTTTTGTAGAGCACATGTTATATTTATTTTACTCTGAAATGTCAAAGTAGTTATTTCAGAGTAAAAAACATTTTTGATTTTCACTCGGTAAGTTTGAATATGGTGAAATTACCGAGTGAAAATCAAATGATTTCTGGTGTAGGATATAGGCTTCCAATGTTTCAAGATCCAAACCACACCGTTGCATTCTGCTATGTTTAGCACTAGTCCTAGATGTGTGTTTACCACGCTGCGTGCTGAATGTTACGTGGGGCCAGTATGGACCTTTGTTCTAGTTTCACAACACAGGGTGAAGGTTGCAGACAGACACTACACCACAATAGACCTCCAGCACATCTCCCATCTGCAGTGGTGGAGTACTTGTGGCCGCAGGCAAAGCAGAGCGGTATGGCCTTCAGCTGAGGGTAAACGCCTGCTCACCATGCACCGTTAGCATCCCAGCATGGGACATGTACATACATTACATACATTGCATTATGAAGCATTGGTCTTGGTGCCATACAAGCTGATGACAGCTTGCCGCCTAAACTGGCGTACACACCAAATGCAGCCTGTGCATTGAAGCCATTGGCAATTCATTCACTATGGAGAGAATTCCTGAGCACTGGGGTAGCTTTACACCACTGCCGTTATGTGAAATAAACCAGGGGGTTTAAATGAAAGTGACTCCTATTCAACTTTCCTCTCCCCTCAGTTCTACATGTTAATCTCTTATACTGCTATTCAATTTGTGGTCGTCTCCTCTCCTTCACGGGGACATATTATTTAGTCAGATGAAATCCACTGGCTCCTTATTTTAAAATGCAACAGAGGGAGGGGGCGGTGTGTGTGGGGGGTCCTCGGTCCGCCTCACTAAGTGTGTGATAATTCAGCCGCTGACACGGACCTCGTCTGCTTCAGCATCAATCTGTCATGCTAACAGCTTATTAGTGGCCTGCAGGAAACAAGGACCACACCTCGGTTTAGTGACTGAGGAATGTGTGTGTGTGTGTGTGTGCTCGAGCATTGTGTGCGCGATACGTAGAGAATCGCTCGTGCTTGCGCGATGCTGCTTGCGTGTGCGGCGTCGAACATTCTGCTTGTGCGTGTGTGTGTGTGTGTGTGTGTGTGTGAGAGACACCGAAAATCTTGTGTGCGTGTGTGTGTGTGTGTGTGTGTGAAGGTGGCATTCACCATTTAGGTGCATGTCCTCATTAGCTTATCAGCTGACCAATGTGGACACCACAGTACATTACTTTGCCTTACACCAGAGAATACATGCGGTACTAAACACACAAAGATACACACAATAGATTTTACAACACAAATACATGTTCAGCTAGAATGTGAATCTCTGGGGCACCTTTGCCCAGCGCTTTGGAATATAAAATAAATAAGCGATAGGGACTCAACCTAGCCTTGCAGACTAAAAGGATTTCTTACCCACGATACTTCAAAGAAGGTTTATCTAGGGAAAAAGGAGGGATGAGAACACTTTGTTGTCTACGCCAGGGTTCTAATGGGGCCACAAACCGGTTGATGTTTAGACTTTGACAACAGAGTGCTACTAGCTCGTCTTTCTCCCCGCACAGTTGTGCTTTGAAGGAACGTCGGGTAAGAGGGGCCCAGATGCCCGTTGTTCTCTCAATACCATTCCTGGAGGAATACGGCTGTTTTATGGGAAGTCTGGACCACTGCGTGTGCTCTAAATCAATGGTCCTCAACAGATTCCTGAATAGGTGACAGACTATCCATTTTCTTTCTTAAGTTTCCGTCTTGTCGTTATTATCTCGAATAAAGACGTACACCTGCGTACATGTCGAGAAGCAAGCGACAATGTTACGCCCGTTGCACGCTACACGCGTGAAGCGGAGTCTTTGCACTCCGCAAAGAAGGCAAATATTTGCAATTCTACATTTACCGTACTACATTCATAATATTGCTGTATATTAATACTGCACCATCAATGCAGTGCAACATTATTTCAGGAGCATTTTACACATAGAGATCATGTAAAGCATAGAGAAGAAACATCCCCGAAAAAAGCTTGCCCTTCAGCTCCACGTCAGCTCTTTATGCAGTGTGCAACGGGCTTTAAAAGCTACAAGGCACAGCACTTTGGCCCTCTGGGGGGCGGGTGGTAAGGTGGGGGGAGGGGCAGCTACCTCGGTTGAGTGTGGCAGAGCTGTTGATGTCCCCGGTGATAAAGGAAGACTCCTGCTTCCTCACGGTGTCATTCCACATCCTCCTGATCCGGCTCTGCGTACGGGGAAAGAGAGAGAGGGGGAGAGAGGAGGTGTTGGAATGAGAGAAAACAGTGGGAGAGGGAGGGAGGAGGAGATGAGTAAGAGAAGCAGTGGCGATGACGTTTTAGGATGGGAAGTCACAGTAAAGAAGGAAAGAAGAGAAGGCAGCGGTCGAGTAAAGATTCAAGGGAAGAGAGAAATAAATGGAAATATGACAAGCAAAACAATGTAGAAGGGTAGGTGCGTAAGAAACAGGCAAAATAGGAAGATAGTGCAGGTGAACAGGCAAAGGATAATGACAAGCAAAGGGCCAGTGAGGACAAAATGGGAAACAAATGACCCATAAATCCCATTTGCGGTCCATTTGTCAGTGTATCATTGTTTACAAGTGGCAGGGAAAATAGCGGTTGGGCCTATGTCACTTTCAACTGGGTCATTATATATGACTGCTATATCATATTCCACACTGTAGATCAAAAACAGCAAAGCTTTTGTTTCTTTCTTTAACAGATATAAAAATTCAGAAAAGAGTCAGTACTTCAATGGATGACCAGCAATTTTTCAGGAACCAAAACAGGCGGAACCCGCCCCCCCCCAAAACGTTCCCGAGTTCCCTGCTTCTGACTTCTACACAAAAGGTCTAGTCCTGCGCAGAATGTTGCCGACGCCTCCTGACCAATGACTAGTTGAAAGTGAACCGGCGACTCCCAACCCTGGGAGGGGTGTTGTGGCCTCACCTGAGAGTCCGCCGTGCTGTAACGTCCAGCCGCGCAGGCAGGTAAGCTCACCTGTGAGCCCGTGGAGTAGCGTCCGGGCGTCCGGGAGGTTGTGGTTTTACTGGAAGAGGAGATGGAGGTCTCTACGCTCTTGCCGCTGCAGCAGTGAGTACGCAAGCATTTGCCGTACTCCTTACGCACCTGGGCGGAGTCGGGGAGGGGAGGACGCGGTTCAGAGGCACGTAAACACACAGATGGACGTTCACACTCTTGGCACATTCAGAAGATGTGTTTACCCAATGCGACGTAAAATCAGTGCATTTGTCAATATTATGATTCAATCCTTATTGAACAAGGAGAAAACGCTTGAAGTTGAAAACCTCTTTTTCAAGGGGGACCTAGCAAGAAGGTCAACAAGAAGTAAAAGTCCTATACATGCAGTACATACAATAAAAGACAAATATACATGTAGGGCATACACCAGTAAGTAAACAGAGAGCAGCATGTCATGTTTACCTACAGTACATACTGATAAACATACAGTGGTGTTTCAGCCTTGGCACTGTAAATGGAAACACAAAGTGGTGCAGACCGCACCACACTATCCCAGCCTTGGTATTGTGTGTCTAATTTTGGGGGGTGGAGCTTCTGAGGGATTGAAGTTTGTTTTTGTTCAAACATCAACACTCTTTCTCCAGCATCGCTAACTCCAGCTTTAACATACCTAACAGCATGCATGCAACCAGAGAGCATGAGTACAGTATGCAGAAGAGAGGGTGGGCGTGATGTGTTTTTAGCTGTTTTTAGCTCAATCTCGCTCAATACTCCAGTACATATCAAAACAAAGACAAGTTGATCTGTTAGGCCGCGTTCAGACGTAACTTCTTTTTGGAAGCTGTCAGCCTCTTTTTTACATTATAACCCTATGGAGCGGATCCTGTTTTTAAAAGAGCCATGGGCGCTGAATTTAAACGCTTTTGTTTAAAAGGCGCTTTTTTTGGGCTCTGGGCTTCTTTTTCAGTTGAGAAAAGTTCAACTTCTCAGAAGAAAAGGCCGTACGTCATCCGCTTTTTTGACAGTTGACCAATCGCAAGAGACCTGGTGTTTCCCATAACATCTGTAACAAGCTGCTTTTTTTTCTACATGAAAAATGCCCAGGCCAGCGCTTTTAATAAAAAAATGAAGTTACATCTGAACACGGCCTTAGGCTGTAAATGATGTCATTTCTTCATTAGTCATTCTTCTTTAAGCTTTTTCCCATGGGGGGAGGGGAGATTCATTTTTAAGATGATTTTTTAAGCTTAATTTGCTGATATAATGATCATAAAACAATAACTACCTCTGTGCAATTAATTAATGTGTACTGAATATAATAAGACATACAATTACAAACCCCACTAACTTTTAATTTGACTTGATTGCCTGTAAATGTACATTATCTACACATATAATAATGTAATGCATGTCATTGCCTCATGCATTGCATTTTCAAGAGTTTAATCACTGATGTATAATTCAGTGCACAGTAAAACCCTGCAGAATCCCTTTTAACCTTTCGTTTTTCGGCTTTACCACCATTCATTGTGCCTGTGTGAGTCCATGTATAATTTAAACATTCACTTGATATACCGTCTCCATCAACATCATTCCTCTTTTGTAGCCTGTAGCCTATAATTTGAAATGGACGCATTTCACTGGGGAGACTTCTTGTGCACTTTCACGCACAAAAACATCTGCATTCAGATCCAAATCAAGTTGGAACAAATAGTGGCCATAATTGCTTTTTAACAAGCCCGTGTAGAAGCGTCGGATGCTAGCTGCTACATGCTACAGTATGTTTGAACAGCTGCGAGGCCACTGCATGGGCCGTGTATCTTGGGGGACACGGCGCGAGGCCTCAGCCAAGGAAAACCCTCCGCTCCGTCTGGGCGCCTGGCCGCATGACCACACATGGACATATGGACGGAGAGGCTGAAATTCTCCCTTGAAACCCCACCACCACCCCCTTCCCCAAAGAACCCTAAACTTGGAGGGTTTACGTGGGATTGCAGCCAGCCTACCGCAATCTGGAGTCCCCCTCTTCTTCTTCTTCTGTACCCCCGGGCACCAACAGAGTGTGGGACATGGCGTATAATGTATAAAATAAAAAACGAACTGTGTAGGCGTTTTCCTGGAAACAACCGGAGATGTGAGCTGTGTGTACCCACGATAAAGCCTGCATCCGTCACGCCTGCCTACCTCATAACAGAGACAAAAAGCGGAGCCCGAGTGGGGATAAGACGGGCGAGGGAGGGAGCTGAGAAAGCAGCAGCGAGCAGCCAGTGGTAATTACGTGAGCAATCAAACCCAAGAGAGAGAGAGAGAGAGAGAGAGAGAGAGAGAGAGAGGGACAGAGAGGGAGAGTTAGAGAGAGAGAGAGAGGGAAAGAGAGAGAGATAGATAGATAGATAGATAGATAGATAGATAGATAGATAGATAGATAGAGAAAGCTCTGCTCCGCCAGAGAGCCTCTGCGGTATTTTTGGGTCCCCACCAACCCCACTACTCGTGTGTCCCGCGCCACATACATTTCCCACTGTGGCATTTGTGACGACACTCACCTTCTTCTGCAGTATGCAGTGGAAGATGAAGATGAACATGCCCTGTAAGGAGTTGAAGATGGTGAACAGGTAGGCCATGATCACCGTGCTCTCGTTGATGTACATGAGGCCGAAGGCCCAGGTCAGGCCGAGCAGGCACAACAGAGCGATGGCGCCGATCACCCAGGACCTGACATGGAGAAAATGGAGGGGCGTGAAGGACGTCGCAGGTAAAGTAGTGAAGCTCAGCCAAGTCTGGGACACAGGCAGCGCTGGCTACCTGCATCCAGACACGCCTAGTAGGCCTAGTAGGTGAGGTATTTTGACTTACATGCACCAAGACCTACATAACTCCTCACCCAAATCGGACGGAAATACTGAGGAATATTTTGGGAAACTAACTTTGCTGTCACAACTTTGGCTGTCTGCATGTCTTGTAAATATGTTAAATAAGTAGGCTATGGTTTCTATTTTAAATAAATGGAAATAATGAAATGCTAAGAACAAATTAAACTAGCCCGCTTCCATATAGTGCTGACATGCTTACAGTACGCTATGTATCAGATGTTTAGCACAAATGAATGACAGAGACTGGAAATGACGTCAACACAAACAGCAAGCCCAGAAAGTGCATACAGTCCGGAAGCCCTGTTCACTTTAGCGTTCGCACTGTGCGGACGGTGGCGGACCAACCAGCATCCACACTGGTGAATAAGTGTGATGACGTCAAAGTGTTTGATTTGAAATGGTGGTAGAGCTAGATGACGCGATAACAAAACAGTGTCAGTGAAAGCAGTGGTCCCCAACCCTGGTCCTAGAACAGGGGTAGGGAACCCTGGTCCTGGAGAGCCGCAGCCCTGCATGTTTTAGATGTCTCCCTGCTCCAACACA
>JAODLL010000001.1:963921-982925 GCA_026546735.1 Forbesichthys agassizii | reverse complement strand
TTGCTTGTTTTAAGCATAAGAAAGCTCATAACTAATATATTTGCACTTATATTTGATAGGGCATTTTTTGCAGTGTTTGCTTTGAGGGCCAGGAGAAACATTCTAAAGATGACTGGAGGATTATCCATTATTCAAGCGCTTCATCAAAGCCACACAGCTTGTGAAGGCCTCCGGAATATGCACGTTAAAAAGCCGATGAAACGTCGCAATAATCGGTAGACGGGCGGGAAGGGAACTTGGAAGTAGGGGGGTGTGGGAGAAGGGAAGCTTAGAGTGGTTTGTGTGTGTGTAGGGCGACGCTTCAGAGCCGAGTTCACCAGGCCTCAACATATCGGCCTACGCATAAAGGCCTACTTGACGCAACGGTTTCATATAAGGTGTGAGAGTGAAAGAGAGGGAGAGAGAGGAAGAGGACAAGAGAGAAAGAGAGAGAGAGAGAGAGAGAGAAGGGGGGTGGGCGCTGTAAAACAGGACAGGTTGAGGGGAGGACAGGGGCAGTGCAGGAGTGAGAGAGAAATGATGAAAAACAATCAGTATGAAAGATAAAGATAGATGACATCCAGAAGCATTGGGTGCTGCATTCTCAACAGAAAGCGAGAGAGAATAAACAGGCAAGAGAAAGGTGCTGACAGAAACTATACACACACAAAATATAAAACAAAAAAGTTTGTTTTCTCTTTTAGAAACAGTTGACTCCCTTTGTGGTTTTCACAGGAAGTGGAATGTGCAACACATGCCGAGTATCAACCTTGACAATGTGGCATTTATTGTTCCACAATCTGCATAAATATTGAGTGACACGTGCCTAAAAAGCACTTCCACATTGCGAACAAAGTCCAATCCAGCGTTTTTAGTTCATTCAGTTTAGCTCTGAGTAGCACACGTATAAATTCCAAACCAGCATTGGGCAACATTAGTCCTAAGACGGGGAAAATAAACAATCACGCACTGCACAATCTCACAATATGTATGTCCTGTATGGTTGCACTGTATAGATGGTAATGAAAAAAGGTATTTCTTTATTAATACTAATAAAACAAAACCTTTTTTCATTATCGTCTATACAGTATACTGAATAAATCAATACATAAATATTAAATTCAATATAATTAATGTGTGTACTTATGGGGCTGTCGAATGTGCAAATTATTAGTTCACTGCAGTATTTGAAAAACATTTAAAATATGATAAATCAAATGGTAATTTTATTTGTATTTTTTAGCGTTATAACACGGTGTTCTGGTTCAGTACAGATGTACCAGCACTTGCCAAATAATTGAAATCGGGTAGCAGAGAGTAGAGGTAGCAGAAAGGTTTGAGAACCCCTTGCATACATGATCTCATTGGGTATACCAGGATGTATTACCCTAAATATATAAAGTTGAAAGGAAAAGCCGACTATCGAGGGTTTTATGTATACAGTTTGTCTACTGGGGAAAATGTGGTGAAAATACGGTGTGTGGTTGTTTGCTTTCTCCAGTGAGTGTTTGCTTTGTCTGCTTTGCATACAAACTAAATGGCACTGTAGTACAAATATCTCTAACCTCAGGATAATATGGAGATACAACGCTAATAAAGCTAAAGGTACCTATTACTACTATGTGTAGTATTGTGTCACCGTTCGGTACAGGCTCATGGTTTGTTGGCTACGTATTTGAGTTGGCAGGGAAAAAACATTGCCCGTATTCATGGCAATTCTTTACGATGATTTACATCACATGTTTCAGTGTAACTGGGACACTAGATGTGGCCATTTCACTACAGTGTAACTGTGGACGATTTAGAGCTGCTCTATAGTTCCTATTGTCAGTTTCACATTTTTCTGAAGACCATTTATATGTTTTTATGTCCATGTCCTTTTAAAGCTACTAGGGGTCACATGGTCTGCCTTCCAGGGCTCAGCATGCTACATTTCAGAACAAACTGGCAGTCTGCGATGATTAAGGACGCTATACATTCTGAAACATGAGCCAGGAGGCAGTATAGCCTAGTGGTTAGGGTGCTTGACTCCTAGCTGAAGGGTCAGCTCTCAATATGCCTAGCCTACCTCCTGTCTGTGATTCAAAACAAAAGCACCTCTCCCTTCAATGTTATAGGGTGCTCCCTATGACAGTAGCTCTGGACACACATTGCCATGGCTGGGATAGTGTTGTGTGGACCACTTTATTTGTGTTCCCATTTAAAGAGCCAGGGCTGTGTAGAAACACCATATTATGTTTTCACCACAAACAGAAAAGACCACTAGCGGACTATGAGGAGATATTTACTGAATGTAACAAAAAGCGTATAGGCCTATTAGCTTACAATTGCTGACTCTACTTTCAATTCTACAATAATACTGTACAGTATGTAATTGTGGATTACATCTGTGACGTTTGTTAAATGAACAACTTTTTGGGTTGTTCATGTAACAGCGACATCACACATGTAAAGGCATTTTACGAGAAAGATGGCTACAAGGCCTATCGGGCACGTATCCTGCATTCCTGTGGAGCGCAGTTTGTGGGCGTCTTAAGAAACTAACGCAATTATTACGATTACGATCATTACAGCGCAGACACAGAATAGACAGTGAGTAGAATTTGACAAAAGTGTATTCTTACTTTAAAGTTGAATGACATAGTTGCATGATTGTGGACGCATTTGTCAAATATTTTAAGCCTACAACATCACCCTTACACCCACTATGGGTACCGATGGCTATCCGTCATTCTGACTCCAGTTTCCTATTTTTTTCCAAACTAAAATATAGTATACCCTTTTGTGACGACTGACTCTAAATCCGTTGGCTGTCTGCTAAGCTACAGTAACTGCTAGTCTCAGCGCAACATGTAACCTTCGTGTGGACAGATAGCATAAATGCCAAGCCAAAGATGACTGCATTGCCGTTAGTCCAGAATATCGCGGCCTGCCATACTCTACAAGTGTCAAACTGCACATGCACACGCAAGATATATTTTTTACTGTCCAAATTGCTGGTGGTGTTTTACACTCTCACTGGTGGTTTAAAATGGGTGTCTTTAAAATACTTCTAAGATACTGGAAAAGGGTGGTGGATGAAGAACTTCCCTTCAACCAATCGACCTGCCTATTGTTTTTTTCCATGTCGGGAATAGAAAATCATGTAGTGGAAGGTAGTTCATTTATTCTCTGTCTTCACTGAGTGACATTGCAGTGTGCAGTGGGAGCTTCATTGATTGTACGTATTTTTCTCGCTCCGGTCAGCAATGGAGCTTGTTGCTGTGTTCTGGAGGTCGTACACTACATTGAATCCTCATTGATCTCATCTTTAGAGCCCCTGAGCTCCATAATACGAGCACTCGCCTCCGCTCTCTCACACACACACATGCGCGCACCGATAAACACCACACAACACGCGCCTGGTGTAAGTAAGCGCAAGCTTGAATCTGTGAACGTGCGTGCGATTTCGCTTACACAGGCGCCAATTCAGTTTCCTGCGTTCGCACACACACACACACAGGCATGGTATTACACTAGCACTAACGCCAATTCAAGTGTATTTCCTGCACACACAGTAACAAAACATCACACAGACACACACGCTGATCGGTAAAAAGCGAGTTTAGCCATGCTGCTGCCTATAATTTCTTGTTCCGTGTCTTGGTAACTGCGTGTAAGAGCATGCTTTAATTCAGACATCATTTAATAAGACGTGCAGCCAGACTGCCTTGACCACTCCATAGAAAGGTGCTGAAAGGCAATTACGCTAGGCAAATAGCCCTTAAGGCTCCAGGGGCACGAGCCATTCCATCCGCTAAAAGAGGGAGGAGAGTTCTGCTCTTCCTTTCAGCACCGACTCAGGGTTAGAGATAACTTCCCCTTTCCTTCACCCCTTTTTACCAGTGCAGAGTAATGCATTAGAGGCCAGACAGACAGTGGCTGGCAGAGCTTAGCAGAAAGCTGGTGGACAGTGAAAGGCAATAGCCACCACCCCCCACCCCCGCTCCATTACTTGTGTCCTGGGGCTACAGCAGCAACGCTGGTGATTCTTCTTCGCTTGTTCTAAAGGTAACTTTTAGTCATGTTTTGCTTATCCACCCACCAAACAGCAGTGCTATTGATATCTTAAATGTCAATGGCACTGACAACGTGAAGGCCAATGTTTCCCAGGAGTACTGATCTAAAGCAGTGATTTTCAATGCTTTTCCCTCAAATTGTAAATCTGTGCAAGATGTGTTTGGTCCTCATTAAGGAAACCCACATAATTTATTTTACTTTCTTCATATTCACATTTTTCCCAAAAGCCTTCTTGTATATGAGTATTTCACATGAAAAGGCATCATTAGGAAGCATTATGATTCATGTAGTTGGATATATTGTTACGACCCTTCATGACCTTCTCTTTACCTTTAGACCTTGTTAAACGAACATGTAAAATTGCGCCAAGAGGATTTTGAGATGAAAAAACTAAAAAACTAACAATTTCAAAGGTTACAATAAAGTAAAGCTCTGCATCATCTGTAGCTGCAACAGTAAGATTACTGTAGTTTGATCAACCACACATGAATACATGACAAATAGATTAATTGAATATTAATCTCGAAGGCCATTTCTTTAGCCAATTGATGCTAACTCTGCTAACTCCTTTGCTACTCACCTGTCACATAGTCTCAGGCTCTTTAGTCCATTAACACTACAGTACGTCATATTAGCAGCTCTGTGCTGAACGTCTGATACATTCAACCTCGACACAGGACTTTTCGGGAAGTGATAATGTTGATTTCCATTAGCTGTTAGCATTGTCACTCAGAAGTATGTATCCGTTATTTCAGGTGTGACGATAGCACAGTCCTTTATTTAATATTTTAAAATGTGATATATATTTTAAGCAGTAACCCTCCTGTAAACAGCCAGTTGTGTAGTTTAGTATTCCAACAAACTTCTCATTGTACATTTATCGTCCAATTTGGTCATTATGTTATTTTGGTCGTCGTCCAATCAAAATTCTTCTCCTGTCAAATAGGCGGGTATTGACGCAGTTAGCCAGCGCTGTGTACCAGACTTTAGGTAAGTAAAGGATGGCTGTGCGAGACTACCGGTCACATAGAAACTTGTCATAATGTACACATTTTACAATATAAAAATGAGTGCCACAGACTAATGAACTAGATAACTTTGTACAGACTGCTCCACACTTCTTTCTGCTGCAGAGGGAGGGGGACATGAGTTTCTGGAGTGCTAGTGACTCCTAGTGCAAACAAACAGCTCTTATTCAGCTGAGATGGACATTTATTTATCCTTTAATCAAAGACATCTGGACATATTTAGATACTTCAGGAGAACAGTCTAAATAAAAGGCAAGGATTAAAAAAACAGGGTAATGAAAGGTGAGTCCTACCGTTGTTGCCGAAGTCCAGGGAGTATTTGACCACGTGGTAGTTATTCCAAACATAGAGGAGGTTGTCCCGGGGGTTGTAGTCCACCGCAGCGACATACTGGTAGGAGTTTGGGAACGGTATACTGACCACGGTTTCCTTGCTCTTGTCGGTGTTGTACATGTAGTCGATCTTGTTGCCGGTGCCTTCATTGTCGTCGTCCTCGTAGACGGTCTTGACCACGTAGAGAACGCCGCAGATCATGAAGCCGTTGGAGGCAGTGCGCTTGTCGTAGGACGTGTCCCAGGAGCCCTCGATTCGCAGCGTGTACGGGTTGAGCTGGCTCACCACGATGCGTCCGTTGTTCTGCTCCGTGGCGTAGATCACCCACAGGCCGTTCTCGTCCACCGCCAGGTCGATGTCCGACTTGCCACCCCAGCGGTACGGTGAGGTGTCGTGGTAGTTGGCGTTGGCGATGATGGCCTCGCCGCTCTTGATGCGCGTGCGCAGGTCAAACTTGACGATGTTGCGCGTGCGCTCCTTGTTGAAGAAGAGCGCGCCGTCGTAGACCACAAAGCCCGTGCCGTCCACGCGGTGAGGCAGCTTGTAGGTGGTGGTGGGCCGGCCGGCCACAAAGTCCTCCTTGGAGGAGTACTCGGTCAGGGTGTCTGTGCGGTAGGGCGTCCAGGGCATGTAGTAGATCTTGTCTGAGGCCTGGAGGGGGTCTTTGCACCAGGCGCCCGACTGGTGGTCCGACTCAAAGAGATGTTCGCTCTGGTAGACTCCTCGAAGGATTCCCGGGCAGAGAAACACTGTGGAGGTGCGGGGGGAGATGACATAATTAATCTTCACACCTAGCGTGGTGTTAACCAGACCCACAAATAGGGTGTGGTTGCACGCACCATTGGGATTTGTTTGCCGTCATTGCGTCCTAATGGATTTAGACCTCGGGTTAATTTTGGAATTATTGAATCAAACTTTATCCATGCAGTGTTGACAACCATGTGAAACAACTTTTTGTATTGCTTCATCTAGCTCTACCACCACTGCCATTGTGGAAACTACATTTAGAACCAAACGCACGTAGCCACCACCACCGGCCACCTGTTTCGTCCGCCCTTCAGTGACTGAGCAAACGAGCAAACGTTCATGTGAACAGGATTCCCAGACTGTAATCTCAGCAAAAACCGTGTTGAGAGAAATAGCCATGCAGACAAGTCTACTTCACACCATCGCTGGGACAGAAACCTCAAACTGTTTTTCCTCCATAACTTTAATGAGAGTTTGTGCACCATATCTGCAAAATGCCAATGGTTATCCCCCCCCCCCCCCGACTACACATCTAACAACTTGCAGTAAGGATGATAAATGATGAGCTTGTCTGTTGAAAGCTGTGTTATCCCTGTTGATTCTAATGTATAGCAAAAGCATGCATCCTTCCACAACACATAATAGCCTTCTCTCGCAGCTGAGATGGAAAGCCAGAAAATAGCACATTATGTTCCGCTTCCATTCTTCCTCCGTTCCCTGTTATTCCCAACTCTCTCCCACTCCCTCGTTTCCCATTAGTCTCTTAGCTGTTTCTTAACGTTTGCTGCCTTCACTATTTCTGTCAAAGCAATGCAGAGGGGCCTTCTATCCCCTCCTGTTTCTACCATTGCTCCAATAATTCATTTCCCACTCACTGCTCGGTATTCCCTGCTTGGAACACCAAGGTCACATTTTATGATTGATGTGGGAGATGTTATAAATTCTGGGAATCCAACTGTGACCGGGATCTTGGAGTCTGTTGTCGCTTAGCTGGAGTGCTATCTCTATATATCTCTCTCTTTCTCTCTCCTAGTAAACACACACACACACATATGCAACACGCCCACACACTCTCCCAGAGAGAGAAAGACACACATAGGCACAAAGAAAGACCAGATGTGTGTTGTGGTTTTGTCATTCATCCCATTAATGCAATTCCAGCCGCTATTCAAAGGGTTGTGAATATTGACTTAGATTTTCAATGGCTATTCAGAGCCACGGTTCAATGTTAATTTCCCGCCAAAGCCTTTCATACAATAAATGTCAATATCATTTTTCTGTTCACAGGCTCATCATAGAATGTCTTTACCGGAGAATATTATGTTACGTTAAGTGTTCCTCGACACAATATTTTTAAAAACTGTGGGCCTTGAGTTTTGCCTAATAGGAATCAGTGCCTCTAAATTGCCTGCATGCTCAAACAGATCAAACTGTCCTAATATAGCGGCGCTTGAACGCGATGTAATTCTGTCACAACTCACTCTGCACATCAAAGCGTGACACTCAATCCTCGTTTCTCCTGCGTGTGTGTGTTTCTCCTGCGTGTGTATGTGTGCGTGCGTGCACGTGCAGATGTCACACCGACTCACCTTTCTGTTCGACTTCTGTCCGCGCCACGTTGTAAAAGGTTTCCACGATGGGAGATAAGGGGGGAGAGAGAGGGAGATAGCGAGGCAGAGACAGATCGAGACAAAGGGGTGGGGAAAATACAGGGGACAAAAATAGATTAATGATACAATAATAAGGATATCATGATAACGCAATCTCGCATCTCCATAATCATTCTCATATTTCACCATAACCTTGTGAGAGAGGCCAGACGCGTTCGCTGTGTGATCGGTAATGGGATTACGTAAGCGTCTCTGAGACGGCAGCGCCGCTACATACTATGTCAACACGCACTGTATGGGGCGGAATGAAAACGCTCCGTGCTAATTTAGCTGAGAGACCCTGGTTCTGCTTTGTGTATGCTAATAGCAACGGGGCAGATTACATTAAAACCGAGACATTTATTTTGGTTAGCCGGCATTGCACTCTTGCGGTCCGTAGCCAGGGTGGCTGTGTTAAAACACTCTGGTGGGATGGGTAAGATAAGGCTCTGTGTGTGTGTGTGTGTGTGTGTGAATGTCTTGTGTGTAATGGTGAGATGTTTGCAGATCTAACCAGCACACTGTCACAGTTAAAGCGTTATCTTCATGGCGTGGCGGGGGGCGGGGGGGGAGGGGGAGGTTTTCTTTTTTCCCCGGCCCCCTGAACACACCGGCTCCATTTCACCTGGCTCCCCGGGGAACCCGGGGGAATGTGGACATGACAGAAACCTAATCCTGCGGCCCAGCGCCCTTCCCTGTGTTCTAGAAGTCTCTCAAGATGTGTTAGAGCCCCGCTGAATTGAACCCGTCCCCTGAGAGCACGGGGGACGGACACTACAAGGGAAGTAGGGAAGGAAAGGAATGTAGGAGAGGAGGGGAGGAGAGGGGAGAGGAAAAACCAGAAGCGAAGGGCAAAGGAAAGGAGGGACATGGAGAGAGTGGACTAGCAGCAATTATTTTCTAGTGAGTTTCCAGGTGTTTGATACATATACTGTATGAAACACGGGTACAATATACAGTAGGGTATGAATCTTCAAATGCATCAAAGATCCACACACAGCACAGATATTTCACACACACACACACACATACAGAAATACATGGTTTAGTCATGAAAAATGCATTCTGAATAGGCTTGGTACCGCTGCTGTTGAATAAGCAGCAGGCAGGGCATAGATTGAGTTAACGGTGAATGTCCGTGTGTGTGCGCATGTGTTGCTGGGGGTTAAGATATCATCAAAGTACTGTGAAAGAAAGCAGGTGCATGTACCAATTCATGAGGTCTTAGGTGTCACATGTTCTCATTGTTCTCCACATCAACTCAAGGACGTATCATCTATTGAAACACTGATATAGCTTTTGATACACAGTACAATATGTACACATAATGACTCAGAACTGGTGGGAACAGACCACCAACAACGTGTGCCAGGAACAGGTACACAAACTGTCAAACAAATACCATTTAATTTGCATTGCCAGCTGCTGGTTCACCAGATTACTGGCTGGCTTTATTGAAGTGGTCAGTGAAGACATTACAATATACAGTGTATTGGCATTGGAACAAAAAGAGAGGGTATAGCTTTGACAGTTCTGGAAGGTTTGACTCGTTTTCAGGTTTTGAGGAAGCGGCCGTGTGTTGGCAAGATCTTGAAACCTCAAGGTTTGCTAAAGGTAATCTTGGGAGAAACGGGTCTGTTTTCTTTTGTCTGCACTTCAGCGACAAATTTGAGCTAAAAGAAAAGGGTGAAAATGTGGAGTTCATCTATGCGAAAGCAAAGAAACTACTTTGAAAATGTCCCCATGTGTTTCAAAACATCAACAATAATGATTATTCTATCAGTCTCCTTCTCATTGTTATTCATATTAGAATCCTATAGACCTGAGAAAAAAAAACATTTTTTAGAATGTTTTACCATAGTAAACCACTGTAAATGATTAGCTCGGCATCTCTGCAAAAGCGGTACATATTTTTTAGGAAAAGTGATTAATGTCAACTAAAGAAGAATAGCAAAGCAATAGCCATAGTAAGAAGAGACAATCCCTTGTCTAGATCAAATGCAGTTATCTGCACATTACCGGTAAACATAAAAAGTCAAAAAATCGATTTACATTTTAAAAGGTACACTCTTGTAACTGGGTTTACATTTTTTCACATTTTTCATCTTTCCGAATGGAAAATGTACATGGTAGAATTTTTCTTTCAATTGTATTATGGATTGGGTTATACTACCCCTCTGCATCGCAAGTACATTTCAAACGGGTTGGGTGTTTCTTTTGGAGCATTTTCTTTCGGATTGGACTTTAACCCGATTCCAATCAAAATAATAGGGTCCATGTAAATGCAGCTACTGTTATAATGCCTCCAGCTCTAGCCAACTGTTTGTTTGTAACTATGCGTAAGTGTCCCTTATTTGTCCTGTGTTGTATTAAGCTCAGTATTAACCTCAGCACCGGAGGTTCCCGCTTGTTTAAAACTAGTCTCTGCCTCTTTGGTTCACTATGTCATACACGTGACTCATGTTGAATGTCTGATACATACATAGACCCCCTGTAATCATGTCAGCACTATCGGGAAGTGAGGTTGTATATTTTCATTGGTTCTTAGCATTGTCACTTACAAGAGTGTATGCTTAATTCCGATACTATAAGTGCAGTGCTTTAAATTACACATTTGTCTTTCCGTTTCATGTAAGCAGTAGCAAACGGTCATTTAGTTTTCCAGCAACGTCCTCCAGTATACTGTACGTAAAATGTCTGATTTGGTCTGTGCATTTTGTAGTTGGTCACTGTTGCATGTCGATCAAAATACTGGACCTCTTGACCCTACTGTGACGTAGGCGTGTCTTGACGCAGTAAGCCAAGCCGCTCCTCCTGCACAACACAATTCACATAAAAACACCTTGTGCACCTGAGCTCTATAAATATTACAGTGTTCCAATTCCAATACAGTATACTCTATTTAGTACAGTATATATTCCATACATAATTATCCTTCTTTCCCTCTCTCCCCCTCTCTTTCTCCCCCCTCTCCCAACACCATGCACACACAGGCAGTATGTACTGTGCTGCAGCTCGGGAATAATTACCATTTTTATTGAAAATGTATGCTCATCTTTGATATACACCATATGCGTGTGTGTGTGTGTGTGTGTGTGTGTGTGTGAGGCGTGTGCACGTCTAAAGGCCATGCCAGAGGGCACGTCTTCGCCACAGGAGCGACAGCGGCGCTGCTACGGTGTCACCGCCGACCGCGGGGGGGGGGATGTCAAGGTCGTTTACGGACACGGACGCTTTCCTCCCCCGCTTGGTCTCCCCCCCCCCCACACAATCTCCATCACACCCCATCCTCGCCTTTAATCTGTTAATTCACGTTATTTGTTTGTCTGTCTGTACTCATGTCATCTAGTCTGTCTGCCTGGGCACTGTCAGTCTGTCTCTACCTTGTCTCTACCTCTCTAGAATACTCCCTCACACTCTCTAATGTATATATATACGCGCGCTCTCTCTCTCTCTCTCTCTCTCTCTCTCTCTGTGTCACTGGTTCCATTCTGTTGTACCTTACCTCACCTTGGTAACACACACACACATACACACACTGGAGGATGAAAACCTCTCTCTGAGCCATTATCTCCAGAACAATGACACGAATGGCGCTCACACACACACACACACACACACACACACACACACGCACGCCCACAACAGCCACCTCTCCCCTCCCAACACACGGACACACACTTATACACGCAGCCGCGTGATGAAGTGATTCCCGTGCCATGCCGTGGCAGAAGTCTTATAATTGGACAAGAAGTTGATGTTATCTTTTAATTAGCTCTCTGACGGCACACTTCTATTGTCTCAAAGTTACGTATTGCGTGACGTATCGTTGCCTCCACCGATAAACACAATAACCTGGTGATAGGCTAATTGCTCTGCAGCCATAACACTGGTGCAACTGCACTGACGGACCAGAAAAAAATTATCGGCGTCAATAGCGGCTTTGTTTCGAGAATCCTCAATTAATGAAGCAAGGCCTAATATCGGACATTTAAATATATATATATATATATATATATATATATATATAAAAAAAGTATCCTTCTCTATTCACCGTGTTAAACATGCCGGGCTAGGTATATTTTATGTATGAGAACAGTTATCTAGAAGTGCGATATGGTAATGTATGGATATTTATAGTGTGCCTGCGGTGCGATGAGCCAGTATACACAGGTGGCTAATTACTGCCAGAGCTTCTTGGGTAGTTTGGCACACACTCATGCCACAGAGAGCCAGAGAGCACTGATTTTGCATGTGTTTGTTTGCATACATGTGTATGTGTGTGTGTGTGTGTGCGCGCATGTGCGCATGTGTGTGCACGCTAGTGTGTTTCCTTGGTTTTAGCTTTGGATTAGAGCCAAAACTGTGAAGTACAAGGAGGAGAGCTGTAACTGTGGAAAGAGACATTGAGCCAAAAATTCTGCAAAAAAATAAAAAAAGGCATACCAACATATCTGTACAAATTGAACAGTACATCATTTAATTACCTGTTTAACAACCTGCTTTGAGATTCATTTTCAGGCCCTTGAATATAAATGTACTGACAGCTCCCAGGAGGAGCGCACATCATTTTTGATCTGAGCAATCAGGAGCCCTTATCTAGCATCATGTGACTCCAAAGGAACACAGCAAAGCACAAAGGTCAGCATCTGCCACCACTAATAGAGAGATGGTGCTATGAATGAATGATATGTATCACTTCACTTGACATTGTCTGAGGGCCCTATAAACAATCACTCTCTGTCACACTCGCTCACCCTAATTTCCAACTTCCGTTGATGAGGCAGCTTCTGAGAATTTTGACTTTGTGCCATGAATTTCACAAAGACAAATTACAGTATAGCTTGATTTAGGGTTACAGTTAGAATTGCAGTATTTCACTGATCTGACCTAATATCTACAGTATATACTGTATCAGTATATCTTCGATATCGCAGTAGACAACATCCCTGTGCTGAATACGAAATATCAAAGAAGCAAGAGCATTGCTATTCATTTCAAAAGGTAATGACTGTTACTTAAATATTTAAAGGTTAAAATATGAATGATGACACACCATGTATAGCTTGGGACATTCTCTGGGAACAAGTAAACGTGAATGTGAGCTACCAAAAATGTTGTAATGTAAAAATAAATCCACTGAAGATAAACTGTACAATGAACAAAACCTGTATTTACAAAAAATGTAAATAAATCAAATATACAGTATACGGTACTGTATATAAAACTAGAACACATTGAAAAGCAAAAACGAAATACATAAAAGTATTTTAAGTAAGTATACTTAAGTAGTATATGTAATCAGTGAATGTACCACTGTACAACCACTGCAAAACACTGCCAGCTAGTGTATTGCAGTGCTACCCGACCCTGCCAGTACTTAGAAAGAACATGGCAAACTGCTGAATGCAAATCAAAATGTGCCTTGTTGTCCCCTTCTCAATGTTGCCTTCGCTCCCTTTGTTAGCTGAGCCTTGCAATGATTTTGCTTTCACATGCTGTCTTGATTTCAAGGGCTGGAACTTTACCCAGACGGTCCCATAGGTTATCAGATCAACATGGAAAACCCCGGCTGCTCCACATATACTGCTCGCCATAGCCTCTGAATTTTCTACGAATTGTATCTTGGGAAAGACAAAAGAAAAGAAAACACACAAAACTGAACACATACACTCACTGTGTATGCATATATTTGTTAGTGAATATGTGTGCGTGTGCGTGTGTGTGTGGGCGTGCTTGGCAAGGCATTAAGCAGGTATCAGGTTGTGTTTCCATCTGCTCCAGAGAGGGCTCTGATAGTCCTATTATTTAATCTGCTGGTCATCCTAGACACCGGGCAGGAGCCGTTTAGTCAGACATAATTGAATGCTTCTGTGCGGGAGATCACATTGGCTGCGTATATGGACCAACCTGCCAAGGCTGGACTCGATGCAATCCTGAAAGGCACTGAATCACTTCTCGATGGGTTGTTTTTTGTGTGGTGAGATCGCCACTATTGCCATTATTTAAGAATGTGTTAGATGAGTTCAAACTTGGGGTTTTTTCAAACAAAAAAGGTTTTTAGGTGTTGTTAGTTGATTCCATGGTGTTTTTCACCACATTGCATTCTGAGAAAGGTGCCTGACTAGCCACAATGAAATGTCTAGACAATCTCTAAATCCATGAAAGCTTTTGTTTTTGTTTGTTTCATCAATTTGTTAGCAATCCACATTATTGTTTTGTGTTGTTCTGTAGGCATGCTGGATGGATACTACAGATTCAAAACAAAACAAAAAACATTTTGGATGATTTCGTCATTATAGTGAACTCATCCATAAACTGATAGCACTTATCTATGTATTATATAAAATCAGGTAAAATGTGCTTTATAATTACATTGTATCTGGACAGGAATTTTTTAAATAGTGTCAGTATTGTCTAGTGTTCAGTGAATGATGTTATTTATTTATTTTACTTTCATATGACCTAGGTGGATACATCAATAGTAAACCATGTTGATCTGAGCAATGGAGTGATGCACCGTGTTTTTAGACAGCAGCATCATTAGTATTAACTGCTTTTTAAGATGTTTGGAGATTGCAACAAACATGTTTAAAGGTTATTTTCCCAGTCTATTGCAAAAGAAAATGAATGGCTCAAATGCAACTCTTGCAAGAGTGTTTGTGAATGTTTCATTCAAAAGGGTCGTACTGTATACGCTGCAAAGCAGTGTGAAATAAACATCAAGGTCAAATAAATGGCTTTCATCTGTAAAGTGTGTGCTCTGAACCCTTTTTGTGTTAGTTTTTCAATCAGTCTGAAAATATTTTTTCATGGAATTTTGATGGTTGACTGATAATTTGCTTCCATGCACGTTTCACCCCAGTGAATAGGAGCCTCCCACTCTAAGGTCAAAGGTTATACAACCATCTGTCTCCATGTGAGCCCATGTTTCCTTCGTCTCTCATCTAATATATTATGTTGTATTCATTGCTGACATATCATATTACAGTAACTTGTTATGGTTCTCAGATTGCCACCATTTTGCTTGCCAAGTTTTTATGAAATTTCATTGGAAGAAATATAACAATATCGAATTGCGAGCATCGTTTATCAACACTTGTGTAATGTAATGTGTTAAAATGGCAAGGAGATAGAATGCTATGTTGTCAAACAGACCTATCACTCCACATCCTGACCTCTGGTAACCTTAAATGGCTAATTATTATTAATATTAATGTGCAAAACAAATATCAGTCGTATCATTACCATCACTACAACCACTACCCAGTAAGGTCTGCAGATTATCTCCATCTATTGCTGAATTTGAAAGTGAAATAACATGTTTCCTGATTAGAAACCCAAATTTATAAATAACAATTGGGTTATAATTAGGCGTTTATAGAGATAAATTGCCGCCTCAGCCATAATATACTCATCGCATTTTCCCGAAGGAATGCTGCATGCTGTCCTGTCTGGCAACAAAACAGTGGGCATTGACTGTGTGTTGTTTTACTATCTCAAACAAGTATTTTGGACTGAGAACGTATTTTAGATCACGTTCCAGAATCCATTGTTAATTAAAAAGGAGTGTGTGTTTATTGACCACTAGGGGGGAAATCTTTGAAAAGGCAGTGTACGTCTTACACTCACATGGGACGTGCGCATGTATACTATAAGCAAGTGAGCGTGCATGTGAGGGACCAGGGTGATAAACCGTCACAGTGTGGTTTGTCCAAACTCACTCACACTACTTTAGTGTCTGGTAATAATAAAATAATACAATCGTAAAATAGTTACATAAAGGCACAGTTAAAGGTAGTTTTGTCACATTCAGCATCTACTCATGTCCCATAGCTGTCCAATCTGTGTAAGTGATGAGACAAAAACACTGTGTTTCTACACAGCTCACACAGCTAGGTGGCGGGACAAAGGCCGTTAACTGCCTTAGTTTTTGATATGATCAATCCTCATTGATAGATTACTTGCTTTTTTCATGTCAACAAAGAGCTTTGTTTCTGAACACATTTCCGTTTGTTGGCAGTTTCAACTCAATCATAGTTTCATGAAAATGTAACTTATATTTCATAAAACGATTTATATCCTCTCAGTCCAAAGACTATATATATTTATTATGAATTTTAGTATATAATTGACACGAGCAGTACACAAGCTCCTAGATGCCAACTGGGACGAGGGACAGTGTCAGCTATTGTAATGGGGAAACGAAAGAGTGTGTGGGGAGTACAGCCAATGAGTGCAGTGTATTGATTGAATGCATCGAAACGTATAGTTTGTTTAAAACTTGTATATTTTTCTCCAGGTAACACCGAATGCTCAGCCTTGCCATCAGCTATCTTCAGAACCTGCCTTGATGATATTATTCATATTTTATTCAAAATCAAATTAGAAAATACCTTTGCTTAATTCAGTATATGTAAAAATGCTTGAAGTCTAAAAAATAGACAACTGTACAGGAGCCATTTATCCTAAGTACTGTAGGTGGAAGTTATTAAGGAAGTTACAGGGCATACAGTTTTTTGACATTTATCCATTTTACCACGCTAGCATATTTCTGATTTCACATACTGATACATTTTATCACATGACATTGCATAGGCTACTATTGGAAAGTCAGAGTAATACTTTGCCTGGATAAATTCACGGATTCACGATTATTCACGGAACATAGAATATGACGTATGTTTGTTAATATACCAGTGGCATGTATGTTAGCCGTAGCTAACAGGTATAGCTGTGCAGTAAGTACAGAAGTAAACTCAGTCTCCCGACACCTCAAGGACAGAAGCTAGAGGTCATGGTTTCGGTCTTGCTGGCGTGCCCTTCCTCCCATGCTGGATTTACAGGTTTGAGTACCAGTGGTGGACGGATCCGATTTCAAGGACATTCTTTTTTCTTTGTTTCTACGCATGACCTTGGAACTATGACTGCCATAGTGTGTTGATGTAAGCTAAACAGTTGATGCTATTTCAGCATGCTCATTCCCCACCATGACAGGACATGACAGGAAACTATAGTACAGGGCTGTTGTCCCTGCTTTCAATGTTCAAATACATTTGCTAATTTGCTTAATGATTCATCTTAAAATGTATTAAGAACACATAAAAAGCGTAGTTTATGGTCAAAACGACTAGAGTTAACCTGTTTAAAGCTACTTTACAAACCTTCAACCAACTTCTTGTACTGTCATTTCATATTGAGGGTTCAATAGTTTGGCATACTGCTGCATGTACTGTAGCATTATCTATAGTTAACATGAGCTGGCATGTGGAATATGGCTGGTCATATTTTTCTACAGCTATATTTTCTATGCAATTTAGCTTTATTTTGTAGTGAGATTTACCCACAATTTGCACCTGAAAAGTGTAGATGTACATTGTACAATGTATGCTGCGGCTTGTTACAGTCGTACATCATCACTATATATTTTCCAGTTTACATCATCGGAACACTGGCCATTGTAAGCACCTGCTTTGACATCTTACTATAAAATATATTAAGTACTTCCTTCGTTGTTAATTCAGACAACTATATAACGATTCTTTCAAATATACAGTTACTTTATAACAGACAATAATATCTCTGTTGTGGTACGTTTGTTTCCATACTTGTAAGAACCAAGCTAATGTATCATGTAGCATCATAACGCCGTCCCAAATCTGCTTTGCTGTGTTTACGTTTGAGGGACCCGTTTAAGCTTTAGGTGATTATTTGATGATGCGAAACGGTTACACAACTAAAGCTATCCCGTGATAAGCCTGAGCAAACGAACAATTCAAACATACGTTTGTGAAAATATATGATCAAACCAGAGCTGCCAACACATTTTATTAGACTTCATAGAATTACGTAATATCAAACACAAAGGATTGTGTACTCTATCGATGGGTATCTATAAACAACACGAAAAAAGCGTTTGGCCCTCCGTCTAAGAGCATCTGAGGTCATTGTAGGGAGAAATGTTTTTGTTTGGAGTTCAACTTTTTTGCAAGGTCTGTAGATTATTGAAACACGAGAGTACTTACTGTATGGAACACACTCATACTGCACCTCCAGGTATTTATAGGTGCCTGGACACGGATCGGGGAAGACATCGGGCCCGGCCACCACCGCACACTGGGTACGGTTGTTACACCTGGGCAGGGGAAGCACACAAAAAGGTTAGCAAGACACACAAAGGCGCGCTCGCTCACTCACACACACGCACACGAACATGCACACATAGACGTTCAGCGCTCTCTATATAATTCTATACGAAGAATAAACCGTGCATTACGGCTCTGCGTTTCATTCTTGCACTTGAAGTGACGGCGGGTAATGCAATCAACTAGTTGCCTCATAAATAGTGCTGTCCTTGGCCAGGCGGCGAATAGTGACACATTTAATTCATACGTGTGTGTGTGCATAGGTAGCCTACGGTTTACACTGACAAGAGAACAATAAGCCATGACTTTAAGACCGTCATATGCAGGTAATTAATTCCAATTATCAAAGGGCCTCTCACTTCTGACACACACAAAAAGCTAAGTACACCTCACTGTCTCCAGTGGCAGGTGGCTGTTTGGAGTGTGCTCTTGCCTCGCGGCTGTGCACGACTTGTGTGTCGTCGCCGCGGCGACGTGCATGTCCGCACGCGCGTGATTAAAACACAGCTGCCCGACCACGCACGTCCGTCAACAAAGCACGCTCGCGACAAATAGAGGTGCGCGCATAGGAAACGCTCCCAAGCACAGGAATAGCGCTTTGTTTCAACGTGGATATAAGTCACTGAAATGAGGTAAATAGGGAATATATTATTTGCGAGCGTGGAGATAAGAGAATAGGGCCTCTTGTGTGAGCGAGCTGACAGAGGAACGATTCCTCCTCTCTACGGGATATTTTCTCTCCGTTACCACGGCTCCAGCAGCACCGACTCTCTCTACCTCCCTCCGTCTTGCTACCTCTCTCCCTCTCTGTGTGTGTGTGTGTCTCTCTCTCTCTCCATCTCTCACTCTAGTTTTCTGCACCTGTCAGACAGGCCACAGTTACTTAAAAAAAAAAAAATCATTCAAAAAATGATTTGCTATTGAGATATTTTAATGAGCATACCAAGCCCCCTGGTATCTATTTATTTATATATATATATATATATATATATATATATATATACACACACACACACACACACACACACACACACACTGTATATACACAAACAGTATATATAGGC
>JAODLL010000001.1:933164-949198 GCA_026546735.1 Forbesichthys agassizii | reverse complement strand
GACTGCTGGTACAGTGGTTCTATGTAACCTGTACAAAGACTATATGGTATGAATGACTGCTGGTACAGTGGTTCTATAACCTGTACAAAGACTATATGGTATGAATGACTAGTGTGCAGTGGTTCTATGTAACCTGTACAAAGACTATATGACTGCTGTCATATAGACCCGTCTGGTCTATATGACAGCAGTCTCACTTATTTCACCAGGCAAGTTTGGTTCGTGCCGGGTTTGGGATGAATTGACCAATTAATGAAAATATATAATTTGCAGCGGGTTATGTAACATATTTGAGTTGAGCTGGTTGAGATCCGTTTCAACCGGTTGAAGCTCGTAGCCTACCATTCCCCCTCGCTGATAGAAACAAGAAATTAGATTCTGCTTAGGAGGTGAATAGCCTACACTTATATCTTTATTTATTAATGAAAATGATTTGGAACAAAGTTGAAAACATTAGAATGACTCTTGTTCTTGCCTAATAACCTATCCTACAATATAAGATTTAGGCTGCATCTCTGCTTTGTTTATCATTTCTATGACAACTAGCGTGCTTATTTCCTTAGCTCCTGACTCAACATCATAGCGAAACAACATTTCTCTTTTTGTTCAATCAGTATCCAGCAAGCTCTTCAATATCGGTTGGTACCAAATGAATCAGCAGTACTATCTAAAGCTCTGCGCCATCTGATAACGCACGGCAATGCGCAGCATATGGAGATTGGTCACTGCCTGGGAAAGTTGTTAAAAAACGAAAAGCCATACATGTGCAGGTTCAGTTCAAGCTCGGACAGAATGGTTTTGGGCTATGCTTATGTCTGGTTCAACTTTTCAGGCCCGATTAAAGCTAACTGCTGTTTTACTTGCCCGCAGAACTGCCCAGAGAGCGGCCTGGCTGCTCCAAGGTCACGGGAAGGCGATGACGACCTTGACGTGAAGGAGAAGGAGCTGCAGACAGAGGCTCTGCTCTGCTCTTTTGAAACGCTGGGGAAGGCATGGCCAAGAAACCCTCAGACCCAAGGTGAGCTCCCTGCTATCACCATGCAGACAATGCTGCCTTCTAATGCTTTAAAGGTGGAGTCAGCCATGCTGGAGAAGTTTGTTGTTTGAACTCGAATCAAAACAAAAACACCCTTCAATGCCATAGTGATCACTCAGAAGCTCCGCCCCCTACATTGGACACACATTGCCACGGATTTGGATAGTGTTGTGTGGTGCCTGCACCACTTTATGTACCTTTTTATGGAGGCACGGCTTTGTAAAAACAGCAGATTACTACTTTCAGCGCAAACACACAACAGGAAGATGGTGGACCATAAGGAAATATTTGCAGGTCTTGACGCCGTTAACCAGCGCTGTGTCTCAGACTCTATGCTATTAAAGTGGTAATGGCTAATGTGTTGTTTGGCGTAGCTCGTTTCCAGTCGGAGGTGTGCTGTCTGATGTGCGAGAAGCTAAAACTGAGCACGTGGAGAGTACAGCTGGGAGTCTTGCAGTCCATGAAGGCCTTCTTCCAAGGGTAAGATGCTATGTAGCATAGCTAGATCACAGGCGCTTGAGCCGCCCCTGGATGGTGAAGGCTTGGCTCCAAAGTAGTTATTTTGCTCTTTTGTAGGCTACTGCTGCTGGAGAACGGACATCAAGACGGTGACGCGCTGTCCCAGATTCTCACAATGACCTGCTCTGCGCTCACGTACCCTCTAGGTAAGAACCCCCCGCCGCCTACCTAAAAACAAACGACGCAACGTTGCACATCTCTCACCGCCGGCATTCTCTCCTTCCAGAAAACAAGAGCTACTCGTCCGTGAGGACGGAGGCGTTGTTGGTCGTGGAACTCCTGGTGAAGAGAACTGGAGGTACGCGGTTCCCTGTCGTAGCTTAGCGAGCGGTCCAGTTAAAGGGATAGTGTGTATTTATTGGCCACTAGGGGGCCTCCGTAGCAGTCTAACCGTTATTATATAGTTATATGAGTCTAACGCCAGCTACTTAGTTAACCACGTGGGGTTTGCACTGCTTTATAGTATTACACAATGTAGAAAAATACCTTCCTGAGACGGCAGATTGAAAAGTGTATATTTAATGGCATCATTGTAAATGTCCGCCTTATACTGAAGTATACTGACTATTTACCGCGTGTGTGCGTGCACACGCAGAGAGCCAGCAATGGGACTGTGTGTCTGTGAAGAGCCGTGAGCAGCTCCAGCGCTCCCTGTCCACGCTGCAGACGGACAACAGGCCCGAGCTGAAAGACAAGGCCCAGGAGCTTCGCAGGCACATCCAGAGCCAGCCATGAGCTTAGCGGCCCTGGCCTGGGACAGATGCACGCCGCCGGCTCATTGGATGGATGGATGGACAGACGGACGGACAGTCAATTGTACAAGCGTTTGCACACTAGTCTGAAGGCAGTTCCTTTTTTTTTTTCTGCACAGATAATTTCCCCTCGTCCTATAAGTCTCATTCACTGCATCGCTTGGCTATATTTTGTGTAGGCTGGGAAGCTGACTTGTGTGAAAGAGACACTCAGGCTGACAAAAACTTGCTACAGTCTTCACGTGGACTGTGCTAAAGAGAAACGTAATGTGTCAACAGGTGTAATATGGTTCATTTTAATAATTAAAGTAGTAATAATAATAATAAATGCTATAAGCCAATGTGTTGTTTGGTTGGTTGTAAACACTGTATGCTTCCCTCGTGTTAGGAGGTACTACACTACTGCCCTAGTCATAAAATTAACAAGTGCGTTCTGTTTCTTGTCTGAGTCCAGCTTTGCTAAGCCCACAGACTGGTCAGACAGTTTGCTGTTTTTACAGGGACACTCCTCTGCTGTTAACTGTGTATTTACAATGCAGAACAACCACATTTTGTGTTTTGTAACGTCAATATTGGAAGTCTGGAAAACATGTTGAGCCACTTAATTGAGAGGAAACCGAGGTGTTGGTGTGAAATTCCCGCCACCAATTAAATAAAACTATTGACAATTTTGAAAGGTTGTTTTTCCTTTTATTATAGAGAATCTGACATGTTGTGGATTGACTCCTTCCCCCTCCTCCCATCATGCCTAGTCTACCTGTCCTATATAATACACTATGGACAGTCTTCTAACTGATGTTAATTGTATAATATGGAAGAAATAGCTGAGGGAATTGTTTTTTTAGGACCAGTCATCACATGCAACAAAGCCACATAAACCTACACCAGTTAGCCATAACATTATGACCACCTGCCTAATATTATGTAGGTCCCTTTTTCCACCACAACAGCCCTGACCTGTCCAGAGCTAAGTCCAGTAAGTTGCGAGGCGGGGCCTATCAGACCAGGCCACGTTCTTCCATGGCTCTGTGGTCCAGTTCTGATGCTCATATGCCCATTGCAGGCTCTTTCAGCAGTGGATAGGGGGCAGCATGGGCAAGTGTAAGATAAATTGGCACACATTTTAAATCTAATTCAATGTGGGTGGATCTATTCTGCAAATATGCTCATAAATGGTATTGCTTTTGGGTGTGTTCAATATACTTACTATTTGCTAAACAGCTAATGTCTCTAGTCTATAACCATATTGTATATAAATCACTTCAGCCACACAAGAACAGCATTACTGTTCCCAAACCCTTTCATTTAAACCACTTCTGTTCAATTCAGATATTAAATATTAATGGAACACACTAACCATGTGGAGGACATGCTTGAAGATTCATGTTTATTCAATACTGGTGACTTATTAGATTTATGCCTTTTTTTTTTACATCAGACAACCTTTATGTACATCAAATAACAAGGTAGTTAGTCATTTTTGATCCAAACACCTACATTCAATGGTTCTCCCTCAGAAGCCCCACCCCACATATTGCCATTTAGGCTTGGTTGGATATTGTGTGGTGCAGTTTGCAGCACACAAATAATAGCACTTACAGAGCAATTGCTGTGTGGAAATTAGATTGTTTTTCAGCACACAAGCAACTAGCAGAAAATGAGATTTGACAAACTTACAATTGCTGACTTTATGGTGCTTGCACACTGCGCCCAACTGACGGCATTGGTTAGTCGGTTGGCGTTTGTCGGGGCAGTGTGCTGCAAGTTAAAATGTTAAACAATATGGTTTCTCTAAAACTAAAGTTGAATTTATTTGTTTTGCACATTTAAAATAAAAAAAAACAATACATAAGTATGTTTCTTTATTTACATTAAAAAGTATGAAAACGTTTCAGATGTTTTAAACGTGGTTTGTTGTGCCTGATTAAAATAGAAAACTGACTGATTTGTAAGAAAATATCCAGGCAAATACCACATATATACACACTTGTAACAGAAAAGACATGTTACACAAAAAGCCAGAATAGGACAGGATATTTTTAGGCAATCACTGACCAAAAGAACAATATAAAGAGATATATTCTATAAGCGTAAGATAAACTGTTTTATACAGGGGGGTGTTCCGCAAATAAATACATATCTATGATGTTCAATCATGTGCCATGGTTGACAATTATCAATCTAGACCAAATTTAAAATGGGAACATGGCCCTCTTGAGTCACTTAACACATTAGCTGACATGCTGCTTGTTTCTCTTGTCTTTCTGCCGGGCTTTGTCCTGTTTCTGTGGCAGGTTGGTGTCGCTCTGGCTGAGGGCAGTCCTGCTCACGGTCGACATGCCGTCCACGAACTTGGTCTTGAACAGCACGTTGGCATTGGTGAACATGCCATCCTTCAGCGAGACCACCACAAACTGGAGGAACAGGAAGCTGGTCAGGGCAAGGCATTGTGCTTGGTGTCCATTCAGAAAAATACAACTAACAACTACAAATGTGTTGGTGAAATGTAACCAGATACATTCCTCAACTCAACACTTGGCAACTTCGGTAGGAATCCTCAATACACTAGGTACCTTAGTACAACTACTGTTCCCCATAACGGCATGCATCAGATACACTAAAGTGACAAAGAGAAACCCTTGATACAGAACCAACAGAAGGCAATATGAGTTTGACCCTTGATATGGCACCGGTGCCAAATTCACATGACCTGTGACGTCAGCTCAGAATCCTCAAAAGTTGGTAGGTAATACCGGTGCCTTTGCACCAACATCAGGCCTAAACAAACCGCAGAATCGTATTTACATTTAGCGGCACACACCTTTTTCCAAAGTGACTTAAATGTATCAGGAAGCAGACATATTGCCCAAGGACTTGTACAGGTAGACCAGGCTTAAATCCACAGCTGTCTACCAGCCCAGCCACTAGACCTGCAGGTCTGGGGTATGTCCGTTGTGTGGGGACGCACCTGTGAGTGTCTGAAATGCGTGCGCAGCATCTGTCCAATGTTCTGCGTGTGGGACAGGTCCAGAGCAGCGTCCACCTCGTCCAGGATGTAGATGGGAGCAGGCTTGAACAGGAGCATGGCCAGGATCAGAGAAAGGGCCACCAGCGACCTACACACACACACACACAGTAGCTCTGACATGCTCTGCCATTAGATGGCACACTAATGTGAAATAAAGCCACAGTGGCGTAATGGCGTCCTGAGCAGAGAATTACATCATGGTTCCAGCTCTAACTCAAATGGCAAATTCACTGACTACAAATCTAAAGGTCCATTACCAATAAAGAATGGAAAAACAGGCCAACAGAACGATGTCAAAACAATGTGTAAAAGGAATGGCAATATTTTGTGTCAGTACTACTCAGGTAAACCTACTTACTCAGAACAAGTTTCTAGATTTGTTGAGACATCTCAAAATGTAACACTTTAATGAATTGCATCTCAAATATAAACATGCTGCAGACTAAATTCCCTGATATTGTGTTATTGTACATGAACAAATTCCCTATTTTCCATGTCTGGAACAGACTAGAATTCCATGACCAGTCAGAAGTGAACAGCTTCAGCGGCTGGCTGACCTTTGGCCCCCACTGAGCTCGGTGAGGTTCTCCTTCCAGGTGTTGCCCAGGGCCACCTTGAACTCCAGGCCGTCCAGCACCCCGCCGCCCTGGGGGGGAGCCAGGCGGGCGTTGGCCCCTGGCAGCAGGGTGGAGAAGATGGAGCCAAAGTCCTTGTTCACCTGGAAAGACGCCATCAAAGGCTTTAGCATTCTTCCCTTCAGACTGAGCGTTTCACTGTAGGGTCAGCCTTACCACCTGGAACCGACCTCATACAAAGTTAAAGCACTTGAAATAGGACACTGGTTGTAATTGTCTTGCATCTAATGTGTTAAGACACGTTCAAATTTGATGCGGTGCCCGTGATTGCATGGTTGACATTTTATGTTTACATGCATGTCAAGAGCCTTTTATCTTGTTAAATACAAGGTGTATGTATATGACGTTTACATTCCTGTGATGGGTCAACAGAGGAAGAGAAGGGAGAAGGTGAGAGAGATGGGAGCTTACTCAGCATAGAGGAGGAGAGAGGAGAAGAAGATGAAGAAGAGGAGGAGGGGAGCGTGGAGAGGTGGACGTGAGCTCACCTTCTGCCAGGCCACATTCAGAGCCTCGTTCTTCTTCTGGTCCAACTCCTCGATGGTCTGCAGGATCTTGGACTTGTCGTTCTCCACAATCCGTTTCTTCTTCATCAGGTCATTGTACTGGGGGCGAGAGAGAGACCGACCTTTGAATACAGAAGCCCACTTTCTCCCACACTCCACTATCTCTCTACCATCTCCTCACCCTCTCCTCGGCCTCGTTCAGCATGTTCATGGCCCTCTTGTTGACGTTCCTCTCCAGCTTGCTGGTGGTCTCCTCCAGCTTCTTCAGCCGCTGGCCGGCCTCACGAGGGTTGTTGCTCTTGAAGTCGTAGGCCGTGTTGGGCTGGCCGAACATGGGCCGCTCCAGCTGGATCCAGTCGTGCTCCTCCAGCATGCGAGACACCTTGGGGGATGGGGGGGGGGGGGGACGGGGGGACGGGAGACAATAAGCGCCAACATGCAGACACGCTCCTTGTGTTGGTGCATGTGTGGTTCATGAAGCCAGTGTTTTGGTCTGAGGTCACGGTGCTCTAGTATGACCTGACAGAACGGCATAGTGAATAACACACAGGTTTCCTTGAATAAGACATGTATCTAACTGTATGTAATGTGGGACCTTGGCGGCAGCGTCCTGGCTGTCCTTGCGGTGTTTGTTGATATTGTGTTCCAGCTCCTTGATCTTCAGCTGGGCCTCGTTGCTCTGCTCCCTTATCTTATTGGCCTCCGCATTCTTCTCCTGTTCACATCAGCCCATCACAGTTTCACAAAGTTACCAGTTGCCAAAATCAGCCACACTGAACGACCCACCCGTTATAAAGACTGCGCTGAGCAGCAAAGAGGAATTCACAATACACATTTACCTGCTGGATATAAATGTTTCAGATAGATAGGATGTTGAAGCAACACTCCCACATTAGGTGGTCATCTAACACTAACCTTTATACAGTGGGTGGTCAAATAAAGGCACAGCATTATTACATGTAAATAAAAAAAGTGAACGTACCTTGATTTCTTTGTCCTGAGCCATGATCACTGTCTTCTGTTTGGAAACTTCCTCTTGGGCCTGACGCACTGATTCCTGTGGAGCATGCATGTGGTGATGAGAAACTAAACGTAATCTCTGATAAGTAAAGACTGGTGAATGCTGTGTGGGGTGCATTCACAGAGCAGCGGGTCAGGTTCGGAGCACACAGGGATGTCATGGTGACTAGCGACAAATCAGATTCTGCTCAGAACTTATTCTCATTTACACTACATATAAAAATAATGATATTAGACAGTTCACACTAGGCATTTAATAATACTACTACTAGACAATTCACACTATTCCTATAATAATAATAATAATAACAATAACAACAGAGCTGATTTGAAAGCTCTCTATGCTTTTATATCTTCGTGGTGTTACGGGGAGGGGTATGCAAATTGGCAGACCATCTACGTATATAGTCCCATTTCTGTCCCTCCCAAAAAATCCTGAACAGAGAAATTATGAAATACAGTTTAACTCTACATTACAATACTATAGTTATTGTTTTCACATGTTTAGGAATGGATTTCTAACATATATAAAGCATTTCCAAGTAAATCTCTGGATTTGCTTTAAACGACCTTTAATGATTCCTTGGATTTCCTATGCCCAATGGTAAACCACTGCACTGAGTGGACCCAACACCACAAAGAGCACTCTATAGAGAGTACCACTCTATAGTGGTACAATCTACAACATGGAACCTTGTTATTGTAGTGCTACTCTCCATCGCCACAGAGACACCGTGGTACCTTGTTGTGAGCCACAGTGGAGGCCATGCTGTCGATCTGCTCCTGGATGGCCTTCATGGCCTCGTCTACGGCCTGGATCTGCTGCTCAGTGCCCGTCCGCTCTTTCCTCATCTCCTCTAACTCCAGGGCCACGGCGTCAGACTCCTGCACGCACACACACACACAATACACGGTTTCACGCTGCAATCTGGCGCACTGGGCCACATTTGGAGACACCTGCAGTAAGTCAAGGGTACGTGAGCATGGACCTAGTGGGCTAATGATGGCTAGACCATCCACAGTTTGTTCAGGGGTGTCACTCCCTCACACCTAGAATAGAATGCAGTGTTACCTTCAGTCACATGACTACCAAATGTAGGCACTTTGTATTTCAATTTCATTGTAGGATGTTGCCATGACCTTGGACATCATACGTCCCTTAGAGTTATTTTCAGAGAATAATTTGACATTTTAGTTAATAAAATATGCTGTTGTTACTAAATATGGAATTCAGCTATGGGAAGATTTCATATCGGGATTATTAGACCAAAACATCAATGTGGATGGGCAGATATTAATTATATATCAGTGTGTGTGTGTATTTATATATACATAATTATGTATGTATGATTGTATTTTTAAAGCTATATACAGTAGATAGTTTTATTGTGTGAATAGACAAAACAGGCAAAATGAAAATCACAAGGTCTCATCTTGAGAGTGTTTGTGTATGCGTGCACCTGCTGTTTATCTGTGCGTGTGTGTGTGTGTGTACGTGCATGAGTGTTGTGCGTGTGCGTATGCACCTGCTGTTTCTCTGTGTGTGTGTGTGTGTGTGTGTGTGTGTGTGTGCGTGCACCTGCTGTTTGTCCTTGAGTCTCTTGCTGAAGGCGTCGGCCTGAGCCTTGGCCTCGGCCAGTTTCTGCTGGGCGGCTTTCAGCTCCTTCTCCCTCTCTGCCTCAGCGTTCTTCATCTTGTCCTCCAGCACCTTGTACTTCTCCTCCGCGCGCGTCTGCACCTCCTTCGTGGTGCGCAGGGTCTCCTCGCTGTGCTCTGAGCGGACACACACACACACAGATACAGCGTCCTGTGTATTGCTGGGTCTGTGGATCCAGGCGTGTCGAGCAGCGTGTGTGTGTGTGCGCCTTCTAACCGATGGCCTTGCGGAGCCTCTCCAGCTCCTCCTGCTGCTGGTGGAAGGAGCTCTGCTGCATCTTGGCCTGCAGGATCTGCTCCTCCTCCACCTTCAGCTCACACTGCTGCTTCAGACCACGGTACCTGGGGGCAGGGGGTGGTAAACATGAGAGAGAGCCAAGGAAAGGGAATGACCCCTCCTTCTGACCTCATGGCGTGCCACCAGCTGTGAGGCCTGTCTTTTCTCTCTCATTATAGTGAGGGTCACAGTCGCATCGACTGAAATACGGACCATCAAATGCCAGCCAAGTAATTTTCTCTGCTCTGATCGTTTTCAATTTGTGTCTGTGGTTGAAATTAACGCTACAGAAATATTTATGTTTTGGTTTGAAAGTCAAGTCACAATTTACCCCTCCACCAACACACACACTCTAGTGTTTGGGGTTCCACGGGGGACGCACAATTGAGGACTGTACCTTTAAAAGGAAAGATTTTAAACAATAAGCCACATCCTGCCACTGGTTGGCGTGCATGTTGACAGGTCACAGTTTGTCCACTTGTATGGACAAACAGAAAATGAGACACTGTGTGCGTGCGTTAGCACCTCTCTGCGGTGCTCTTCAGAGCGGCCAGCTGCTTCTCTGTGTCATGCAGCTGGGCCTCCCTGTCCCTCAGCTGGTCCTGGACCTCCCGCACCTCCTGCAGACTGGCCAGCACTGATGCTGTCTGGGAGCGGGCTCCTGCAGGGGGGTGGGTGGTAACTTAGCAATACATTCTACAACATACATTATATGATATCGGCATATTCTAGCCAAACACCGGAGGCAGAGATATCACACACACACACACACACTAGGTTGAATCATTACTGTAGCAGCAAACAACTATTCTCTATGTAAAGGATATAGAGGAGTAAAACTCCCTCTGTGTGCGTGCTAGTGCTAGTTTGGTCTGAGACTCTGGTGCTCAGTGTGCCATCTAGTGGCAGAAGGAGAAAAGACAACAGCATCTCCATAGAGATCAGCAACGCTGTCATCAGAGCGCCTGCTCTCGCTGGCACTCAGACAGTCTCTCCCCCCCCTCCCTCACTCCCTGCACACTCACCGCCGCTGAGGGTGCCCTGTGGGTCAAAGATGTCCCCGCCCAGCGTGACCGTCTTGGTCATCACCCGCCTGTCGAAGGCCACCTGCTTGGCGTTGTCCAGGGTGTCGCACACCAGCGTGGAGCCGAACACGTACTCCATGGCCTTACGCAGGTCGGCCTCATACCCCACCAGAGACAGGGCCGTGTGCACCTTGTCCTCGCCAACCTGCACACAGATAGAGACAGACTAAAGCAGAGAACGGAGCTGCCGTCGAATGAGGGAGTAAGTGTTGCAGAAGAGAATGCAGGCATATTCACAGGATAGACAGACTAACAGACGGATGCTCTTATATTACTCCACAACAGTGTTGGTGGTAACTGTTTTGGTACAGAATGGTAGCTCAGCTCCAGTGTAAAAGAAATAAGAATAAAACGTCCATTGCACACACACACACACATACACACGTTAAGCGCTAATCATCAGTAGTCTCATTAATTTCCTTCAAGGCATCACCACCCCAGCCTGGCTCACCAGACTCTTGGCGGTGTTCACCACGCCAGCGCTCAGAGTCCTGGCAGAGATCTTGTTCAGAGGAATGATGGTGTAGCGGCGCTTCAGCTCTCCCTTCTCCAACAGCTTCTTACCAGTGACCTGGATGATGAACACACGTGTTTTAATCTTACTCAGAATATACACATACTCATGCATTACATAGAAGAGACTGAGTAACACTTTCTTTCTTTCACATTCTGAATAGAACTAGTTCTACTGTATTGACACCGGTCATTAGGTGTGTAACGGTTCACCAAATCCATGATTTGGTTCATATCTCTGTTTTATTATTACTTTTCCTTTAGAGCAGTATAATATGATAATTTTTTCTAGCCTTGATTACATTCTGTAGAATAGTCTTTTTTATACTTTCTGCCACTAGATGGCACACAAGCACCACCTTTTTAGCCAAACAACACTGTTATTGTTGCTGCCCACACATAAACTATGCACACATACACTATGCACACATACACTATGCTGTAGCATACAAAAACAACAAAAAAAAAGGATGAGATCAGATTACATTACAACACCATGCTAAGGACAATATTTTACTATATACTTATAATAAAATAGACACACAAAAAAAATCTACAATTTGGAATACTAATAAGAACACTGCAGCTTCATTGCTACTACAAGTTACACAATGCAGGCAGAAGACCAAACACTTTGGAACCACATGATGGCAATTCACAGACAGTGGCCATAGACTACGATGTCAATGTCGGATTATGGCAATGAGAACGAAACAATGTGGAATAACATTATACTTTATTTTGAAAAATCAATGCATGTTTTGACAACTATAAAAAGGCTCAGTGGTTCTAATGTAGTTTTGAGCTAAATGTGAAATTAAAGTTGTAGTTAATTACAGTAGCAACAGGCCTGTAGCAGCAAGCACTTCCTGTGGGATCGGGGATTAATAAGTGGTCTGTCTCCTCTATATAATGTATCTGGTGCATCTCCCATAGAGTTCTATTGAGGACTCTCAAATGCCAGGTTGACTTACATGGTGTCAGACCGATTTTAGCCTGATTTCGACATGACCGACACATTTCGAAAAGTTCAAACCAATGAACCCAATACTACGCGAAGTGGATCATCGTCCTTCCCATGTTAAATAATGAGTGTTTGGATACTGCACTGTAGGCTATATTTGCTGCCTCGCGGAGCATACAGTAGCCTAAATTGTAGAAATGGTAAATGGACTGCATTTATATAGCGCTTTTCTAACCTTCCGGCCACTCAAAGCGCTGACCAGTATTGCCTCACATTCCCCCGTTCACACACACAAAACAATTGGAGCACTAAGGCCTGCAGTCTGACAGTCTGCCCAAGTGGTCTGTCTCTCTATATAATGTCTCTTTAAGTAGCTATCGGTATCGCCACTTCTAAGCGTGAGCCTGCACGTACCTCTGTGTCCACAACGATGTTGTAGAGTCGGCCCCCTGCCACCACCTCCAGACCCGTGGCGTAGGACACGTCCGTGACCGTGATCAGGCTGGCCAAAAGCCCCTTCACCCTGCTGCGGTCCCAGCCGCGCTCGGGGTCCCTGGGGCGCACACACACACAGCGGCGTCAACACACTTTAAAGATTGAAAGGATTGCAAGCCAACTGTACGCTAATTCACCAAGTATCTCTTCGTAGTCTGCTATCTTAATTGTTATGAAAGACCCGTGCAGAGGCGAGTAGAGTTGAGTAGAGCTGATACTATGCAATGGAAAAGCTCCCTAAAGCGTTAGAGGCGAGGCGAGGCAAGATGAGCTGGTACCAGCAATGGAAAAGCGCCATTATATGTAGACAATGGTATCAGAAGACACCTGGTTTCTGTGTGGAGAGCAAAAGAAGCCAACGAACACACTGCAATCTTGGAAGAACAGCTATCGTCTGACAACTAATTAGCTTTAACGCATCTCCATCTCAAATTACTAAATTGACTGTAAACAATGAGCAGCAGACATATCTGTCTAAACCGGAACCTCAGACATTTTGCCCCCTGAGGCTAAATCACCAGACAGGTAACCAATGCATTCTGAGTCTGCAAGTCTTACTTGTAGTCAAAGCGCAGGTTGGGAAAGCGAGAGATGAGCGTCTCGTAGGTCTCTTTGAGTTGGGTCACCTCTCTGGATAGCTGTCTTCTCTTGTCCAGCAGACTCTCCTCCTTGCCATCTGCACTTGCCAAACACACACTCAGACAATTACAGCAAAAGGGTAACCACTGCAGTTTCTACAATCTCCACAAACTTGTAGAAATGTTTTTATTTTTGGGAGGCTCTAATAACTATCCTAGTAGTAGTTAATTTTCAGCAGCTAATCACTGTTAGCAGACTGCGCGCACACGCACACACACACACACACACACACACACACACACACACACACACACACACACACACACAATCGTAGTTGAGCTTGGCTAGCTCAGACTGTAGCTTCTCCCTGCTGCTGCTGACAGCCTTCAGCAGGTCCTGGTCCTTCTTGTAGCCACTGTCCATCTTCTTCACCTCTGCCTGCTTGGTCTTCAGCTCAGCCTGGGCGTGCTTAAGGGTCATCTGGGCCTAGGGGTGGAGACGGGGGGGCGGGGGTTAGAACTACGGTCTGTTGCAAAATAACAAAATGACAAAACGAAATGTTCCTGACAGGGCGCAACGATAAAAAGAACGCACGTTTAACACACACAAATGAGAAACAAAATACAAGAACAGCGTTAAAGGGTAGTATTCATTTGTTTGATGCCGTTAGCTGCCCATGGAAAACAATGGGCTGTGCTTGAAACACATGAGAAACACTGTGATAGATGTACTTTTAGACATGACAGGTTTAAGAAAACAGAATGGGAGCAATAGTCTGGAAATGACTCAAATCTAACTCCATCCATTTCCACAGTGCCCCACTGTAGGAGCCCTGCTAGTGTACCTGCTTGGCCTCCGTGTCGGCCTTGCTCATGTCGTTCTTGCAGGCCATCATCTGGCCGGCCAGCGTGGCCTCCTCGCCGTCCTCGTTGGAGGAGAGGCCCGCCGACACGGCCCGGAAGTGCTGCTCGGCCGCCTCCAGGGCAGCGCTCTCCTTCTGGCCATCCTCTTTCAGCGCCCGCAGCTGCTCCGCCAGCTGGGACACCTCCTTCTCCTTCACCAGCAGCATGTTCTTGTCCTGGGAGGACACAGAGGAGCAGCAGGAGAGTCACCTCAGCCCTCAGAGCAAGACTAACTGAATGGGGGAAGAGCCATAACGACACTTTTAGTGGTTACTGGGACATAAAAACTTCATGTATCCAATCACCAGTTAAATATGATATAGAAAATAAAAAATCTTGAATCGTTTAGTGACTTGCTTTATGCCTGGTTATGCATGAATTCAGCCCGATATTGACCCGACATATTTCCAGCATTGGGCTCAGATACAGATACATCAAACAGCATAGTCAAATTTACAGACAATACTACAATAATAGGACTTATTATAAACAATGACAAAACAGCATACAGAGAAGAGGTGAATAATTTAGCTTTTCAGTGTCAAAATAACACTCTGTCCCTTAACGTGGAGAAGACTAGAGAGCTTATAATTGATCTTGGGGAAAATAAACCTGTAAAATTACAGATCAACATAAACAATACTTCTATCAGAATATATCAAACTATTAAGTTCCTAGGTATTCACGTGTTAGACTCTCTATCCTGGTTTCTACATGTAGGGGAAGTTGTAATAAAAAATTTAAAAAAGCACAACAAAGGCTATATTTTCTGAGATGTTTGAAAAATGTTGGTATGTCCACAAAAACACTTTTATCCAGCTACTATAGAAAGCATTTTAATTGGAAGCATGCTGGTTTGATAACATCACAACACAAGATCTAAACCTTTTGAGGAGGACTGTGAAAACAGCTTCTAAGATCATAGGATCCCCATTACCCGAGTTACAGGAGATTTACTCCAGACGTTGCAGGAAGAAAGTACTCAGCATAATGGAGGACTCAAGTCATCCAGCGCATAACCTCTTCTCATATCTCCCGTCAGGGAGGCGCCTACGAAGCATCTGTGCCAGGACGTCCCGACTAAGAGATAGCTTCTACCCTTAGGCAGGTAGACTCATGAACAGTGGTTGGTACGGTTGTTGTAGCTGTGGGCTGTCTTGTTTTTAATTTATAGTTTTGTTGCAGGTAGTAGAGGAATGGATGGATGTATGTGTATATGGGTACTTCATGTCATGTACTTATGTTCACTAGTGTATATGTATGTGGGTATGTATTGTATATTTATAATAGGTCCTTAGATTTACACTACTGTTGAACTGTAAGGCACAACAAATGTCAATGCGTTCTATTGTACAACTGAGGGAAGCATATGACAATCAAGCGAATCTGAAAAAGTCATGTAGTGTGATCTTGACATTAGACTAGATATAAAAAAGCCTTTCTTCCTTGAAGTGGTCTGTCTCTTCTATAATGTAATGCTGTAAACGTTAAGACACTTGATAGATTTGATCACCCTCCAGGACCGGAGTTGAATAGCCCTGCCCTACGATGTTAGTTAGGGCGGGACAACCAACTGGTCATATGCATTGGGATGATGGCAGCGCATGGCTTCGCCCGGTTTGCACCAGAGAAAAACGAGTTACGTTCAGAGAACACGTTTCCTCAACGCTACTACTACTTTCAAAAGGTGCTGGCTGTGTTTAATGGGGCAATCATGAGACCAAATCAAAAAACAGGACGCTGCTGCCAACCTCCTCCATGTTCTTGACCAGGTCCTTCCTCTTCTTGGTCTCTTCCTTGAGGTTCTGCTTCCTCATGTCCAGGGAGCTCTGGGCCTTGGCGTCCACGCGCTGCACCTCCGACAGAGCCTCCTCCAGGGACTTCAACACACCACCCACGTCCTGCAGACCAGGGGAAGGAGGAAAGGAGACACCACGCACAGCAGGTGCCACACGTTAGCTCATTTGGCTGAGGGGGCAACAGGTCAGGGTTCATGTGAAGCAATGCAGAGGAGGGAGGGCGACAGGTCAGGGTTCATGTGAAGCAATGCAGAGGAGGGAGGGCGAC
>JAODLL010000001.1:911482-922653 GCA_026546735.1 Forbesichthys agassizii | reverse complement strand
TGCGTGTGGATGGTAAAAATACGTGTGGATTATAATTTTGCGCTTGAATAATATTGATAGAAATCTACCCCCATACTCTATAGCCTGGTGTAACCAGACCCACAATGCATTGGTGAATAGGCTCTGGACTTGCTCTATTGGGAAGCGTTAACAGTCTTTGCCTCCTACTGGCCGTAGACCTCTGGTTAATTAGACCTCTGGTTAATTATGAAACTATTGGACAGCCGCTGCTACAACTGTTTTGATCACCTGATCTAGCTCCAACCCCATTAAGAAAACACACGCCTGACTTCAACGTCATCTCACTTATCCATCCCAGGCTTGTCACTTATTGGTCCGCCGTACCCAGTGGCTGAGCGAGTGCTAAAGCGACCAGGGTTTCCAGATTATAATCTTTACATAAAATAGAATACATTGATCTGAGAGCAATCGTGGGGGCGGAGCCAGGCTAACAGAACTCACCCTGCTAATGGAGAAGGTGAAGCCAGGCTTGCCGGAGCAGACGCCCATAAAGCAGAAGCGTAGCTGCCAGTAGAAGAGGTGTTCGCAGATGAAGGTGATGAGTGACAGGGCCATGGCTGCCCCCAACATGTAGAAGACCCCCGCCATGTTATCCACGTCTAGCTGGCTGCTCATCACCTCATTCTTCTCGTTGTGGCAGATGCCCGTCAGCCACAGAGCCTCAAGCTCCTCCATCTCACCTGGAAGAGGGAAAGGAGGCGGGCTTGTGGGACTGTGAGGAGGAGCCAATTAAAATCATACAGTACTGTGTAGAACAAATAACGTGTCTGGCATTAATTGTCCTCGAGTACAAAAAGTATTTATCTTATAAAACATTTAGAAAGATGGTGGTTATTCTAAAAATAGGAACCAGTGGTTTGCTCAAAAATACACTTGTAATGTCCATGGCCATGCTGGGAAAGCAAATCACTAACTATTTACACTCAATGTATAGCACTACACTGCTACCTATATCTCTGTATGTAGTTGTCATGGAAACATACTGAGTGCTGAAACGCCCATTGACGTCAAGCAAATGTAGATATGAAAACATGTGTTGGGACCCAGTGGCAGTGGGAGTCTGGTCTTGTGACTACTGACTAGCTGTAATGCCTAAAAATGTGTCCCTCTTAGTTCCACAGGCCTTTGGGGAGAGAATGGAAGGGGCGTGCATGTCTAGAGAGATTTGTTGATCAGAACACAGCCTGTGGCTTTGTTGAACTCTGTATGTGTGTGCGTGCGTGCGTGCGTGCGTGCGTGCGTGCATGTGTGCGTGAGACAGAGAGCAGACCAGGAGGGACGTGGATCACAGCAGTGTATTGTAGCCTGAGGTTCAGGAAGAGCAGGGGGAGGGGTCCTTTAAAATAGAGAGGCGTAATGTGGTCTTTTACCTGCTGTTTACAACACAAGCATGCTGGCTGAAGTACAGGGACATTTATTTCCCTCCTACATTTGCTGACAGCAAACACACACACTATTGGGATGAATCAGTAGGTCTGTTCGTGACATTTTTACCTCATCTGACTGGACTGGGTGGGGGCGTGTAGCAGGTATGTGCCATGGTGGCCTTCTGGTGCCCCCACCCCTTCATGTCACGTCTACAGTATGTGTGACATCTGGATGCTAACAGAAAGTGACACCTGTTAGCAAGCTCACCAGAGCCCTGACCCTGTCGACCTTGGCTACAGGGCGTGTGTGTGTGTGTGTGTGTGTGTTCTGAAAACCCACCAGGATGCACATCTGCAGGGAAACAGAATGAGCTCTATTGTGTGTAGTCTATATGTGTGTGTGTGTGTGTGTGTGTGTGTGTGTGTGCGGGCGCTTGTGTATAGATCTGTTCCTCGGGGGAAAGTGTCTCTTCTGCAGAGATATATATGGGTGTCACACACACGTTTAGTGTCACATCCATGTTGTACTCGTGTCTCACACGCACACACACGTCTCGTGTCACATACACACCCATGCACAAACAGACATGCTGGTTTCCTATAGTGCAGGCCAAAGCCATTTCGAAGAACTGTTCCTGGAGGTTTGCCGCAAATATAAAACTAGTATAATTTAAGTATAAAACAATATTTATCGATTCAAATTGCCCACCAAGCACTTCCTGAACTCCTGAACCATGTGGCGGATGAAAATGTTGAACTTTCGTTGGTGCGTCTCTCTTCTACATGGCTCTGGTGTAAGCTATTGTCTTGTTAAGTCAGGTGAGAGCTCTCTCCCTCTCCCTCTCTCTCGCTCTTACAGATTAATTCCTCCATCTTAGAAACTGCTTGTGTGTGTCTGTACAATATGTGCACGTGTGTGTGTGTGTGTGTGTGTGTGTGTGTGTGTGTGTGTGTGTGTGTGCATGTGTGTGTGTGAAACTCTTGTGTGTGTGTGTCTGCTGTTTTAGAGCGGATGTGAGCTGCTAGGTGCATTCTGCCAAGCTGACCACGTCACAGAGCCGTGTTGACAATATCACGGGTGACGTCGGGGGCAAATTGCAACATCCTACGCTTAAATCTTCTCCGTCTATCTGTACCATTCATTCTCACAGTTGTAGGAGTTTGTTACAATTACAATTAGGTAATTTAGGTCACAATTATTTTATGCAAAGTGACTTAGTTATGATGAGTACTATTGAAAGGAGCAGAGAGAGTTTCTCAGGCATGTTGTTCAAACATGGTTACAGGTAGACCAAATTCAGGGCTGGAACCCACAACCTTCTAGCATGGAGTCAATATTGTACAATGAGGATTTACTTATATTATATCAGATTAATATGATTTTAATTTTAAGTAGTAACAACCTTGTCATACTGTATATAGCATTACATGTAACAATTAAATTTACTGTAAATCTAGTAAAATCTACTAAATTGTAGTACGTCATCTATATCCACAGGCAATACAAAGTAGTGTGAATTGGTTTTATAATGTGACACTAATGTGTAATTGCACCGTATCTTAAATTAGCCTGTGCGGTGCTAACAATAGCAGTACGCTTTGTTTCTAGAAATTATTACTGAAAGCCGTGCGTAACCATGTGGGAGAGTGGATGATTTACAGGACAGAATATTTATTTATTTAATCATGCATGTGTTTTGTTATGTATTTAATACCACATTCAACATGTCCATGTACTGTAAAGCATGGAGGGGGACATTTTAACTCTTCTTTACCATCTCCAAAGAGCATTAGGATGGCCAGGTCCACGGCTCGCTTCCAGCCCGAGTCTTTCTGGATAGCGATGCCGTAGCCGGTGGAGGCAAACACCTTCCCACTGCCGATGGTCACCAGCTTGCATCCCTCATCTCTGCCAGCCATGTAGTTGAGCACCGCCGCGTCATAGATGAAGGCGTCCAGTTTGCTACCAGAGAGAGGTCATAACAAAACTACATTACCTACTGGAAAACATAAACATGAGCACAAAGCAAAATGCAGTGCTATCTGGCCCTAAATCGACTGTGCATCATGGCTACCTGACTGTTGTGACTCTAAACCTCAGAAACACCTTGATAAAGTACAAGCTCAGCGAGCACAGCCTTGCTATTGAGAAGGGGAGACAGAAAAACCTGTAAAAGGTGGTGCAAACACCACAAAGCACCACAGAACCAGAGACAGAGCTGCACTTTCTTTAAAAATGCATTCAGAGAGTCACTTCCTCAGATTCAAACAGATAGGCTTTGAGGACCTCTCTGATGGCTGTCAATTCTTCTGGGGGAGGACATGGGCAGCTGTGCGTTGGCCGCTTGCTATGTTACCGCCTTCCACAAGATGAGGAACAGTGCCTGACAATACTCCCTTGTTCCGCATGTGGCATTACGTATATTGAGTGTTTGCATGCAGGTGGATTCAGCTACTTGGATGGAATTCTGAATATACCCTACTAAATACAGTTAACAGGCTAGGCCTTAACCCTAACCAAGGGGAAACGAGAGAGAGAGAGAGAGAGAGAGAGAGAGAGAGAGAGAGAGAGAGGGGGGGTGTGTGTGTGTGCACGTGTGTGTGTGAAATAATCAAATTTGTACTCCTTTTTTCTTTGTTGTAATTCAATTACCAAATGTAAGAAAACAACTTTGTTAATCAAAGAAATAGCTACCATGACGTTACACAACATTTATTTTATTGTATTTATTTATTATTTTATTATTGTATTATAACCAGTAGATGGATTTGGTAAACTGTGTGTCAGGCTGTGGATCAAGCTAGCATGAGCCACACAGACACACCTGCGTTGTTAACAATGTGCTGCTGAATAATGTGCTGTCTGTCAATCCATTCCAGTCGTATTTTACCAATTTTTTCACACAACACAGGTTAATTGTGTCAAACTGGATGTTAAACATATACTGGGGAATCCTTTGGAAAACCTAAACAACTTGAGCTAACTGAGATTTTATAAATCTGTTAATTTCAATGGGTGTATGTATCAGACGTTCAGCACAAAGATGCTTAAGTGATGTAATGCCAATGGACAGAAGAGGATGACACTACAAATTTGATATCTGAAGAACGCCTCTTATGTGTAACATAGATGGTTGCTCACCTTTTTGAGCAGCATAACCAGCTTTATTCCACTACCATTTATTTTTCCTTGTCCAGTTGGAATGGCAAGTGTGAAATATGGGCTTGTGAAGCCCTGTGAAATGTAAAAGTAACGTACCTACTTATAGTAGGTACTAGTAGGTATATACTAGTATATAGAAGACTCCTTCTATATACTACTAAACAAATGACTAGTATAATCCATTCTATTAATATGACAAAAACTTTGATTTGTGCTGCAAAACCAGAGCTTATAGATATGTATTTTACAACTACGCCAGATCCAGTGTTGCTATTTAGCTGTCACAATGTGGTAAACAAGTCCAATGTCTTCTTTATGGACATTCATTTGTGTTTAATTCTTCCCACTGATGAACACCATGCACTACTGTATCAACCTGCGTCCCGTCGCTATGCTAATCTGCGCCAGCACAGGCCTGACCAACACCAGAGGTTCTATCGGCTTAACCCAGAGGGAAAGTCAAGCTCCAGGGCTAAGCCATGGCTTTGCAATGCTAATTCCTCAGAAGTGAGAGACAGAAAGAGAGAAGGGAAAGGGAGATATTCACACTAGGGAATGTGAATGTTATCTAGCAACCTCGGACAGGCAGTGAATCTGCAGCACACGCACACCATACCGCTTACTGGGATTCTATCAACACAACCTTCCTGCATTTCCCCAGTCGGATTCCATTTATTGATTCAGATCCTTGGAAGACTGCATTGACCCTTTACAATACAATATATAATATTATATAAATTAGTCCGGCTATATCCTTCTGGGAACAAAGGAAAAATTTGTCTTCTAAATTTGTATTTTTGTAATTGCCTACCTATTTTTGGTTGAAAGAACATTTTACAATTTAGACTTTTTACTACCAAAAGTAGCCTGGTGTAACCAGCCACACTCAATTGGGCTCCATACTTGGCGTAGACCTCTGGTTCATTTTGAAACTAATGGACAGCGCTGAACCAGTCTGCATTGCTACAAGTGTTTTGATTGTTCTAACACCATTTGAAAACACCTTTGAGTTCAATGTTATGGCTGTGATAACGCTAATGTGATCAGGGTTTCTACACTGTAATCTCTGCTAAATAAATTAAGCTGAGAGCATAGTCGGGCACATGTTTGGGCACATTCATCTGATTGACAGGCAAGGTAGATTTGCCAAATTAATCAAGGCCTTGACTGGTCAGAATGTTCAGCTGGCAAAATGAATGTCTTCTTTTCTTAGTGTAGGGATCCACTGTCCTGCACGGTGCAGATGTCTCCCTGCTTCAGCATCTGCAGGGCTGGGCACCACTGTCTTATCGGTATTACATTACATTGAATTGGCCATTTACTGTTAGACATGAGTATTACCTGCCACCATCTTTCAGATACAAAAAGCCTCAACCTGGTAAATAATGATTTCTGTTTCAACATCTTCTCCTACAACAATAGCTGTGTTTACATGGACCCTATTATTCCGATTGGAATCGGTTAAACCCGAATGAAAATTCTTCATATGAACACCACGATCAGAAGAGAAACGGCCAACATGATCGAAATTTAATTCGGAAGTAGAGAGGTAGTATAACCCGTTCCATAACCCGAATGACAGAATAATTCTACAATGTAAACTGTTAAACCTGATTGCTTCCAGGTTGCATTATCATGCGCATGCCCCGTTTTACGTTTTGTGTGATGTCGGTAATCAATTCTGCACAGCCACATATATGTATTATAAGAATGGTACAAGGTCTACAAATCCACTGCGACTCGTGCAAATAAGTGAATGGGAGTTAGTAGCGGCCACTGAGTTATCTATGTGTGACTTAATCTGGAACCGTACATTTCTCCACCAGTCACACAAATAGCCTCACTCGCTGACGTACTTATAACTAGAAGCTGGTTTTACCATTTGCTAGGACACGTTACATTACGAGCTAGATAATGTGTGCATGTTTAAGATCAATTCCGATAAGTTGCGACGGCACATGTAAACACCAGACCCGATTAGGAGACATCCCATGTAAACAGGTAACCTGAAACTGTCAATCGGAAAGATTTTACTCAGAAAGACAAAAAAGTTATTATGTAAACCCAGCTAGTGTTGAGTCATTAAGTAAACTAAGATAGTCCTGGTGTCCACTATAATTGACAATAAAAAAATGGGCTATTATTTCAAAACATAAAAAATGTAATTGCTTTCAGAACTAAATATATACTTCATGATTCTAATAAAATAGGACATATATGATCATCATAGTAAAAAATACAATAGATTAACAATATTTGAAGTACCTCTTCTCTTTCTAAAAATTTGTTTTTCTATGATGGCCATTTTGGATGGAAAGAAAGAGGTTCCCCACATCCCAGCCTATCAAGTTACAACACATAAAGAAGCTCAAAAGGAGGTGCATGTGAAACCAATGTCCATTATAGAGGATTGGCTAGGAGTATAAACAAAGAGACCTGCTTTGTTGCTCTCAATAGGACTACTCAACATAGTTTAATTCACTATACTCAATATATAATATATTAGTTTACTGCTGCAAGTTGTTGTATTTTACACATTTGTTAATAATGTTTGCTTTATTGGTGTCCTCATATACCATGTAATCTTACGTGACTTTTGTGTAATGTAGCAACTTCTGTTAAGTAAACTGCACAGAATGCAAATCTGTATACTATATTCAACTCATGCGGTGGCTAGTAATTTATGTCTTGAAAGGCATTAACTGATACAAATGATGCATATACAATCAATTAATGTCCATTGTTGCCTTGAAACAATATAACACTACTATATTACTAATAATATATTACTATTACTAATAATACTATAAAACTTGTCCGCAACTAATAAAAAAAACGCCAGTACTCCCGACACTGAAATCCTACTTTTATTGTTGTTATGTATAATGTGTCAGGAGCCATATCAGATTTTGCCCCAATGTAATGTAAATGGCAAGTTTAAATGTAAAATTTAAAATGTTAAATGTTAAATGTTAAATGTAAACACATTTTAATATTTTTCACAGTTCCATGCCCTCCGCCCAGCTCACCCGCTCTTAAGGCTGTACAAGGCCTCGTCCACGTTCTTCTGGTGGAAGCTGGTCATGTAGCTGTGCATGTCCCGGTAGTTGTTGCGGATGTTGCGCTCCGTGCTGCCGTTGGGCACCGTGCCGAAGCGGAATGGCGGAGAGAAGTCGTTGGGCTTCTGGAACTGTGTGTGTGTGTGTATGTGTGTGTGTGTGTGCATACGTGCGTGTTTGTGGAGGTGCCGGCATGTGCATGTGTGTGTGTGTGTGTGTGTGTGTGTGCATACGTGCGTGTTTGTAGAGGTGCAGGCATGTGTGTGTGTGTGTGTTTGTGTGTGAGTGTGTGTGTGTGTGTGTGTGTGTGTGGACAGACAACACAGGGAACATGGACAACCGAGAGTTAGCGTGTTAGCATGGCCTATGCTCGGGTCAGGCAGTGTTTAATGCTCCGCTGAGCAGGACAGGGGCAGCTCCTTGCTCCTCCAGGGCACCGACAGAACTAATTGCTCTCCTGGAGGAGGGGGAGGCACAAGGGAGGCACAGGAGAGACACAGGGGAGGGAGGGTGCACTCCCTCCCCTCCTGCGCTCTACAGCAAACACATACCTTCTTGTCCGACAGGCCAGACACCTGGTCCACGTACTCCTCCTGGATCATGAAGGCGGCCAGGTTGGCGGTGTAGGAGGCCAGGAAGATGACGGCGAAGAAGGCCCACACCGACACCATGATTTTGCTGGTGGTGCCCTTGGGGTTCTGTACCGGCACAGAGTTGTTGAACACTAGCCCCCACAGCAACCACACCGCCTTGCCGATGGTGAAGGAGGGCCCGCCTGGCTCTGGACAGCAGAGTGGGGTTGTGAATGAAGCTGAGCTCTACAGCCACTGTAAACAATCCCCAATGGAGCGTGTCCAGACCGTGTTCACCAAGTGCATTGTGGGTCAGGTAACACCAGGACACTTTTTGTTACTCATAAATAATCTAACCTTACATCTGTCGGGGACATACCTGTCCACTCCGCAGTCACCATGACAACCTACATGTTACTGACAGGCAAGACTCCACCTTCATGTGGCGGCAGAGCAACCATGACGGCCACAGGAGAAGAACTGAACCAAAGATGTTACAATGATGTAATAGAGCAGTGTAATGTGTTTCAATTTCAATGGAGCAAAAATGTCACGCTTCTGGTCTCTTAAGTAGGTGTGTCACCACAAACAATATGCATTATGATTATGAAGAGCAACACCAAGAAGATTGAGCATTGTTTAGTCGTTCTGGTTTGCATAACGGGTGTTAAGTAGGCCCCTACCTCCCCTTCAAACTATAAACTCGCTATGTTTCTCTGACGACACCCAACCTACTGTAGTTCTACTGGTGTGTGTGTGTATGTGTGTGGGGGGGGAGGGGGGTGACAATGACGACCACGAGAGAAGAAGGGGTTGGGGGGGGGTGGATAATGACGCAGCAGGCTGCAATTAGCCTGGCTACAGCTGAAGCTGCAGGGAAAGGCGTAAGACTTAAGCGTACAAAACCACATCCTGGCAAAGCCTTTAGACTTACATGCGGGTGTCGTGGAAACTGAATGTGTGACACATCAGCGTTGTATGTGTGTGTGTGTGTGTGGATGAGCGTGAGCGTGCCATTGTTCCTGTGAATTATAGGACATTATCCCACGAGTGGTAAAGAAGGATTTCCAAGCCAACAATTACTGACCAGTCAATAGCAGAAAGCAGCAACATGTCTCTCCTGTGGCATGCCAGGGCTGTAGTAATGCACACCACATGTATGCATGACAGGACACCTACATTTACACAGCGGCCATAATCAGTATGTATTTTGCATCAGTTGCCATAGTAATAAAGCTGGACCACGGCATAGCATTAATGTAACACTTAACATCGTGAAGTACAACATATTACTTATTATGTATAACAAGTAACACTGCTAACAGAAAATAGTGCCTGTGTAATTACTATGTATTCTGTACATAACGCCACTCCTTATGGACCTGAACACTGCCAGAAGAAATGCTGTACACCCACATCTTCATGGAGATTGTGGCCATAGCACTCTTTGAAATTCTGGTCAGATTTTCATTGAAACACTAATTACTGTTTATGGGGTGTAGTGTTCCTATAGTGGATTTGGACGGTTAGGGGTTTGGCTGTCACTGGGGGTTCATTTCAGCATTTGTAGTTACAGTAGCGGTGGTTGAAGGCATTTGTGAAAACACCAAATGGTTTGTGAGTTAGCCAATCGCAATACGGTCTCACGAGACACAAGTTCATGGCCAGGTGTAAAGGAATAGATCTACCGTACATCCATGTCAATAATCTTATTGGTTGATATGAGATCCCATGTTATGTAGAAGCACCTTAAAGCAAAGACATGCAAAGAGTGCTGAGATTAAAGACACCATCTACTCTACGTCAGGGACTGTTCTGAGAACGGTGTGATGTGTGTGTGAGCGTGTCTCTCACCTCTTCCATCTGCCAGGCAGCGATTGTAGCCCACCGGGCTGAAGTACTCAAACACAAACACGGCCACGGCCGACACGATCAATAGCATCACAAACATCATGACCCAGACATCAGCACTGAAAGGCTCTGAAAGACACAGAGAGAAGGCTTATTGTTTCTGTCATTAACCAAATATAGATAAAGAGTGCAGGGAGGGTTCCTTTGACAATAAGCTCTCGCAAACTAGTCTGGCTGTAAGCGGGACTAACGTATCTCTTTCAATATATGTCCTCAATTATCTATGCCGATAATATTTTGCAAACACTTTACATTTTTGGTGCCTATTCGGTGCCTATTCTAAACGATTTTATGTATTATTTCAATGTTGGACTGGAATTGGAAACGTTTGCAGTTGTTGACATATTTCATATTTCCACTCGTCTTCTCGCATTGGAACTGACCTTAGGCTAGCAGGCAGATCACATGTAACGCACACATGCAGTACACTGCCTCCGGGAGACTATTTAGATGTGACTGACGTGTGCTCACACAAGCTGTCAGTTGATAGTTAACACTAGCAGGACGTCTAGCTCGCTGAGAGAGACGGTGTATGGAAATACACATGAATTAAAATACATGGATGGCTCCCAATGTCACCTTGGATGAATAAATGTGAGATTTCTGTGAGATGTGATCATTGGCGTTGAATAAGCATGTATAGATGTCTACTGCTACATGTGTGTGGGGATGGTTTTGAATTATTATTGTACAGTATGTTGTTGTAGTGTCATCATTTGTGTGAGTGTCTTTATAAACTGCCTTTCCCAGGCAGAGCTCTACGGTACTGAAATGAGAGTGACTTGCCTGTTCTAATTAAACTGAGTGACGGTAGATTGCAGCGTTAAGCAAATGCCTTGCAATAATTTAATAAATAGCTCTAAGTGCTTCCTTGTATTCTAATTAGTGTGCAGATGGCGAGATATATTTGCCGGAATTTGTGAATATTGTTGTCAGATGTTGAGTAAACACTTTTTACGGAACCATACACGTGCGTGTGTCTGTGTGCGTGTGTCTGTGTGTGTGTGTGTGTGTGTGTGTGTGTGTGTGTGTGTGTGTGTGGGGGGGGGGGGGGGAGGTGGGTGTGCGTGTGTCTTGT
>JAODLL010000001.1:885804-899715 GCA_026546735.1 Forbesichthys agassizii | reverse complement strand
ATATTGGTGTTGAGAGAGAGAGAGAGAGAGAGAGAGAGAGAGAGAGAGAGAGAGAGAGAGAGAGAGAGAGAGAGAGAAATTGATTGGGGTATGGTTTGGACACTGACCCACTTTTTAAATATGGCCTCTGACAACCTGATCTGGCCGAGCCACTGTGTGGTCCTCCTGTCTTTCCATTGGCTACGGAGGTTTGACGACCACACACTTTCTGCTTAGCCCACCATGCAGTCACTTGATGAGTGTTAACATATTTAAAGCTGTATTATGGAGAAACCCACATTTATGTGATGTACTCGTAGGTACTTGTGCACACACACACTTCCAATAGTTTAAGGTCTGTTATTCGGGCAATTATTCGGCATTGTAATAACATTCATGAAAGTAATTTGCTACAGCTGCTTGATGTGACATTGATGTTTTTTGATAAATGTAAAGATTAAAAATTCAAAATAGAATATTCTGAAAGCTAGAGTATCTGTACAAAAGTACACTAGGTGCAAGCACTTGTTGGCAGTAATTATTGGCATTCCTCTAGTTTGTTGGCAGTGCCGAAGCCGATTTGGCTATTTTGTGGCCAATGAGACTAAAATTCTGAGCCAATTTATTCTTGCAAATAAATTAAGATTTGGTTGTTTGGCAAGATTTTTTGAATACTTTATTGCCCTTTATGGATACATCCTATTACAATACTCTGCGAAAAACTCAGGTTACATACAGTGTGGAACTGTATTTGTACTTGCTGCTGCAGTCATTCTCATTGAATAGTTGTATAATATAAGTATTGCTGTGGTTGTGTAAACTGGACCTACACTGCAATCCAATGAAAATGATGATAAACTTTTTAAGACCATGTACTTTGGTTCATTCCGTACTGACAGTCTTCAGTCAGTAACACGCAAGGTGCTGGTGCTTATCTCTGGCATTCTTAACCTGCTTGCCTGAGTAAACATTGATGCATGGACTCTCACACATACATACACATACAAACCAATGCAGCCATCCATATGCTGGAGGCCTCTTGGAGTTAGGTGACAGATACTGAGAATGCCTGGGACTAAATTAAGCACTGAGCTTCATCAAAAACTACTTTCCTATAGCGTCCTGTCTGCTCCAAGGATGGCTTGAATTATGTGGTGAGAGATTAGGAAAAAGGAGAGAACATTTAGCTGACTACAGTTTTATACCATATTGATAATGTACATAGAAATGCAAGTCAAGGCAGTACAGATGATATATTTCAGATATTCTGTATCATCAAGATCAGGTTGTCAAATTATATTGCTGTATAATACAATATAATTATAAAACCAAGATGATGAAATGTGCCAAATTGTCTACAGTACACCAGAAGGACCAGGATGTTTTGTATAATCATCTTCTTTAATATACTGTATGTGTATACTGCATCATACAATAATAGTTTAGATTTGGTCTCACTGATGAACTTAATATCTTTACATGATTGTTCTGATGAAAGGCATGGGGCCTCATTTATAAAACTGACTAAGGATCAATTTTAACTTAAACAGTAAACCACATACACATACACACAGTTATTTGCCTTACTTTGACGTGGAAATTAACTCTACACAAAGTCTAGCCTTGAAATACGTGATTTTTCTCCTGGCTATGTAAGGTATTGCAGTTTGGGATGCCCATGCCACTAAATTGGTTTTGTTTGTCAACCCACTATGTCCACCGAATAATACACGTTGCCTGTCATCAATCTCCTGATCTCTCCTCATCGTGAGTTTCCTTTTTTCAGTTCGTCCATGGCTATTCCTGACTAATTCTTAATTTGTACTATAGCATAGCATTACATTTGAAGATTGCTCATTTTAACAATAACACATTCTTGTGCCATCAGTTTAAATGTAATGTAAGATTTGAAGGTACGTAAAATACAAATGTGTTTCTTAGAACTTGCGTAACAATTAATTTTTATGATCAGTATATTTCAGGAATCGAATGTAAAAACACAAAATGTTTAAGTCTTAACATATTTATACATGTATATGACCGTGCCATTTCCCATTACTGCCTCAAAGAGATTTCCAGTGTTTTATAATAATACTTTGTAATATCGTCACCTTCTTAAAATAATGATATTTTTTGACAAAACTTTTTTTTTTGCCTAAATCCTCTCCTCATGATGCTGGCCATCTCTGGTAAAATCAGCTACATCATCAGTTGAACAGATCTTGCGATTCTTCAACTGACCTATGTTTAATAACTATAAACTGTCTATATACTATCTACTGTATATAATGGACACTATTTTGTTAAGTTTTTTGTGTTTTCTGCCAAACCTGGAAAAAGTACTTTTATTCATTATTTTAAGAAGGTGACGATATGATGGTTCTTTTCGTAATAACAATATATTTAGTCAAGGTTAGATAAATATCATTTTATAGCTGTAAATGTGGTCTTCTAATACTGAACATCAATCATGTGATAGGCTTGTGGACATAGCAGCCCTTTACAATGAAAGTTTCCACATAGTTCTGCATGGCGCATGCCATGTTAGGGCTAAACTAACTTTTGTGAACATTAACCACTACTTCCCTCCTCAACATCTTGAATCTTGTGATTTAGTTCTAATATTGTCAGACTCACACCCTGCTCTACATATGTGGATTGTTGCACAGTAAGTAGTGGGATGCTAACATCCCTCTGACTCACTCTTTCAACTAATGCATACACAACAGGTCTAAAAGAGTGTCCATGTAACTACTTCACACATACTTTCACAGCATGTATTTACACAGTAGTGTTCAGTCATTTTTCTTGATAGCAAGAAAGCATGAAGGTTAATGGGTTCTACAATTCATTTTTAAATTGTAACAACAAATTATGTGTATTTCCAAATACATGATTGTAATATATAGTCAGAATACAATAAACAATAATTCTAATGTTATGATGAAACAATGTAAGAAATTAATTAATAAAACCAAAGTTGTCTTATGTTCAATTAGGCTAAATTGTAATGTTTCACTCACTAAATAACAAAATATTAAATTATATCAATAATGGTACATTTGACGGAACACTTTTTTGTCCATTTGGGTCAATACAATTTAGAAAATTATTTGTAACATTGTTTAAATCAATATAATTTATTCTGAGATTGCTAATTATTAATTTAAATTATTTCATTAAAGTTTAGCCTGTATGTTTATCTTTTTGGCATTTTTGATTTAGAGAGTAACATGAGGTGGAAGAATAAGAGTGTCATGAACAGTGTTGGGCAGTAACTAGTTACTACTGTAATCGTATTACTTTTTTTAGTCAATGGTAATATTATTACTAATTACTAAGTAATGCTGCACTACTGTATTACAAGAACGAGATTTCTGGTCCTAGCAAACTTAGGGTAAGTTAATTGAACCAACCTGTCCAATCATCTGGTTTGAGAAGCTGCAATGTTTTCACTTTGGATGATTGTTGACACTAAGGTTCATTATGGTTCCAATAAAGAGGATTAAATTCTAAAATGAGGTGGCTACATATGTCATTTTTCAGAAGGGGCGAAGCAGGGTAGTGACTGTGAAAGTAATCTAGTAATGTAACTAGTAACCAATTACTTTTAATACCCATTAATAAGTAAAGTACAATTATTACTTGTTGAAGGACTAAAAAGTAAATGGTAACTTTACGATTAACTTAACGATTCCTGAGAAACTTTCCCAACACTGGTCATGATTAAGGCAAAATTTAGCTCAGTTTGCCCCATGTCATCCCTCCCTACACAGCCTTGGAAAAGGGAGTGTTTATTCCATTATGTACAGCATTGTCAGTACATGTTCTATAATACCTTGATTTATGAAAAGGCTGTTGCTAAGGCTCTGTTGGCAGGGAAAGGACTCTATGCTGTTGCCTGTTTTAGCCATTTCTGCCCAGTCGAGGAGGTTACCTCTGAGAGACAGTACCTTGTTTCTGCACACTAAGCTTACAGTAAGCTCAGTTAATTAAGGTCACCGACAGGTTCTGTATGGAATGGTGGAATGATGTATGGAATATTCATAGGAAATTTACATATTTTATATTTTTGAAAATGATTATGTTAATTATACTAAAGATAATAGATAATATTATTTACCATATATGAAATATGATCAAATGGTCAATTTCAGATCCTGTGCCTTATTTCCTGCTTCTATAGGTGTATATTTGATTTCTGACAGCACCCAAAATAATTCTGACCAGTTGGGGCCTCTTTTCACTGATTGGTGCATGAGTAGTGTGTTTTTCTTTTTATGTATTGTTGTTGGTTGTACAAACCTTACTTTCCAATCCTACATATTTCAGCTTTAATTTACTGCCATTTTGTAGTTAAAAGTAATTGCATTACTTTAGACTTTACATTTTGAGTATAATAATTAAAGTATACAGTATGTGGAAAACATGTGGAAACAAAATATTTCAAATTCATAGTGTGGTGTTGGCTAAATTAACTGGAAAGGGTCAGATACTGTAGAAGCTTTAGCAACAAGTAGTTTTATTATATTTTGCCTTATACTTGTGTAAACTTAAAATTTCATTGAATTGTATCCTTATCAGTACCCTATGAGTTGCTACATTTTACTGCTTGAATAACCTCATTCCCCTTTAGGAAGTAATAAACTGGGGTCTTTTCCATAATCTTAATACAAAGGTTGGGGGCGATTGGTAGCAAAGGAATGCTGTCAACCCCAATAAGAATTTAATGAAAACACATTTGAATATTTGCGTTACAGATGCAAGAGATATTTAACTGTTGGTTTTGGAGAGCGCACAACCCCGGGCCGGGATGCCCAAGGAATGAGAGGGGACTTCCAAGGAGCCACACTGCCTGGATCAGCTGAGACATGCTTGTCACGTTGTGGCTCCCATCATCCCAGTGCCAACATAAAAAAGCTCTTTGTTCGACCCTTAAAAAGACATTCTAGACACAAACAACACACGCACATTAGAGCAATTTATTCCCGTCCACGTCAATTGTTAAAATCACAGGGCCACAAGAAATAGAAATGCTGATATTTCCCAGACATGTCAGCTACAGGACACATGTGCTTTACAGACTGCAGGCCTGCATACAACACTAAACATCGTCGAGGCGTTGGTAAAAGTATCTTGAGGCACGAACATGAATACGCTTTCTGACACCAACCATCATGTGCTCATAAAAGATGACTGTAGCTACTGCCAATTCAAACACACACTAATGATTGTAGTGACTTAAAAACATGTTCACTGGCATATTTGAAATGTGGTGGATTAAAAAGGTTTTGGGGAGGTTCTTCAGAGCTGATTTACTTATTGTTGGTATGAATCAGATTATATGTCATCATGCTATGAAGTTGGAAGACAGCTAATGAGGAATTACAGTATGTACTGATCTCTTGAATCTCCCATCCAAAAGGTCTTGGGTTAGATCCCCGGCCCTTGGCTCTTGTGTAAGTGTCCCTGCGTAAGTGTCCCTGCGTAAGATGCCTAACCCCTCTTGCTTAATAATGACTTATTGTACTGATTTTAAGCCCATTTGAATAAACATTTCTGCTAACTGATCAATTGTGGCTTATAAATATTACATGCTCCACCTTCGTTGCTATCTGCATTGACTAGGGCTGTCCCGAATACCATTTTACAGGTTTTGAATACTTGATGGTATTTCTGAACGAGTATTCGAATACTCTTTCTAAAAAAAAACATTAAAAACATTCAACTATAATTAGGAAATTAAATGAAATAATCTTTGATTCCTCCTGTATTACACAATAAAAGTGTGTGTTGAATGAATAACCTCGCTGTCTTCTTACAAACAGAGCCAATTGCAATAAAATGTGTTGATGACACAGTGTAAGGCAGGCAATTACATTACAACATGTGGGTTTATATGGAGACAGTAGGGATTAATGGGAAAACATGCATACAAAATGTGAAAAAAGGAATACTCGAATCCCAATATTGAAATCAAATACATACCCAACAAACGAATACCCGAATAATCGAATATTTGGGGCCAGCCCTAGCATTGACCCATTTGTACAGTAGAAAGCGCATGAATGACTGGATCCTAGGCCACCATAGTTGATATTAATCATTAGCCCACTTGTCTTTTGGAAATAAATATGTGTGTGTAAAGCTCAATATGGCCGCTGCACTGCTCTTACGACGGCTGTAGAGCTTGGAGTGATACAACATGCACTCAACAATCGGTGAGTTTTGGCTCTGAAGTAGCCTTTCATTCTCTTGCCAACACCTTCTTCTGCTAACCCCTATCACTCACACACACACACGGACATACTCTGACTCTACACACTGGCCTGACTGTCTCTTCAGCATCACACAACTTCCAGTAACCCTAGGGAGCTTACTGTTGTTCAAAAAGTGCACACAGACATGAACACAAACCTGGGCACACACTTCCAGCAGATTTTGCAATGTGTATAAAAAGCTATGTGTTAATGTGCAGCACTGGCCCCATGCAGCCACAGAACAATTGCAGCCAAACGTTTTTCAAATAGTTTCATGCAACGTCAATGTTGACTATGGTAATAGGAGGCTATACAAGTGTAGGAAGATGGGGGGGGGGGTCATTATACACTCTATTGATGCAGAGACAGGCAATAGCAATATAAATAGCAGTAATACAAATAATGTATTGCTGTTAGAACAGAGCACATTTACTGTTTGACAACCATCAATGCAGTGACATGGACTATCTCCCAAATCAAACTGAACGGCAGGCCCGGAGAATTCACCAAGGCAGGGCATGCAAACGTCACCCACTAATTAGGAGAGACGCCTTGCTAATGATGAAGGGAAATTACCATTGTGCAGATGTACCATCTCTATTTACTTTAAGTCAAACCTAAGCCAGGTTGTTCGAGCTGATTGGCTGAGAACAGGTCATGCGGGTTCATGTTAATTTTTTATGAGAGAGAGACAGAGACTGACAGACACTCAGAGAGAGAGAGAGAAAGAGAGAGAGAGAGAGGATGGGTGCAGGAGAGATCCAAGCAGGGGAGGACTGCTCTACTGTGTCTCTTGCCCTCTAGTCTTTGTCTGCAGTGTTTGCTCTGGATCTCACTGGTTCTTCTGGTGTTAGAGCTCAGTTGGCCCACACCCTAATGACAACGTCAGTTTGAGAAACCTGGGACTGTGTTTATAAAGGAGGGGGAGCCGGCTACAGCCTCATGGGTGTGCTCGGCACTCCTGTCTAGTCATGCCACCATGCTGTGCTCATCAATCTCTTTATGCTGCTTTGGCACATAGGATAAACATGTGATCATGGTGTTCAGATAAGGACTCCTCATGGCATAGTTTTAGGGGGGTACAATACATTTATTTTTTCTCCTTTATATTAAGAAATATGACTTTTGCTCAATAACTTAAATAAAATAGTAGTGTACACATATTCCCTCTCTGCCTTTTGACTTGTTGTCGTGTGTCGAGTGTGAATGGCCAGGGCTCACATCCAAGGGTGTCTAGTCTGGCCTCTCAGCTGATAAACAGGGCCATAGTGCATGGCATGCTGAGAGCTCTTTCACCACTTTCCTTTCTGTGTTAAGTCAACAGGATAGTGTCATTCAGATGCCTGTGGGGGGTGACATACACACAGACACATGGCTGGACACACAATACAGATCTTCAACATATTTATATAAATGTAGTGTCCTGTAGATGTATGCATTTGACTTGTTTTAAATGTCCATTTTTTCCAGGTTAGATACTGATTGATAATGTACTATTCCTCTTTGAAAGATTCTACTGAGTGAATATTTTGACCACATTTCAATTCATATCGAGAGAGGAAAGACCTGCATGAACTTGCTGTAATTTAAAACCCAAAAATATGCAGCAACATGAATGAAACTTAAAAGCACCGCAATATTAATTTTAAAAATATTTTTTGATTAACAATTAAATTAGGATACTAACAGGTCCTGTCACCCAAGCTCATATATTTAAGAAAATGGGTGTCTAATCGGCTCAACGATTTACTGTCGCTCTGTGAGGGGATATTCTCTCTTATAAATAGAAAGTTGGCTTTATTGTATTGGCTGACTAAAACATACTGAATTAGACGGACAGTTACAATCTTACAAAACTTACAAAAACTGTTCTTGCAACACATAATGAGAGTTCATGCAGCTTTGTAAAATATATGCATGGGTTTTATATATGTGCGTGTGTGTTTGTGCATGTGTGTGTGTAGTTGTGTGTGTGCATACTGTAGAACATAAAACCGTCTTAAGAGGAACTACTTTTTAAGCAAATGTCACACCACCAATCTGCAGTTTGACTGAATTGTAGCCACCTTTTAAATGCCAGTCAAAATAAATGAAATACATTTTTAGCACGTCAAGGCTCCTTTGTATGCACTGTTGGTATTTCAAACAAAAGCTGTCTGCAAAGTTGGTTTTATCCACAGAGGCAATGCATGACACATATCGAGGAGTGTACCTTTAACAAAACGACTTGAACAAGTCAGATGAGGCCCCGCCCACCCACCCTCGCCCATAGTTGGGTTGAGGGAGTTGAGGCTCTGCTTGGTGCCTGAGGGGGAGTTGGTGGGGGAGCACCAGGCATGGGGAGTCACACTGACAGTCCTGTGATAACCGAATGAGATTCCACATGCTCTGATGAGTAATACCTCCCCTCCCTTCTCCATCTCCACGTGGTGTGTTGCCCTGAGTCTTAATACACACTTTCCCCTCGCCCTGCCCTCCCTTTGTCTATCTGTCTCTCTCTCTCTCTCTCACTCCCTGTGTGTGAAGAGGATTCTTCCTTCCTTCCACAGCAGCCATCCTGGAAGGAAACTGGGCAGAATAGCCTCTGTGTGATGACTCATTCACTAACACTGAGAACTCCCCTCTACACCGCCTCCCACTCAGCAGGCCAGCAGCCCGCCAGGCTGCACCCAGGCCTGGGATCACTGTCCCTGGCTGCCCTGCTTGCTGTCTCTTGGTCAAGCCATCCTGAGATGCCTGTATCTTCAGCTGGCTCTTATTTTCTATGTGTTTGTCAGTCTGAATGTCCATCTTGCTCTGTGTCTTCTTCTCTGTTTTAAATACGATCATCTGTCGCCTCGATTGCATTTATTCTGTTTGCCTGACCAAAATGCTTTTACGTGGATTGTTTGTTGCATTTTCTTTAATTAATGTTGAATGCAATAAGCCAATTATTTGCAAGGATCAGAGGAGGGGAACGTTTTAGAACCACTGTATTAATCCATCTGTCTTTCTGTCTCTTTTGTGTCTGTGTCTGTCTGTCTGCATGTGTCTGCCTTCCTCCATGCTTGTCTGGCTTGTGTCCCTTGGCACAAAATGGCAAAGTCAAAACACTGAAGGACATAGACGGCCGGCTTCTCTGTCTGCATGTTAAACCATGAAGATCCAGGAAATATCACATCAGTGTAACTCACAAGAGAACATTGGTATCAATAATAAAATGATGCTTTTAATGGTCCAGGAGTGACATCTCCCTTCATCTTAAATGCTAATGGCCATATAGGGCATGCTATGAAACACTGTTGTTATTGCTGATAGAACTATCACATGACCGTGGAATACAAATCTGGGGAAACGCTCAGAAGAACCATTCTAAATGTAAAGGTACACGCCTCAATTTGTGGCTGTTGTTGTCCTTACATTGTCCTTACAACAAGCATGATAAAAACATTGTTGTTTTGGTTTGAAACTGTAGTGAGAGCATGCTCCTACTACCACACATCAGTCATGAGAGGCTGGTATTACACACTATTCCTGCCGCACAGAGCAAGGAAAGGCAGACATTTGGAGATGTGCGGGCCTCTATTGGCTGCCTCAAAGTCAACTACCCCAGGCTCTACAGTGTAACAGGTAGCATACATTACAGACAGACATACATTCTATATCTGATGGGAGCAGGAGACTTTGTTGACCATTGCAAGAGCAATAAGGATTTTTAGGGGCATTATGACTGGGTTAATAAAACACAGCTGCCCCTAAAAGTCCCTCACTTTTCTTGCTTGCTTTCCTCTCCCTCCCTCTCTCAGCTAATCCGTCTCTTATGTCTCATTCCACAGTGTGGAAATCCAACTTCAACATTTACAAGCAAGATTCATAACATATCAACATACTGTATCTGTGCATAAACACATCCAATAATCTGATGGTGACCATTGGAAGTGTGTCCATTTGGGACAACATCATGTGCATATTTTTCAAAAGCAAATGAATGAATTACATATTTATAACAGTTCTATTGGGGGTTGCACTGCAATTATATTTAGGGGGCAAAATGAAAGAAAGAAGCATCAGAGATAAGCACATTTTGAGGCTTTCATATAGCAGGCTATATGATGCAGGAACACCGCTATAAACTATTCACCTTCACACGTTTATGTTTCATTTGTAATGTAATTGAATGTAGTAAACCCATCTAACTGGGAAAGCTAAGGTAAACCTATAACCCTACTAACAAATGGTGTGAGGTGACAGAATGAGACACTTTGAAAAGAAAGTGTAAGCATCACGTGTGGCAAATGAGATGAGGTGGTATAAGGCCTTTTAAACAATGTGAAATGCCAGGGAGAGGGGGCTTGGCAGGCAGCGACCAGCGCTGTTTAATATCACCACTGGGTGTCTACCCCTGAGCTTGCCATTGCCACGCTGCTTATTCAGACCTCCCTTCGTAAGCCCACTGTACACTGTGCACACTGCCTGTTGCTAACTCTAGCATACATGGACAACTTTAGGCAAGTGTGATATCACCTGCATTTTATCAGGCGTCATTGCTCTGTTTCAGTGAATAACAACAGTAAGCAATGGGCCTCCTATAAGGTGTGTCCGATGGTCAGAAATTGTCATTTGCATTACTGAGAAAATACTTTTAAAAAGTACATGGTATTTTATTAATTATTTTAAACTTGTGTTTTCCTATTTGCAATAAAATATTATAGAAAAATAAGATATTTTAAATTTTATTAAGACAAAATGTATAAAGACGCAACATAATGTTGGCAAGACATAAAAAACATAAGCATAACAATAAATAACCCCTTAAATAGCCAGCAAAGCATAATGATGCATACCACCAACATTGATGGCAATGATTTCAGGTCTTGTTTTTTCGTCAACTTTTAAAATAAAATTGCCATGGTCAAGCGAATGTCTTACCTATGTGTCACTTACAGCACAGACATGCCACCATTACCCTCCGTTCTATTAATTACATAAAGCATCTAGTGTCAGGATGCTAAATTCATTAGCAAGGTATGTATGGCATGCTAGGGTCAGGACAGATATAGAAACAGGCCATAAAAACAACTTCTTCACATCTTGACACACTTGTTCAACATAACAGAAGAGCTTTGCTTATTTATTTATATATGCTCACTTCTCTCTGACTTTTAAAGTTCAACATTTCTTGATGATAATGGTCTAGAATTGTATTAAATATTTTAGAAATAACTTTTAACAAGTTTAGCCTGTGAGGATTATCTGAAATCAGATCACAACGAATCTATCTCTATAACCTACATAATATCCATCAGGCACACAAGCCATGTTTACATTTAACTTGAGGCTTTCTGTTTTTAGGGGGGACTATGTATATATATATATATATATATTGTAATTTACAACCCAATCAAATAACTTGTTTGGAGTCCTGCTTCATGGGAATGCAACCTTTCACACAGTGTAGTCCACTACCATAAATGATTAGTATGGATTATTTTTTAAATACAATACCTTGTCACCATCAGGCTAGGCTACCTAACCTTGTAGGCCATGTATTATTTTTGAAGTTGCATTCTCTAACTTGTTGGCCACATGGACCAGAAACTGGGACTTTGTAGGCCAGTTGAATGAATGAGGACTCACCTTGCCCGCAAAGACCCAGCCCCTGACACACAAGATCACCGCCAGCGTTTCACAATCTTCAGCCAATCTGCAATATTTTGCTGTAAAGAACATTTAATGAACGTCTAGATTTTTCTCTATGATCGTTGCAGGAACTGGTCTCAATGTAGTCTATAACAAAAGATCTACAGGTACACGTATGCCTACACCCGCGCGCAAACACATGCGCCCGCACACACACACACACACACACACGTATTGATCCGCTGTCTTCTGACATTGTGAGAAGATGATGTTGCTATGCTGCTGTGTTACCTTCACTCCAATGTCACGTACACCGCACACAGACACTGTATACAGGTTCATGTCCACATCCCGCGGCCAGCGAATGACTTCGCACAACGCCACTCCAACACATAGGATTGTCTCTGTAGGCAGAAGATCGAGGCTGCGTGCGAAGTTGAAGTTCGCTGCTCATCGCCACCACCGCCCCTATGTAGTCTATTTGTTGATCACTTGCGTTGGAATTGCATGAATCCCACATTAAGAAAGAGTATCCTGTTGGGCAAAATTGCAGCTTTAGGTTTTGCAAGTCGCCTAGGCTATAGCCTTATTTCACGTCCAAAGAAAAAGGAAGACGCAACAGTGTAAGGCTGTGCCCGTTTCTCTCCAAAAGCTGCATTCTAATTTTCGAGATGAGACGACCTCGTGTTTGTGTGGCGTAGCACCGCTAGTCACCAAAATATCCGTTCTGGAAAGAGACCGGCTGATGTTATGGCCATGTTGCAGCCTATGACCACGATGTTAACAGCTGGAAAAGACCTGATATATGGTATTGCGCCCTCTCGTTGGGCCCTCCCTAAAAGTGGTAACCTGGTTATTTTGAGCGCGTCACCCAGCTCGTCTCCAATTATAGGTTTCCGTCGCTAAGATTTAGCGCACTAATGTAGCGCACATATAGGTAGCCTATTGATTTTAGTGTTGATTAAAAATGGCCCAGAACACTACTGAAAAACAACCAGGCGTGTTTGTATCCAACTCCATGGGGCTACATTCCCGTGGTCGGCTGAATTTTCTCGTCCGCCAAACTATGTCTCCACAAAGGGTCTTGTTCACTGTTGAGCTTCTCTCAATGTGCTTCCTTAAATAAAACATCGATGCTAGATCATAGATTGTGAGGTTATCACACCTCTCAGTTTAGGCTGCCGAGTTTATGGAACTGCACATCTTTGCGTGGCTTGACCCCTGGTGGCTATGATCTGCATTACCGCTGACTATTATAGCATTTATAGCCTGGGATAAATCATTCCCGGAACGAAACTATTTCCACTGTGCTTTAAAATAATAACGTTGGTATTTTTTACATTGTGAATTTGTTTTCGTAGGCTAGCATGGACTACATATATTTTGTTGACAGCAAGTGGGTATGCTTGTATCCTCGATAATCTACTTTTGGGTAGGCCAGATCAATATACACTCTATTGTATGTTATTGAGATCACGCCACACTTATTTTCCACGACGCTTTCCCAGTTACACCCGGTATCTGTGACAATAGGGCAGCGTTCTGCATGGTCGTTAACAGCGCGGTCCGGATGTGTCTAATATTCCTGTTATTGCCAGTGAACAGCAGTCGGTAAGTAGGCTATATAGCCCCTACTCATCTCTATTTATGTGTATAGTGCCCCATAGGTCACGTATCGCTGTTACGTTATGACACGTATGATACCAGTTTTAATACCAATAAAAATGACCCTTATAGGCGATTATAGTTTAGCTTGCCATCTTTAACAATCGGGTCTCAGTAGCCAAATTCTGCTGAACATCAACTGCAGCTTTGGGCATTTCAGAACTCATATTATATATAATATATACATATATATTATATATATATTATATTAATATATATATTTCCTAGTAATAATTAATAGAGTGGGATTAACACAATTATGTCATTACTAATCGCATGAATCCAATGTGCAATGTGCATGATATTACGTGTTGATGACGTCGATCCGTTTATGGGTCATGTTCAAGCACCGATAGGCTGAAAGTCCTACCCAAGCATGCATTCCGGT
>JAODLL010000001.1:874056-885704 GCA_026546735.1 Forbesichthys agassizii | reverse complement strand
AAGCCTGACGCTACAATTTAAACCCTGGGTCAGACGTGCGCGCATAACTTCTAAATCTTATAAATTGCAGCCTTTGCGGTTAGAAAATTGCGTTTTATAATATCGGGGTTATATCGCAAATGCAATTAATTGTTCAGCCCTAACACTGACACCAATATCTAGTAGCCTAGAGCTTGCGTTATCAAATGTATGCCTTTCTATGCCTTTTGTTAATTCAAAATTAAATTAAGAAAACATAAACAGGTGAGCAACACCATATCCATCCATTTGTCATGATTTAGAGGTATCATGTTGAAATGCAAACAGTTTACTTGTTTTTAGGCTGCTGAAAAAAAAAATGTTCTCACTGTTATTAGGTTTTTGTGTTTTTTATATTGATATTACTCTGGGAAAAAAGGCTGAAAAGGCACCCAGGGTGTGAGGCGCCAGGCGGGTGTGGGGATACTCACAAGTCCCGGGCTAAGCGCCCCTACGTCGGAGTTTACCCAGTAGACGAGAGGGACGCCTCCATGTGCCTACGGGTGGTGGAGGGGAAAACTCTGACTGTTCGGCTTTCTAGGAGACCCTGAATGGAGTCCTGTATGGGGCTTCAGTAGGAGACTCCATAGTTCTACTGGGAGACTTCAACGCGCACGTGGGCAATGATGGATCGGCCTCCCTGATCTAAACCCGAGCAACTGTAGATTTACTAGGCTACATTAAAAAAAAATAACAGTGGAAATAAAATGTCAACTACGATCCGTTACACCACTACTGACTATACTCAGGTGTGTTATCCCTGAGCTCACCTGCAGCATAGTTCACCACCTTCAACCAGAATGATTAACTCAAGCTTGAAATCAAGTGTGTGTGTGAGAGAGCTCCTACCTGTGTTGAGATTCTTAAGGCCCTCCTCATACACCTGGCAGCAGCGCTCTTCTCTCCGTGTTATGTCAGATGCTTGGCCCTTGGCCGTCAGTAGCTCTGGGCCAGCCCCAGGGGCCTCCAGCTCCCGCTTGGCCATGAAGTCCCATGTCATGCTGTCCTCTGAGTATTTGCTCTGTAAGCTGAAAGCACATGGAATGAGGACATGGAAGGCATGGGCGCTCAATACGCTGTGCCTTAAGCTGCCTGTAGTTAACGCACTCTTGAAGGATGGTGTCTTGGAGTTCTTTGGTGAAGTAAAAGATGGTTGCAATATTCAAGAGAGAGATCAGGAATTCTGCTCCTGTAGCAAAGAATCCCACAAACAATGCAATTAGTATAGCATCACAAATCAAAAAGCTGGCAAATTAGTAAAACATAGTAGAATACTGTAATCTATACAGTATACAAGATATAACATGCACTTGCAAGTAATTTAAGTAGACACCATGTAGCTTAAATGTTCAGGGGGTAAAATAACACTTTTAAATGCACAGCCATGGCACCCAGCAATAGAGCAAAATACCCACCATGGATTTTGTCTGTTGCATTTCTATATACAACCTCAGCCAGTCTGCCATTCATAATTTCTGGAGGGAACTCATATTCACCCTGGTGTGAGAAAGGCTTGTTATTTGGGCCTTAAGTAGAGAGTAACGTATATTTATGTACACAGACCTATCCCCTCTTTATTAAACTTCTATCACAGTATGACCACGATAATATAGATACTTACCAGGTCCATCTTGGCTGCTTCTAGGTCTTTTTGCTGCTTCCTCAGCTTCTCTGCGTGCAACAGTTCCATTCGGAAATACTAAAGCACACGGAAAATCAAAGACTGTGAGCACCTTGACAAACAACAGGACAGGTCAAATATATTTTCTCAATTTTATGACCTCTTGGTAGACCTTCTTGTCTTCTGGGTGGAAGCGCAGAGCTCTCAGAAACACATGTCTGCTGCTCTCTGAAGACTCAGTGTCCTCCAGTTCACTCTTGGAAGCCATGATCCACAAGGCTGAAAGGTACATAATCGCCAAGTATGTAAAAATCTTACATATTCTTTAACATGCATTTTATGCATGTAACAATGGGACTGCACATATCCAACATTTGATGATCAAATTAGAAATATATATGTGCATGTGTGTATATGTGTATGTGTGTGTAATAGAATGATCCAGTGGTACCTGGTTTGTCAGGGTGGATGGCAAGCATAGCTGAAAACACCCTACTGAGTTCACCCTTGAGGTTCTATCAGGAAAGATAGTGGGGATAGTGTTATTCATGAGAACACATGACAGTGAGACTCAGCTGAGAAACATATTTTTACATACCCATTTCTTACAGAATGCAATGTGGGAGAGCCACAGCTGCACATCACTCTAACAAAGGATGGGGGAAATGTAAATCAGACATTATTTTAAAAAAAAGCAATATACCATATGTGCATCTGCATCACTGATTTTACAATATGTATATCAGCTTAACAATTATTGGAATAGTACACAATACATACCTTCCACTTATTTGTTGCTCTTCTAAATACACCATGTATTCTGTGTATCATTGGTACCTCAATTTCCACACTCTTGAATGTATAGTGTATATGCTGCACATAGATCGTAAAATTCTTTTAGAATTACATATATTATGATGAAGATACAAATTACATCAATTATAATCAAGATACAAACGGCGTCACACTATGCTGCAAAGCACAACATAGGCATTACCACGTACATGGCTGATTTAGCTAAATTGATTAATAATTAATTGAATCTAAAGCATGAGGCATGAAGACATAAATACAGTGAGGCACCTACCGCTCGTCTCTTCCTTATCAGTTCTAAAACGTTGATCTCATACTGTACATGGAAATTAGAAGATTATAAAACAGAAATATCAAATAGATCTGTAAACAGTTATTATGATGTGACTCAAATGCGATCTCTTACCTGAATATATGCAATGAAATCCTCTTTGTTTATAATAAGCCTGTGAAGCTTGTATTCCAATGTTGTTGCTCTTTTTATTATAGATCTACAGTAAGATAAGTTAATAAATTAGTCCCAAGCATGCATTGCCATTGAATACAATGTTATAATTGCTCAAATGCTGACATAAAACAACAATATATCAACGGAAAGGCAGATAAAGTGTTTCCGTGGCTTAGATAACATATAATTGCTTCTTACTTTATTTCTTTTTTGGTAAATAATCCCACTCTTTCCAACTGTTCCAGTTCGGGGATTCGCTCTTCGATCCTCTGTTGGATAATTTCTGCCATTTTGTTTGAGATCGATTTAAATGTTTCTGATGTCAATATTTGTTAACTTTGTATTAATATTCACCGAAAACGTTAACATAAATAATAACCCATTCGTTCTATGGTTACACTCAAGTTGTACTACCAGATCCGTTTCCCACACGTGTTGAAGTTGTTTTTCCGTTTCCGTGTAGCAAATGTTTCCGTGTATAAACGCACATAGGACCCAAGCTACCGACTATCGAAACTACGCGAACTGTACCAAAGTCTAGTGTCTCTGACTGTACTCTCATCAGCAATATTTTGTCATTGTATTTTTTCACAATTTTAGGTTTTTACCCAGGTATTGTGTGTCTTCTGTATTCATAGTGTCCTGCAGTGTTAGTTATATTGTCGTAATGATAAAGACAATGTTCTTTCATATGGTCGGGGAAGTCCTTATTTTTATGTCATCGTGCAAATGCCTGGAACGATAAATAAACCAATATGGAACAATTATAATCAAACCATTCCCTTAGTGGTTATTAAAACGTATATGTCAAGGAACCACTGCGTATTCGAAGGGTGAAGGTATACACGTATAGTGGATAATGGTATTGTCCGATAATATAAGCACGCATTCTCCACGCCAAAGCTGTGGTCTCGATTTCCCGCAAAATCGTAGAAGACGAGAGCGGTTGTGTGTCATTTACAGTTGGCCGCAGCCAATCGCGTTTCTCGAAACGCTCGTCACAATTTTTATTGGACCAGAGGTGGCCAATGTCTAGCTGTTCAGTACAAATCGGATGAAACCAAACATGCAATATTTTTGAGCCAGCTAACTAATGATTTTATAAAATAAAATTACCCACACCGTATCTTATCAGACTGTATTCGCTTTAGTTGTTGCTGTTGTACTCGAATTTAACTCCGGCACATAGGGTTTTGTTTCCTAGTGAAGTATGCTAGCCTTGCTAGCCTGATAGCCAGCATCTCTTCTCGCCTCCTCATTTTCATGGGCTTCTGTTGGTGAGTCTGCCAGCTAACATATGTCATTAGCCAGGTCTGCTTACTAATAGGTTATAACATTTAAATCTGGCGTCACGGCATTGTTTATATCGCGAATGCAGTGTCAAAAAAATCGAACGACTATTTTCATACCTCAGCCAGTAGAAGATTTAGCTGCACATGCTAACGTGTTAGCATTTTGATTTTAGCCGAGTTAGCTTGATTGCTAGCGTTAGCGGCTTAATTATTGGCTAAGCTAAATTGCGACGTTGTCGTCTTTTTCATGCTGCCCTGTCTGTTAGGCTTACGTTTTCATTATTGACGTTTTAACATTTGCAGCACTCAGGTCATAGCATGAGCGGGGTGAGTTGTAAAGCGAACGGCGCTGTGTATCCTGCTTCATCCGCCGTGATGAACACAGTGAAGAAGCCGAAGATGGAGCAGATTCAGGCCGACCATGAGCTCTTCTTACAGGCCTTTGAAAGTGAGATTCATTAATCGTTCATTTCTAGTGTGGCAGCCATGATCTTTCAATGAGAAACACACTTCCCTATGTTTAAAATTGCATTTGATTCCTCACAGAGAAAGCTTCTACATATTCCTCTATTATGATAATGGTTGACAGGCCTCCAGTTGAACTTCATGAAACTCTTCAGGGTGTTTCAGTCATTATTGTTTAGTCTAATGCCACTTATGCCCGCAGCCACATTTATCTATTATTGTGTAATAAAAGCATATATATTATTGGAGCTGCAGATATTGTAACAAATTAGATATTGCAACAAATTTAGTCACAGGATTCAAGTTTGTTTAACGTCATGACAATGCCTCTGTGAAAGTTATGATAAGCTATTCTATTCTATTCTATTGTATATTCTGTTGTATAGTCTACTGCATGTTGTTCATTCTTATTTTATAATGTTGTGAATTTTAAGGGGAAGAGAGCCAAGGCATTACACATTCCATTGCATTCTAATGTATTATACTGTGGAAGCATATGACAATAAAATTGAATTGAAATGATAAGCCAAATTCTAGATGGAATTTTACTGGAAAATTGGAAGGAAGCGGCTTCAGTTTTTTTCAAGTCTGTAGTACATTCCAAGCATCGTTTGAATAGTTGATACATATTCTGTACTTTATTTTATTCACAGAGCCAACACAGATATATAGATTTCTCCGCACAAGGAACTTAATAGCTGTAAGTCATGTGCATTGTTCCATTTTTGAATTGTTATCTCAATTTGTGTCAGTCTGGATAATGTGTTTTTATATTTTTTCCTAGCCTATATTCTTGCACAGGACTCTCACCTTCATGTCTCATCGAAATACTCGAACAAATGCCAAAAGGTACAATCTTTGAGTTTGTTTTCCCGGATGTGTATGAAAATAGTGTCATATATTGTATCTAGATTTAAATTGATATGCTCTCCCTCCACTAATAGTGTCATATATTGTATTTAGGTTTAAACTCCCTCCCTCTACTTGTTGTTTTTAGGAAGACATTCAAAGTGGACAATATGCTACAAAGGGTGGAGAAGATGAGGGGGGAGCAGGAATCTCACAGGTAAAGTAATTGTGTCTACATTATCATAGTAGTTGAATGGATTTTTTTGTCACCACTACAATCATTGCATAAATATTAGGGTAGACTTAAACAAAAATTACTGAGGAGTAACAAGATACTCATTCAGGTTTTCTATTTAAGATAATTTATATGAAACTTTGTCTAAAACAACATGTACAGACACGTAATAATGCTTTTTTGTTCTTAGCTTGTCTTCACATCTACAGCTAACCTTCACTGGGTTCTTCCATAAGGATGGTAAGTAGACTGTCTGTCTATCAAAAAAATATTTCCCCTTTTTTATTTAAAATGTTTTTCTCCCAATTTCCATACAGAAAAGCCATCTCAGAATTCAGAAAATGATCAAAACTCAGTGTCCCTAGAGGTGCTACTTGTTAAGGTCTGCCATAAAAAACGCAAGGTAAAAGCCAAGATTGTCTAATATTGATGCTGGAAGTGGCTGCAGGTTTTGTTTTTTTTCCCTAATGGATTGCTTGAAAACCATTCTCCACACTTGCATAATATCTTACGTCCCGTACTGCTAACAGTTTAATGAAGTAGTCAATTATTTCATACAAATTTAAATGTTTGTCTTCCAGGATGTCAGCTGCCCAATAAAGCAAGTGCCTACAGGTAAAAAGCAGGTGCCTTTGAATCCTGACAGTAACCAAACCAAGCCAGGCTCCTACCCTTCCTTACTGGTGTCCAGCAATGAGTTTGAGCCCAGCAACAGCCACATGGTCAAGTCTTACTCGCTCCTGTTCAGGGTGTCGTGCACAGGGAGGAGGGATACAAACGGCCTGGTCAATGGAGAGGCAAACGAGAACATAGGTATGTTAGTTTTTCCTATTGTTCCTGCATGTGGTGTTTTTGAAATGATGCAGAAAGCCCTATTGATTTCAAACATAATAGCAAATCTGGTAGCTATACATGCTTTAATGGTTTAACGGACGGGGGCGTCGCCATATTTTAATCGTCAGTACATTTTGTAATGCTTTATTCATTTTACGTTCAATTAGTTTCACGTTTGACTGGGCAGCATACATTTAGCAGTACAGAATCAATTTGATTGAAATAAAGCTATTGCTTAGCGTTAGACCCGCTAGCCTTAGACCTACTACTTTTTTTCTGTGAGATTAATAATATTATGAGAATAATTCCTTTGGAAGGAAAATATATTAAAACTATGTTGATGCTCAAGTGTTGGAATGTCAATATAGGCTGTAATCATGAGAAGTTAACTGGCTACTGCATGAACATGAAACTATAGCACATGCGTAATATGATCGACACAACCGGCTATATTTAAACACATCAGTGCACATGAGAAATTAAACTAGGACTTCCTACTAACCATCATACATATTCTTGCCATTTTTAGACTTGTCATCAAAGTAAAATATTTCTCCAGAAGCGGAGAAAACACTTTATGCCTACAACCGGCTTCACTGTCGCTTGACTCACATCACTGCACCGCAGTGACAGGCGGTGTCTGTGCCTTCTCCAGTTCTTAGACAGGATTCTAATGAATGCTCTGATGTAAACAAACAAGCGGGTTAATGCCAAACACTTGTTTGTTATTGATCGCGTCATCTTTTTAACATCTTTGTTTGTTTGGCCATTATCAACATCACAGTATCTTTTTAATTGTCTAAAATATTAAAAGGAGGAGGAAGCTAAAAACGAGCCCGATGCCCGGCCCGCGTCTGAACTCTGACGTGAAAATTGACCCGAAGCTTGGACTAAGGAGCATAATAAGTCGAGGCCCATCGAGCTTGGGCTAAAATGTTGGGCTCTAGAATATAGCTTCAGTAGAACTGTGCTTCAATAGAAGTGTGCTCTACAACTGAATCACAATATATTGGCAGCAATACAATTGCGTTAGCTGGCTCTTTTGTCCAAATGGACACACACGTTTTTTCCTGTCACTAGATGTAATGGAGACCCCTAGCAGGAAAAAGAGAAGCTCCTCCCACAGAGAAGAGGGGGAGAGCATAGAGACGTACGTTGCACAGATGACCGTCTTTGATAAAAATAGGTGAGAAGCTGATGAGACCCTTTTTGAATAAAACATACGCGTATGCTTAAGAAGCGAGGCCTCCATAGGTCCAAAATAAATGTGGGGCCTTATCACCCTGCCTGTAGGAGATTGCAGCTGCTTGACGGGGAGTATGAGGTGTCGATGCAGGGCATGGAGGACAGCCCTGTTAGCAAGAAGAGGGCCACATGGGAGACAATTCTGGATGGGAAGGTGTGTACATGGCATTGTTGACATCTGAGTGAGTTTTACTTTCTCATAGTTGATGGTTAGCTGAATTGTGAACTTTGTTGGATACAGAGGCTGTCGCCGTTCGAGACGTTCTCTCAGGGACCCACATTGCAGTTCACGCTGCGCTGGACAGGCGATACCAGTGGCAAATCCACCGCCCCTGTGGCCAAACCCCTGGCCACGCGCAACTCAGATGGCTCAGGCCCCATGGAGACTAGAACCAGTAACCACAGAGCTGCCCTCATGTGTAAGGCTGAATGAACATACACAACACCATGCACATGCTTTGACTAAACCTCTCTAAAGATCTAGATGCTGCGGTAAAATGGATTTGGCAGAATTTAATATTATGCTATACATAGATGTTTTTGAATATGGTGAGATGTTGATCAGTCGCTCAGTCATAATGTAATGTGTAATTTCAGTAATAGGACTAGATGTCACCATTGATTTAACATAAACATGGCAAGAGTAACAAAATTGGTGGTGAGGGCTGTCGCGATAATCGCAATATTGCAATACCGCAGTGTTGCTAACCCAACTGCAGGCCGTGGATTCTTTTGGGACATATCTGCATTTTGTGTGGGAAAGAAAATTGAATATGTTGTCCCCTAACCTTTTGGGTTGTTAAACCGAAACTGTGCCCATCACTTCTTTCTGTCTACATGCTACCTAAATCAAGGTGGTGTACCGTAGGCTACGCGCTTGGCGCGCCATAGAATTTTGATCTTGCGCTATTTAATATGCTTAATTTTATAGTTTAGTCATATTTTCCATCTGATATTTTGGCCCAACATCTGCCGGACAAAGTTACATGTGATTACCAGTAGGCCTACTAAACTGGTAGAAAGCCTATGATGTTGCACAATTGCCTCACCACGGACTGAGATCACGTTGTCTATAAATGACCCAGAATCACACTATTTCCGAAGCTCTGCGCAACGAACTTGACCATTCAAAACAAAAAAAGGTGATAATACTGCAGGCCGCGGTATTGGGGCAACCAAAATCACCGCAAGTAAATTTTCTTCACCGCGACAGTAGTAGTATAATGCATTTTATTTAAGGGTGCCTTTCAAGACACTCTAGGACATCTTGCATTACAAATAAACATAATATAAATACATTTGACTAAAACAGGAGCATACATATTACACATGCAAGTTACCAGTGTAAAGTTAAGGCGACTGGGCAGATATTTAAAATAAAAATGTGTTTCTTGTGGTCAGATATGGGGATTTCAGTAATATTAGCAGGGCAAAATTGTTATATAAACAATCAGAAGTTGGGAGCCAGGGAGTTTAAAAACAAGGCATTCAAATTTAGTGTAAGCCACGGGATAGGTACATAAACAGATTTGGCTTTGAGCCTTCAGCTTGTCCAACCCTGCACTCTCTTCCAGTTGTGCGCTTTTGAATGTAAATGAAGCAAGGTGAGTTTGTCGTTAGAAACTTTAGAAAGTGTGTGGTCTAATTGTCAGAGAGGGAGCGGACATCAATTGACTCTGCAAACAGGAACCTGGCAAAGCACGCGATGTCCATGAACCGTCGGATGAGGTCCGTAAGCAGACAGAGGACAGGCCGAGGAGAGCCGCAGTTGTGCGTGGTTGAGAGATGTTAACAAAGATTGGAGAGTTGTTGCTGCTGCTGAATGTGTATGGTAGTTTCTGCGAGAACCACGGTGGATACCTCTGGTACATCTCGGCCGACCAAGAACTTCAGGGCGATCAAACAGAGCCGACGGGGCAATGCAGGACCCTGAGCCGCAGCAGCTCAGCGCCAGAGCATCCCAGGAGAGATGAGATTGGTATGTTTTCAATCCACATCAGAAGAGATGCGAGACTGTGGAGTAGATGACGGAGGGATATGACCGCTGTTGTCCTCTGGAGCAGATGGGAAGTGCCGAAGCACAGACAAAAGCCGTTGGTGATGAAAATCCTCTGATGAATTTTAAACCAATTTGGTGTACCCAATCGATAATAAACAAGTAGGATAAATTCCGGTAAATCATATGTCCTCTTTGGTTTATGTTTCGATGACGGATGAAGTAGAGCACTCCCACTATAGCCTTCTCTTGAGGAATGACCGCAATTTAATGTGAATTACATGGTTATGTGCAGAGATCTATATAATAGACTTAATACTTAATTCTTGCCTTTTTAGGGTATATTTTATTTTTATGTTACAAAGGTATCGTGATGTATTGTACATGATTGTCTTGCAATATATCGATTATATCTGTATTGTAGGCCTGTCACAATAATTGTTTTTTTTTTTTTTTTGGTTGAAACAATTGCCCCAGACATAATAACTATAAACAATATTGTCTTTTTAAGGGCAGACAAGAAAAGACGAGGGTGGAATGACCATCCTTTACTTGTCGAGTCCAATGAGTCGACAAGGAAAGCAGGGAGAAGTTTAACTGAAACACGGGGAAACATTTTATACTCAAAACAAACATCCAACACACTGTCTTGGTAAAGGTTGGTTGTGAATTACGTATTGATGTGCCCTACAACAGCGAGCAGTAACTTAATCATTTCAGGTTTGCAGCGACATATTCCATATTTTCTGTAGACCGGTAGATATTTTAACCAGCAGAAAAACGATAGAGGTGAGTTCAGAATTGGCAAACGTGTTTGCTTTGACCTTGAATATTGAACTTTTTGTGTAAACATTCCAAACATAGATTCAAACTATCACCCTTCGTCCAGCTTCATTGTGTGTTCGCTGAGAACTACCTCCTCAAACAGCTTGCTGCGAATGGAAAAATATCTAATCCGCTATTGTCGTGTGACATAAAGTATTTGTTGTGATTGGTTACACCAGTTTAATTTCTTGGCAAATTAGATAGGCCATCAATCTAATAGAACAAACAAATGTTTGCATTTATTATTCTAAATGTAGTTGGCTGGAATTATACAGTCAGGAAAACTACCTTTACTTAAACAATACAATAGCCTACTCATTGGCCTTGAGAAACACAAATCAGCTGTCTGAAGAGAGGGAGAGACTTACAGTATCAAAAGTGAGTACACCCCTTGCACGCCCCATGGTGTGTGTGTGTGTGTGTGTGTGTGTGTGTGTGTGTGTGTGTGTGTGTGTGTGTATATATATATATATATATGTATATGTGTATATGTATATGTATATGTGTATATGTATATGTATGTGTATATATGTGTAAGTATGTGTATATGTATGTGTATATGTGTGTATATGTATGTGTATATATGTGTTTATGTATGTATATATATGTGTGTATATGTATATGTATGTGTGTGTATATATGTGTTTATGTATGTGTGTGTATATATGTATATATGTGTTTATGTATGTGTGTGTATATATGTATATATGTGTTTATGTATGTATGTGTGTGTATATATGTGTATATGTATGTATGTGTATATATATGTATGTGTATGTGTGTGTATATGTATGTATATGTGTGTGTATATGTATATATATGTGTGTATGTGTATATGTGTGTGTGTATATACACACGCGCACACACACACACACACACACACACACACACACACACACACACACACACACATATATATATATATATATCCAGTTGCAAGGAAAAGTATGTGAACCCCTTGGGATTACGTGGAGTTTTGCATGAATTGGTCATAAAATGTGCTCTGA
>JAODLL010000001.1:833687-855417 GCA_026546735.1 Forbesichthys agassizii | reverse complement strand
ATCTGGCACCAACAACCATGCCACGCTCAAAATTGCTTAAATCACCTTTCTTTCCCATTCTGACATTCAGTTTGGAGATTGTCTTGACCAGGACCACACCCCTAAATGCATTGAAGCAACTTCCATGTGATTGTTGATTAGATAATTGCATTAATGAGGAATTGAACAGGTGTTCCTAATAATCCTTTAGGTGAGTGTAATGTAACTAGAACGTACCTATATACACTTTGTAACAAATTGGCCCAAAAAAAAAAAAGTCTTGCTTATCTAGGACAGATGCCAATGCTGTAAGAACACCATTATGGAAACTCTTGACCCCGCTTCTTTTCTACTCTTGGCTTCAGTAGTGCCCTACTCTCACAATGTTACAAGCAGGACAGCGGTCACCTTGACGCTCTTCTTGGCGTACTTGTCCAGGGCTGTCCCCTGGGTCTTAAAGATAGCCACGTTTGCTTTCAGCAGATCCTTCCTTTCCATGCCCTCCTTCCTGGGCATGGAACCCACCAGGATGGCAGCATCTAGGTCCTTGAAGCCCACCTCCACCTTGTCGGTAGGGATGACCTCTATGAGGGTGAGGGGATGTCATTAGCTTGGCATTATCACTGCTGTTGACAATCTATAGGAAATGTTGCTAATAAGGACAACATTGGTTAGCTTACATTAACCTACAGTATTTATTGTTCAGATGTGTCCAACACATTTGGTGATACATTAATTAGCAATAAAAGTACAATTTACTTTTAGCAGGCAAAAATACAATTTGAGTTGATTATACTATTAGAGTATAACCTCCAACTAAGGCTGTTCAATTATGGAAAAAAAATTATAGTCATGATTATTTTGGTCAGTATTGAAATCATGATTATTTAACACAAAGTCATTGACTTTGGAAAGATGTTGCATTCACTGCACCTAAAAACAATTAAACAAATGAACAGTGAAAACGCCTTCAAATGTGAAATGTCCCTTAATACTGTTCACGTTGGTCTTTGACTTTCACCCTGCGAGGGGTGAAAGTGAGAATGCGCCTGTCATTCAGAACACAAGACAAAATAAAAGTTTACTTGTAATTGTTAGGAGCCAAAACAGAAATCGGAATTATAATTAGATTAACTGCACAGCCCTACCTTTAACTGTGTCATTAGTGTAGAGCATAGAGAAAATAGCATAGTACAGTGAAAACATATCTGCACCAATTGTACTTCGCCATTACCACAACAGAGTCTTATCTAGATGAGCTCAGTCGACAGGATAAATACATACAGTACATCAGTGTCAAGTTATTTGTGGTGAATGCTTTAGCTATCAGGGTGGACTTTAGAAATGGGGCACAAGTGCAGCAGCAGCCTTTTGTACACCTCTCACCCCTCCATTGTTGTCCCACCACTAATACCATTGGCTGCAGCTCTCCCGTGAGGCCATAAGAAGTAGCCAATAGGATGCCTCCTAGATAAACCTCCCTCTGTACTCCTCAATGCATTATATGTTGCAGGAGCCAACACACAAACACCAGCATGTGTCTTCCATTCAGTGCTTTGCTAGTCCAGACGAGCCTGGACACACTAGCAATTGTATAGTTAGCATGTATGGCAGATATGCTATCTTAATGGAGAAACTGGTATGAGGAGCGGGATGATTGAATTCTAGTCATTTTGTTTAGCGATTGTTGATTCATTGCATGTCTATAGCTGATTTCTGATGGAGGTGCACAGAGCTCGAGTGCAGCCCAGGGGTCACTACTGCATGCAGGAGTGGATACTAATGAAGTGTCTCCACAGTGGAGTGGAGCTCACCCTTCAAGAGGGGGAGGGCACAGTCCTGCAGCTCCATGACGACCCCATCTAGCACAGGCAGCATGGGCGTGATGTCCAGCAGGACCAAGATGATTGGCTGATAACAGCATGACAGACAGAGGCATCACAACAGGCATGATCAATTAGTTAGTAGGCCTATTGGAATCTGGCTGACATTAGAACAAAGGCATGACACAAGTCAATCAAATGCCACAAACTAGTCAAAGTTTGAAGGGAAGAACCTCCATCTTGTACATCATCTGCACCTAATCTTATTTAGACAGTATGAGAAATGCAGTTGCTTCTTACGTATGTAGGCTACTATTAATCTGTGTGCTACTATACCTGGTCTTTTCCGAACACATCTCCCTTGGCAATGCTGTACAGCAGCGAGTAGGCGATCTGTCCTGCGGCGCCGGTTACAAGCACACGGATTGGTTCGGCCTAAAGCATAGCAACAATGTTTTAAGTACACAATGCGAAAACTTTTGCACTTTGCAGTTCAATAACTCGATTAGGGGCAAATTGAGACGATTTGAAAAAGGCCTTTTATGATTGGATCTCAGAGTCAAACTCAAACTACCGGTACTCCAATCACGATTGGCTATTCGAATAAAATATATGAATAGAGGAGATGTCGTCATTCTTCGCGGATGCCACGCTACAACAGAAATTGAGAAAAGAACCCGGATATAAATCTAGGCAAGTGGAAAAATACAGACTATGTTCATTCCCGCACTACTGCCACAATATTTGTTGGTACCGTACTTTGCGTTCACAACGTAGGCTATATCAATTTAACAGTCAAAATGGTATCATCCGCATCCGTTTCATAACTGCGCCATAGACGGTTGCATATAAATTACCTTTACTTCTTTGTATAAAGATAACACACCCAGCAGTTGCTTAAGGGAGCATAAAATAAAATAGATAAACGTTAGAAGAACAATAGAATCTGAGTCCAATCGAGGTGTAATCGTTCTTGTCAATGTCAACGTATCGGTACAGCGTAAACAATATCAAAGTTGTGCATTCTCAGAACGCATACAATGTATACCGTTCACGCTTGGATATGCATATTATCGTTCATCTTACCATTTTGTTAGAAATGAGGTCTGTATGAACTGCTCTCCCAGCTTGGACTAGACGGAGGGGTCACCTCTGTATGTGAAGTCACGCGGTTAAGGACTGTCATCGAGTTGAACGCTGGGATTTGTAGTTTTCTATATTGCTCGTGCATGACTTTATACCAGCCTACAGCCTAATGAAAACACATTCCCCCATGTAAGACCGCGCGCTTTTTAACCACGCCCAACTTACATATGGTAACTATTCTCAAACTGAAAAGTTTTCTACTGACATCTGGCGGTTAAATGCAGATCTGCAATATTGGTTAATTAATATAGTCATGTTCTTTCATTATACTGCACAATTAATATGGCCTGTGGTTCACATCAAATATGAAATGTTTATTCAGTATAACTATACAGACAAATATACGACACCCAAACAACATTACTACATGTGTAGACAGACTAAGCTTTTATTATGAGAGATTTTATCTTTTGTTCCCCTTAATTGTGTTGTTATTTTGTTATAATATAGGCTATAGCTTAAAGTTATCTAAAAATAAAATAAAAATAGGCCCACTTACGTTATAGGTTATACTTAGAGTTAGGCTATATATAGCTACCTACAAGAAGTAAGGAACGCACACATGAATCTTCTAGCTTCATGGACTATAGGCCTATTAGGCCACTAGCCTAAGTGCTTTTCTCAACGCCTATCACTACTTTCAAACTTGATGCTTCTGGCTGCTTTTTTGACCGTGCACGTTCACGTGGTAGGCTATCTTTAGATGCTTGCCAGACATAACGTCAGAGGTTTTTTGAGGTCAAATTAAATGGTGTTAGTAAAAATCCTATAGGCGATCTCTTTAGGAGGCTATCACTGTCTCTCACAGGACGACGACAGTTCGTTTTCTTCAAGGACATGTTCATCATGCTGGCTGCACACGATCAGTGAGTGCAGCTTAATAAACCAGCCTATGCCTTGCTTCTTCAGGGATGATGCAAACTCTTGTGTTGGGTCTTCTAGTCCATTCATACGGTTGAAGGCTAACATGCTATAGGCTCTAAAATAGTATAGGCTGGCTAGTCTATTTGTGTTCAAGTAGATGAGTTATGCGCCTGGCAGACGTGGAGCTGTCCGTGGTGCTAATCTACAACGGAACGCCCGCACCGCGTTCATTGCCCATTGCCAGCTTCTGCCAAGGCTTATGCGAATAGGCTATGCAGCCAATGAATTAATTAGTGTCACCGAAGACACGTAGACTAGCTTACACTATGGCACGCCAACGTTTCTCACATGTAAACTGTAAGGGGCCTGCAGAATAAACGAGATGCTGCGCAGTGACGTTTTATGGCTAGAGCGGTTCTGCACCATCTGCCCCGACCCTTGCAATTTGGCGTGGGTTGGCTATAGGCTCTAGGCCGCCTAACTCAATAAGACATAATCAGAAAGAGTCCAATGTCAAGTTTTTTTTTTAGCTCGATCAAAATAGCTATAGCCTGCGCAGCGCATTTTTTCCAGTTTGCTTACAGACCAGCTGCTCTTACCTCCGTATATGCCGCCCGTACCACCAAATACATAGCCGTCAACAACGTCAACATCGCGTTTGCCGCTCACTTAAATGTCCTCTGGTTTTGTTTTCGCGGTCAAGTCCTGTCCGGAGTTGGTGCGATTGTTAGGAGGAGAGCGAGGGAATGTGTAACAACGTCAGAGTATGTGTAGCCCGTGGGCACAAACACTGCCGCTTTGCGGTCTTGCATCCGTCACATATCACACCGTCTCACCTGGGAGCCCCCCTCACTGCAGTCTAGTCCGATAATACGATTTAAGGACGGAAATAGATGAAGCCTATAGCCGTGCCGTAATCTTCCAAAATGTACAGGTGCAAATGTATATTAATAGCCTAGATGAAAACCGTAGTTGAGAAAGTGCATTTGGGATATTATGATATTTTTACTGATAAGGGTTAGATGAGGACAGACACGATTGACAAACCACACTGTCTGTCAGAAGCACTCGCATCAGTGTTCAGAGGTTTACTGAAGCTCTCATCATAGTCAAATATGGCACACAGACATGCCTATATTTACATTATTCTCTAGGCTACATTTTATATTGCATACAAAATCTGAAATATCACAATAGAACATTTGTCATCATAATCTTCTCATGGGATTATATTACATTTTGGCTTGGTTATTTCATAAAAGTCTTATACACAAAAAATGTAGATCCTCTCTTCACAGTGATTCTGCTTGTTGGTGAAACTTATGAATGTCAGTAATTATGGCTGCTTTGTTCATTGACAGTGTTTACATTGGGCACTTATCCACAGTGCCTGTTTATTTTGTCATTATTGGCCACCATAGAGATGGCCCACATCAAAATACTGGTTGATTGTTAAGGCCTGGCAAAGCAGGGCAAGGTGAGGGCATATTCAGCCATATTCTGTGAAATATATGGATGAATGAATAAAGGTGCCTACCTTAACTGCCCGCTCCCCTTCAAACAATCTCACAGTAACACAAAATAATTTGTGTTTAATGTTGCCCCTGTTTGGGAGATGTCTCCATCCATAAGCACTTTGATCTGCACAGATCCTGAACGGTCCATTACAAAACAAGCTCACAGCTTTCTTTCTTTAGACAGTGAAAAATAGATTCTTATTTGTCAAATTAGAATGTCACTGTATTTCACTTACCATTAGTATAAATACATTCTAGAAAAAACATTCACGACCCTGCACAAAACACACACATTTCACAGTTGATTTCAATTTTTTGTTCATACATTCTGTTATCACTAGGTGCAGGCGCAGTTCTGGTTAGTTAGGTGTGTGGATTCTCATGTTTTCACAACATTCAAGAAGACAATGAACTCAATGCTGTTGATTATCATAGTAAAAATATGTTTTTTTTCTCGCCCTGAAAGTAAAATAGTCAAAGAAAAACAAACAATACTTTTTCCGATTTCACATGAGATGCTATTAATTGTAGCCAGCAGACGGCGCTATATACAGTAGAAATAACTGATCAGAAATGGGTTAGGTTGGAAAATTAGTGCAGAGTGATCTTAAATTTGAGGTTTACCCCGACCGATTATGGCCTGCTCCTAGAAACACGCACAAAGTAAAATGCTTTCTGGCAAATATTTAAACTTAATACAATGTAAACATAAGAAAATATACGTAGGCCTAATCGTAATTTAACAAAATATAAAATATATACTATAAGATATGCTACCGTTAGTGTGCATTAAAACTATGATTGTTTCACATTCACCCTTCTTCATTTTAACCACACCATTAAATAATATAAAATAGGAATAAGATTGTGATAACACACAGCCTACACGCAAAAACACATATTTTTGCAATTAATTTTTACTAATTAATTTTAAATTCGACGATCCATTTGGGAAAACATTACACCAATAGGCCTACTGGGAATTCAGGTATAGTCTAATTGAGTAAGAAATAGCGCACAATCGGGAGTTTTTTGTCACAGCTCACCAGGTTGTCTGCATTGAATTTAACAGTAGTCGATTCAGTGTGTAGCCTACACAGTAGGAGCGCAGGTTAACTAGCATTCAAGGATTCTTCATACGCATAGCGTAAACTGAGCAGCAGAAGACCAGAAGCAGGGAGTGAGTGACAGTTAAAAGTTGTGAAGGCTTATCTTGAAAGCTGTGCTAGTATTGCCACAGAAATACTATAACCACTCCAGTCATGTGAAATCCTGTGGCAGTAAATGACGGTACAATTACAAAAGCATAATTAAAAATGACATTCCATTTGCTTTCTACTCGTTTCCTTAATTTAGCTTACACCTGGGTCTCTTTGTAGAGGCCTATGCACCACGTAATGATTGATATGAGTATGTCATATTGAAATGGCTGATTATTAACACTGTATCATTTCACAGCCTCCATCTTGCCATGGTGACCATAGGAGTCACATAGATAATATTTCTTAACTGTTAATTAACTGATCAACACAGTAGCATATTTACATTCATTTAAATCACAGGTTGGCCTTGCCTCTTGCCCTGTGGAAGAATCCTGGAATTCCCCTTCTGACTCCAAAGAACATTTTAGCATGTATGATATTTTTTCACCCATGTTAAACTGAAATCATAAAATGATGATTATAACAATGTCTAATCCCTACCCACACATAAACATTTGTGTAAAGGTCATCTGGAGAAACAAGGACCACATAGGCCTCAGCTTCAAATAAAAAACACAATACCTGGAGCAGTTAATGTTTTGCCTCCAATCGCCATGAAATCCCTTGTTTATGAGGGTATACATTCAGCAAATGTAGTGTCGCCATTGGATGACGCACATGCAGGGCCCATTGTCCCAAGAGACTTTTGACTGTTAGGTGCATTTTGGCATTCCACAACACAGACATAGCCAATGCATTATTAGGCAGCCTTGAGTAGTTTATTTTGCAGGTTTAAACCTGCAATATATTCAGTGAGGGTATGTGTGAAACATAAAAGCTATACACACACACACACACACACACACACTAGATGTCATACTAGATCACCAACAACAAAACAAATTCCAAAACACACACACACACACACACACACACACACACACACGGCCTCCAAAACCACTCAACCACAGGTTTGTGATATTCGTTTAGCGTTAGCTTGTATTAATGACAACCTCCCTCCACTTTAACCGCCTCTCCACTTTTGACAGCTGCTGCGTAAACAAAGCACGGTTCTGATAAGCTGACATGTGATGTTTGCTGCTGCTCAGCGACAGAGGCACGGCCCGGCATGTTTATCACATCTCCCATTACCTTATATTGTCTGTCCTCGTAGCCTGTGCTTTAGCTGTCACTAACTGACACATGCCTGAATGACTGGAGCCCTCCCCTTGCCCTGTCTGTCACCTCGACGCAGACGCACACACACACCTGTTTATTACAAGCAACCAATAGATAATCACCATGCACCTCAAAATAGTTCTAAAACTATTCAAAAGATGTATGTGGGACCAAAAAGAATTGGCATGAGAAATGGCCCTGACAGATCAAAGGGAACTTATGAAGTTTTTTTTAACATGCCAAGCGAAGACATTAAATAACACCAATCAGTGCAGGCTGTCTGTCTCCTAAAATATTCCTTGGGGCGGTGATTATGAGCAACAAACAGGACACAACGATGATGGCATTTATGTCCATAATTGTCTAAAAAACACCAATCAACACTTTACCTACCAATGACCTCTATGGAAAAGAACAGTAATGAGGTCCCCTGCCCGTTCGTTATGGAGAAAAGCAGCAATTACTGCTTCCAGTGACACTGTCTTTCAGCGGGGCAAGCTTATCCTGACAAGAGAAGAGAGGAATTCTGGGAATGCAGCTTTCTGACCGGCGAGCTGAATGTTTCTCACCGGTCTTTCATCGCTCCATAGTTGGAGTCCTATGGCCAAATAAGTCCATTCGAAAGTGAGAGTCAATGGTGGCTGTTTTCGGGGCACCAACAGGCGTCAGTCCATCGTTAGTCGGTTGTTTGTTATGTCTGGTTTACCAACCATGTGGGGATTATGACCACCTTGAGCATCATAACATGACAACAACAGGACAACGAGGAGGTGTGATGGTATCAGAGCAGCAGTTTACTTGGCAGGGTGTTTGTGTGTACGTTTTGTACATGGGGTATTAAGGGAGTTTCTCTTGACCTCGGACTGAACCTTGCATCAATGATCTCACGTGATATGGAGGGTGATCTCATCCCCTGCATGTCTCAGATAGTGGCTCCACAGCCCCCTTCTCTTCACCTATAGACATCCAGTTCCAATCCACGCCATCTTGGTTCTTTCTATATGCGTATTGCACCACAAGCACATTACATTAAATATACAGTGTCCATCAGCCTCACAAGGCCCCTGCACAGGGCGCATCGCTTCGGCTGTATCTCAGCGAAAGCAGAACGCACACAGACACATTCCTGCAGGGATTTGTGAGGCGAATCGAGGAAACGCATCAAAACCAAGGATTAGAAGTCGGAGGCCGTTCAGAAACGCTGATAGCACCGTCAACAGCCGCCACCAGATAGTGTCAAGACGGTTGGCCTGGCTAGCTTTGCTCCAGTTTTGCTTTGTGTTTCATGGGAACATACTGCTCCTAACAAGTCCTCAACTGCCCACAGCCATTTCCAGTGGAGCATTAGTCACTTGGGCATATAGTCCCCCAAAAATGAACCTACCGGCACCTCAATCTTGCTGAAAAGTGCGTCACTCCACTTGAAAATCTTGACTGTGTGCCAACACTTGGCAAACCTTTTGGATAATTAAGAGTGGTCACGCCCCATAACCCTCATAACCACACACCCCTTGCCTTCTTATCCACCCCCCCTCCCCCATCCTGGCAACAGTATCTGCTCTGTCACAGTTTTCTTTGCTCTACGGCTGCCAATCACTTATTCTACCATCTGCCTGGATTAATGCTGATAGAAAAAGCCCTGAAGTAACTGGTTCTGGGCCAGTATTGCCTGTCTGTACGCTGCATACTGGTTAAGGGTGGGATTTATAACAGAGAGAAAGGTGAATCTTAGTGATTCGTCTATCTGGAGCTCCCCTGAAGGACAATCCGTTTGTGCTGAGATTAATGGAACAATGCATGGAATTCTCAGTTCATCACTTTAGAATGAATGTCTCCTTTGTGGTACTGGTTTGTTCACCAGTGCTACTGTAGATGCATTCCTTGGTTGCCTTGAAGCTGAGTCTACTGTAGTGTTATTCTCTCTTTCATTACACTTGGTTTTAGACTTTGTTTTTAAAGGTATGATTATGCTATATTATTGACTACACAACCACACAACACAAATACAGGACTTACAGATTTGTATCTTTACTGACTCTTAGAGGAACCATCATTACATTAAGACAGAGAAAAGGTGTAAACAATGTTTGCAGGGGTGGTGATGATGTCGTTCAATGTACTAAATAATGCTTTGAAGTTTCTTTTCCAGACGTGATTTTTAAGCCCAGTGATATTTTCAAAACATATGTTGAATAATATAGCAGTCTCAAGCCATATTATTTGTTCCTAAATCTTTGTACACCAGAAATAATCTATCTCTTTTAAATAGAATTTTTGATATGTCCTCAGTAACAATTTTGACCAATCAGAAATCTGTATTTTTTAACGTATTCCTGCCATAGTATATTTATGCAATCGTTATTGTATGTTAAAACACTTAATAACCCATTTTAACAATTGTCTAACAAATATTGAATCTGTTCACAACCTTTGCACTTACTTTTCTCTGCTATTATATGTCCTCTTCCACTGAGCACCAGCTAATCCATCTTCTTATATTTTTGCATGCATGCATCATACATCCTTCTCCACCTCATGGGTGAACTTTTCCACTCTTTAACTTTGCCCTTGTCCCACCTGGTCTTAAAGGATTTAATCTCGAACTTATTCACACAGACATACCTAAACTATAAAGTCACCTCTAGCCTGAGCTGCCTGTCCCCCAGTCATATTGGAAACACGTAAATGTTTGACAGACAAACAAACTAGCAAATTTCATCCCATCAATACTGCACATTTCTCTTCACCTTTACAATCAGTAGCTGCAGTATAGTGAGAGCAGTATGCTCTTTCTGCTGCACGTGAGGAGCAAAACCCATTCAGTTCACTGGGATTTAGAGAAAATTGTGTTTTAGCTTTCTAGCCTTCTATCCAATGTATGTAATGGGCTGAAAATGTATCACGTGAAACATTGAGACGGAGTGCATTTTGGCACTGTTTTCATTTGCAGATTATGGAAGACCTTAAACTAATTACAGTCAAATGATTTGACTGCAATTAGTCTTACTCAAGGTAAGACTGTTCCCACAATTACACTAAAACTTAGCTATAAATGCTGGCTAGCATTTAAAAGTTGACTTCAGATCTCTTTACTAATATAATATAAATCTCATTAGAGGACATGGCTTAAGTGTGGAGCATGTGTTAAAGGTATAGTCATTCTGGAGAAAGCTTGATATTTGAACTGGATCAAAACAAAAACCCCTCTCCCTACAATGCCATAGGTTGCTTCCTCAGAAGTTACGCCCCCCATGCATAACAAAGGCTTGATGTTGTGTGGTGTGGTCTGCATTGTCAGCTGTGTTTTTCTTACAAGGGCAAGTGGGGTATAGCCCTACCATAAATAACATGTGCAGTCTGTCACTAATTATTGTATTTAGCCCCACTATTAAATTGAAGATCAATACGCCACTGATCACTTTGTTTGTGTTACTATTGACAGAGCCAGGGCTGCGTAGAAAAACTACATTTTTTTTAATCTACGGTGAGTACCGTAGATCATTTCTGAATTAATGAGCAAAAGAGTATTAGCTTTTAATTACAATCGCTGACTGTACCTATAAGCACAAATAAAGCCAACTGCCATTATATAGGCTTGCTAATCTGAAGTAAACACATTCATATCCATTGATGAGTTTAAAGGCATCATAAAGAATGTGGTGAAGAATGTTTGTGATTGTTTTTCTTGAGACCACTGTGTTGGATTAGTTGTTCTTTTATTTTATTGATTTAATTAACATGCATATACAGTATATCGTGTTTTATATTATGTTTCTCTATGACTGCTACCTTGGCCAGGTCTCTCTTTTAATTTAATTGAAATTTTCAGTCTCAATTATTTTACCTTTATTTTACCAGGAAATAAAGGTCAAATAAAATAAATAAATACTAGTTATCCAATTGCAACCAAACAATTATTTGGCACAAATCTTAACCAACATTAAATGTAATGTCAGCTGTGTCTTCAGTGCGTCATATTTCTTCACACAGCACATGCACACGCAGGAACCTGTTCTTCTCTCTGTCACTGTTGGTGTATGTCCTATTGTTGTTCCTATACATACAGTACAGTGTGTGCTACTTGTCAGTATGGCTCTACCAATGACTCTCAGTCTCAACCGTAAACTGACCAAAATGCTTCCAGCTGCTACATGCCGAGGCATGCTTTTCTGCTGATCTGCTGACATTTTGAAAAAACTCTTTTACTGCAAATTCTGTAGGTTTCTAAGTAACTCAAAATGTAATAAAAACGGTGTTAAGTTATTCACTGTACAGTATAATGATATTTAGAGTATGTTGGCCCTTCTGGTTAATATACTCAGACAGTTATTACTGTGTCATACACCACTAGTTGCTTTCCACCTCTGCCAAGAAACGCCTGTCTTATGTGTCTGAAGTCTCTGTGAATGTGAGGCTGTCTTGGCCTGATTGTGCCAGGGTGTCTCCCCTGAGGCATGGCGCCACTCTGTCCCCCTGTTCCGACCCTGCTCCTTTATGTCGTCCTTTTCTTCTCTAAACGGGCCGTTGCCCCAAGGTCCACAGCCTCGCTCGCATAGCGGTGGAGAGACACCAGGACACACGGAGAGAGGGAGCGTGAGGGCAAGACAGATATTGGGGGAATAGCGTGAGGAGCAGGAAAGACCGAGGGAGATGGAATGCGAGACAGACAGACAGAGAGAAGTGAGGGGAGATATGATGTGAGGAACTAAATAAGGAGAGAAGTAAAGCGAGAAAGAGGCGATGATGAAACACTGCAGCAAGGGTGAAAACAGAGAAACAGAAAGCTGTAATTTAAAACTTGGAATTAGCATGACGCAAATTGGGGTTAGATGTCAGATTCTTCTGCGCCAGGCCGCCAGGTAGAGACCATTTAAAACGTTTGTGGTAGACAGCACAAAGAGATTTCCTGCCACTCTCACATATCACATAACACACTTACATACACTGTACATATACTGTACAGTACACATACTGTATGTTTCATTGCATAAGAGCACACAATGACACACTGATTTCAACAGCATTAATGGCCAGTTTCACAGACATGGATTAAACCTAATCCTAGACTAAGAATTATTTCAATGGAGCTCTTCATTGAATTTTTATTTTAGTCTTCATCCATGTCTGTGAAACTGGCCCTTAATACTGTATGGACACTTTCTCAAACATGATTAGAAAAAAAGAATCAAATAGAATTTTAAGTAGTTTCTCCACACCTGAAAATAAATGGGGTCTGATGCTTTATTCTTTAAAGGGTTTGAGTTAACCACCAGGGTTAACCACCAGTTTGAACCAGATCTTACAGTGCCTACCACACACACTCGAACGCACGCATTATTGCCAATCCTTTCCTTGTACTATAAAATGTGCTACGCTGTTGGAGTGACAGCATCTCTGCAGGCTGCATGGAAATAATCATTAAAAGAGGCTAGTTGCCATGGTGACGTCCAGCTAAGTACCCATTGTCTCTGAAAAGCATATGGAAAAAATGCTAGGCTTCAGTCCATCAAAAAATGTGTTCTTCTTGGGTTAAAAGGGTTCATGCATTTGACCCACCTTTCACTTTCAATGTATTTTTACTTTATATCATAGGGACTTATTTACCCCATAGCAAACAATCAGAGACACAGTAATACTAGGATATGCAGTAATGCATATACCCACTAGAGGAGGTTGCAGCATTAGGTCCTCTTTTTTCCTTACATTTAAGTAACTTATATTAAGTGTACCATGTACTGTACAATGGGCACACTTACTGAAAAATACTTTCTTCTTTCCACAGGTCACACATTCACATTAGCCCATCATTGAGGATGAAGGTCCACTACAACACCCTGATGTTTCCGGTGGATGTAGCCCAGAGATTACACCAAGCTTTTCTTCTATAAAATAGGAGTGTGCAGCAGTATTACAATCATCTACTGCTGTAATGTGCGCTTCAAGTTGTGTACACTGTAGCCTGAATAGGCTATAGACCTACAGTATAAGGATGAATAGTGAATAATAGGGAGAATATGTTGGTACCAGTCACAGGTCTGAAAGTCCATACCAGCCACACACCCACAGTATATACCACATGTACATTCCTTGGGTGTAAAAGCATCTCCAGAACCTCACATTTCTGACAACAGTGTGAACCTATAGAAATAAGAGTGTGAGGGGGGAGGGGGGCTTAACCTGTCAAAGTTCCAGTTTTGTCCACATTAGTACGGTTTCTCATCTTTATCTCTCCATATTGGCCTTCCATCCATGAGTCCAGCTATATCCAACACCTAGTCAGGAGCTTTTCACACACTCTTCCAAGTGGAAAAATCTGTTTGTGCCATGTTAGAGAAACCGGAGATTTTCAGACACGTTAACGTCACGTGCAAGATCACATTACAATATAAAATGGGCAGGTAGGGATTTTGTCCGGGAGTAAAACATCAAATTACACCAGTCCCGGGCTTGGCCAATATCACTTATCCATGGAATGTTTGTTTTTGGATAAGGCTTAGATGAACAAATGTAATGTTTGTTGGTACAATTGGTAGGCTACAATATTTCTGGAAGAATATAGCGTTAATATTTTATCTTCACTCACCTTTAGCAAACAACTTTTTTCTCACACACTCATCGCAAATGAGATTATTAGTAGATGGGAAAAGGTGTTTGCATGTTAAACAATGTCAACAAGCGACGAAGACTGCAAAAAGCAATATGTTATATTTTCATGCAGGATTTACCATTACAATAGGCTATATTAGATTTCTCTTTTTACTGTAAATTGTAATATAGGCTATAACAGGGTTATAGGCTACGGAACAAATGTAGGGGGGAAAAACAACTAAACACGATTCACACGTAAATATTATGTATTCTTTTTTCTTAACTTGACAGCATATATATTGTGTTTTTTTTAAAGAGTGTGAATCAAAATTTCCATTGCATCTGGTAATTTTAAACAATATTCAATACTTAAAGGTGATCTGTGTATAAAATGAACCATATTCTCCAAACTTTCGTTAAGTTCACTCTCAGGTCTTCCCCTATTGCCAATTTATCAGTTAATCTGCTTACATGTGTCCACACACACACAGGCAAAACAAAAGCCCTATGTTCTTTCCTTGCCACTTTTCCTTGACCTCGAGTGAAGATGTCATCTTGACTTCAAAGGACTTATGAAGGAATAGGAGCCACGGTGGCAAGAGAATTTGACTGCACTTTGGATATGTAATTATGCTGGTGAATGTTACGACAGGTCTGTCGTGGTGAATGGACTAAAAGTGCACCTTCTCATTCGCACCGTGCGTTCCAACTTCTTACCATGTTGTTTCATGCAGGCTATGTAAACATGGACAGCTCCATGAAAAATATGACTTCATTAGGGAAGACCGGGTATATGGTTGTCACATTTTTAATTTCTGTGCATTTTTCCCAGCATTGGCTCATCCAAGAACAATACGTTCACCATTATTTGGAAGCTTTGGGTCTGTACATTTTTTATAATAGTGTGCTCTGACACTTTGTGACAACCAACCCCATTGCAGAGTTGGTTGTCACAACGTGTAGGGTTAGTTGTGCCTATATTTTTGTCCCTATAAATATTTTTAGCATGTATATGAGTAATATAGTAATCTCTGCTTTTATCTATGTTGTGAACATTTACATATGACTCATAATAATTATGCAACAAGTAGGCTACTTTACACAATAACTTTAATGTTATTAGAAAAATGTATAAAAAAAATTAAAAAAACTTGAATCTGAGAACCTAAATATTAAAATATATATCAATCACTGGCCCGAGAGCAGGAATCACAGTGTTGGTAGATGTATGTTGGGAGCTTTTGTATGCATTCTTCGTGGGCTTATTGTTTACATACAAGGCACTGAACCCACATCTCTCTGGATTTGCATAAGGCTCAATGCACACCAAGCAGAAACAGTCCTCATCCTCAGAAGATTAAGATGGCGGATGCCTCCTTTTTGCCTTTCTCACTATATACATACCTGTATATAGTGAGGAGGGGCAGCCTTCGGGCCAGGCAGTGGCTGCAGGTAAGTGGAGGGGCAGCGCTTGGGCCAGGCAATGGTTGGTCAGTGACACTTGCTGGTGCAAACTCTGTAAAAACCTCCCTATTGAAAAGACACTAACCCTAAACCCTGCCTGAATATTCAGAGGTGTTGCTGCAAGTAGGTATGCTGTGGAGATCACCTCTGGAGTGTCATACATTGTCATCGTCTTCCCTGGGTTCCTCAGCATCCACAATTCACAGGAAGTATTTCTTTGTTTTTCAATGGCCCATAAGCTGACCGATGCAGTGGCTGAAGGCAATGTGAGCAATGTGGAAAGAATGAGAGCAAGACAACACCATTGTCCTTGGCAAGATTGAGGCCATCGAAAGACAAATATAATACATCAACAATGTGGAATTTAAGCAGCGATGGATTGAAGCACCACTATGCTGACCGGAAGTAGTTATCTGCTCATTTGCATAACCGTTGACTTGACTACCCATAGCCTGCAGCTCTACAATGGCAAAACGACAGGTTTCACATAGTCGCTACTACACAAGTTCACCCTGGTCACCGTATGACCATACAAGCCCTCGTTCTGCTTAAACTCGCCACTTAGAATGCTACGGCAGAAACATAGGTACATTTCTGGTAGCAGTGTTTAAAAGCTGTATCTGCCTGAACCCCCTAATATATTTGATATGTGTGATACAATGTATAATTTACCTAATGTTCAGTGAGCTGAAAAGGAAACTTACAGTAAGTGTAACTGCACCTTAAAACGTGTTTTTAAAGCTCTAAATGTTGAGCCACATCAGTGCTTGTGTTAATATTGACCAAATTCTCGTTTTTATAAAAATCTTTAAAAAAATATATTTTAAGGGATGAAAACAGAACACGTCATCAATTCTACTATATAGGCTTACCTTGCTAAAAACATCCTAGTCACATGCATAAGGTATGTGTTGCATGCTGGAACCAGCATTGAATGCTGGTTTGCAAGTAGGCAGTAGTTCTCATCCATGGATCCTATTTAACAGCACATGTTTATTCTTCTTGTGTTAGTTTCTGCCTGTAAGCTATTGACTCGCCTTGCCCCTTGAGGTACAAAATTGTATTACAAGGTTTAGAGGCTGTCCGGGAAAGAATCCTCTGTTTATTTCAGAAAATATATTTACAACACAGTACATAGAAGCTGATATTTCTTATACTTTCTCTTGATACTTTTAGTGGCTTTTTAAACTAAACTAGCAACAAGGTTTAATATGATTAGCCCATGCTAATGTGGCCTTAGTAATGCAAGTTTTCACCACTAGAGGTGACTCCAGACACATATAAAGAGGGTGTACCTTTAAGCCAGACATTGCACCCCTATGTGTTCACTAATTGCACATCTGTGGATAAGGTTGTGTATTAAACATGAATGTAGTCAGCTATAGTTTGCCTCATGTTACCTTTGACTCAAAACTGGTGTAAATAGGGGTCTGTGGTTATGTCAACAATTCCTGGATTTTGACAAGTCAATATTTGATGGCAAGATGCATGAGTGGATTTAGGTACATGTATATACACAGACACACACTTTTAGAATATATAATGTACCCACACACAAAATAAAAACATAGTAACATCTAAATATAATAAGTAATCCATAAATATAAGTGAAATTGACATAAAAGAGACTTAATCTTAATTTTTTATCATATATTGGAACAGCAATACTAATTACTTTGTTTTGCTACACTGAATATAATATAACTTGAGATGAAAATATATACTGTATATATGAAACACAGATCCCAATTTCAGCTTTTATTTCCTGGTATCTAGATGTGTTAAACAACAGAACTTGTGCAAAAGCTCATGTGTGTAACAGGTCTTACTTGTTGCCCCGGTGTATGCTGTTAGATTGATTGGTTAAACAATAAATAGTTATGAATGTCTACTGTTGGGGTTCGCCTATGGAGACCACATTTTTGTTAGAAAGGAGAGGATAAAATCATGCCATTTTGAAGCTTATAAAAGAGGGGAAAGTGGTAAGAGCCATTGAACCAGCATTGGGTTTAGTTTATGCCTTCACAACCATTTGGATTGTCCTGAAAAAGAAAGATATCGCTGATATACTGAGGAACAGAAATCAAATGGTCGACCAAGGAAAACTACTGCCATTGACTAAAGAAACATTGTGAGAGCTGTATATGTGCAAGCTGTACCACAAAGTGCAAACCACTCATTAGCAGTAAGTATCAGATGGAAAGCTGCAATTGGCAGTCACAAATGTTGTGGAATAATGTTTTATGGATTGACAATACCGAGACTAACCTCTGCCAAAGAGATGGAAAGCCCAAGGTGTGGCGAAAGAAGGGACATGTTCATGTATCAAAACAAAGCTTGCCTATGGAGCACGGAAGAAGTGTCATGGCTTGACGTACGCCTGCTTCAGGAGCGGGCTCAATATTAATTATTGATGATGTAACTCATTGTGTAAAACTTTCAAAGTAGGATGAATTTACAAGTCTACAGAAACATCCTGTCTAACAACGTATGCTGTAGAAATGTTCCAAACTACTTAGGAGGAATGTCATCATGCAGCAAGACAATGACATAAAACACATTTTCAACACAACAAAGGACTTCATCAAGGAGAAAAAAATGAAAGGTTTTAGACTGGCCTCAGCAGACCTTAACCCAATTAAGCATGCATTTCACCCCCAGAAACAAAGAGGCAGCAAAATCCTGAAAAAGCCTCACAAATGTTTAGTGATAGTCAGTGGGTCGCAGCACAAGATGTGCAATCAAATATGACGCATTTTGATTTTAATAATAAAAAAATAAAGAATGCTATCTATTATTCCAATACTTTTGCTGACCGGAAAATGTGGATGATTAGATTTGACATTTTGATCTGTTTTGTGTACATCTTTTGATCTCAAACTGTACCGTCTTCAGTGTAGCAATAATTTTGGCAGGGACTGCATACTGTACACATATACACAGGGCCATATACTGTACATAGAGTATACATACAACATCCACTGCCACACAAGCACAGGGACATGAAACTAAAGCAATTAACCTTCTTAATGAAGGGCTGATGGATAGGTGCAAAGTGCGAGAGGGTTTCTAATGCCACTGCATGGCCTAATGAATATATAAAAGCATCGTTTTAGAGCCTTCAGTCCATTGCAGTACTGCTGTGATATGCCAACGCAGTGCCTTTGTTCCTTCTATAGACAAGGGACTGTGAAAGCTATCTGTCCTGTAGCGGGCCCGCATGTAGCAGCTAGCCCCTGATAAGAGAAGCCCCTCCCTCCCCACTCTCTCCACACATCCCCGGCCTCCATACCAGTGTTTGGTCCAGCAAGCTAAGCCTCCCCTCCGCCTGTTAATCCCCACCATAGGAAAAAAATAAACAACTTTGGTTATTTGCTGACCAATACAGCCTCATCTGGGAGTGCAGGTTGCAGTGGTGGGCTCTGGGGAAAGTGGTGGAGGCTGTGGTTTGTACAGTACACATACTGGATGGGCTTTATCAATTTCACTAATCTGTCCTGCGGATAATAATGTCCATGGGATCAAGTCTGGGGGCTTCTCTTTTTGTTCTGTCTGTCTTTTGTTGCTATATGGAGGCCATTTGAAATGAGGTAAGCTGTGAGTTCAAATGCAATGGGACATTATACCAGGCTGTGCCAGGTAAACCATTATATTACAATTGCTGTCCAAATCTCATGCAGGCTGTCTAATTATCTCCAAACTATTCCCCCTTCAATGCAAATGAGTCACACACAGTAGGTTTGGATGAGATATCGCTTTCCTTCTAAGCTATGCAAAAATAATTCACATCTAGAGAATAAGAAGACTTTTGTATACAAAATATGGAGAAGTAGTGAGAGAGAGAGGAAGAAGAAAATTAATATATTTCCTCAAATATCCTCGTATTTAGTATCTGGCTTGCACTGGGGATTTGCTAGTCTATCACCTTTATTTTCATATCAGAAACATTAAAGTGGCCGACACCTCCTTCCCCCTGGCATCATCTTCCTCTAATTAAAGTGTTTGTTGTCACCCTCACATCCAGAGTGTGAAATCAAGTTAGCAGTTTATGTAAGAGCCGTGGCAGAAATCAAACACTTTGTTCATCGGAAAGACAGCGACTTCAATCACTGGGAGTCTGTATATATGTTCCCATTGTTGACTTCGCTATCTGCATGCTAAGCCAATTTTCTGCTTAAGTCTCTCGGCTTTTAAAAAATGTTATTTGGTTCCCTATGTGGTCTTAATTCTTACCCCTCGCTGATAAGCACCGCCATGGCAGACAGTGAATATATAGCCCCAATTATAGAGGACTTTAAATTCCACATCATTCTTGGGGAAAAATGTGAAAATAATGTAAATGAAAAAGTAAAGGAGATGTTTTTCAGTCCAGCGGTCCATTTCATAAAACACACACCCTTCCCTTTCTCTAAGAGCTGCCAATGGGGCCAATAGGTTTACTACTTTATACTGTAGGCACCCACAGAGAGAGAGAGAGAGAGAAATTCTAACTTTGATCCCCCCCAACACACACACACACACACACGAGCACGTGCGCGCGCACGCACACACACACACTCAAAACAAAATATAATTTAAAGAATGAATGATAATAATGAAAGAGAATATTATGATTGTTATGAATGCATAAGAGCATGTGAGAACACACGGAGAACCGCTGCTTCAAGGATATGAGCTAGTGCGTGCAGTCCATTGAATGGCAGGTTAGCGTGTCACTAAGTGGTGCTGTATGGATGCTTGTTGAGCAGCCAGGTGGCGTGTCCCACAGAGCTGAGTAAGACGGCAGCGTGAAGGCCAGCGGTTGCAGAGAGCCGCACCCTAAAGCCAGCTGTGGCTGCTGGCCAATGGTGGCAGAGACTGTGCTTGGCTGTGTTTGGTGCCGGGCTTGGTGCTGTGCCATCTGTAGCTAGCTGGCGCTGGTTTGCAGCTTGTGTCTGCTTTGCCGTCAGTAGCGTGCCACATACACCTCCACAACCCCCCCACCCTCCCAGGGGCAACAGGATCTGGTCCAGAGGGATAAGAGAACAGGAAGAGAATCCAATTCCTCCTGCCTGGAAACTGACTTAATGCCATTCTTGGCAGCATATTGCACGCAGCCAATCTCACACAGGAAGGAAGGAAGGAAGGAAGGAAGGAAGGAAGGAAGGAAGGAAGGAAGGAAGGAAGGATGGAAGGAAAGATGGAAGGATGGAAGGAAGGAAGGAAGGAAGGAAGGAAGGAAGGATGGAAGGAAGGAAGGAAGGAAGGAAGGATGGAAGGAAAGATGGAAGGAAGGAAGGAAGGAAGGAAGGAAGGAAGGAAAGAAGGAAGGAAGGAAGGAAGGAAGGAAGGTTGGAAGGAAGGAAGGAAGGAAGGTTGGAAGGAAGGAAGGAAGGTTGGAAGGAAGGATGGAAGGAAAGATGGAAGGAAGGAAGGAAGGAATGAAGAAAGGAAGGAAGGAAGGAAGGAAGGAAGGAAGGAAGGAAGGAAGGAAGGATTCAAGGAAAGGAAAGAACAAACAAGAAGCGATGAAGGAGGTAAATAAAATGTAAAAGTTGAACCTGAAGAGCGTAAAGCGTCAGCATTGGAATAAAAGCAGGGCGCATCACAAGGTGTGTCCTGCTGCCCCCTACCAGAGCAGCAGGTCACGAATGAGCAAGTTGGTGATCACAAGGTGTTGTGCTGCCACCTCCCTCCCCCTCCAGCCCTGGAGATCACAGGCAGCGCGACAGTTCCAGTCTGCTCCCCTTCAAGGGCCCAAATTGAACAGGAGGGGCCGTGAGCCCTGGACCATGACAGCACATGGAAACAACAGAAGAAGAAGACAGGGGGGGAAACAAGAGGGGAGGGTCTGGTGTGTGTGTGTGTGTGTGTGTGTGTGGGTGTGGGGGGCGGGTCACTTGAAGAGACACATGAGAGGACAGGGTTGTGTGTGTGTGTGTGTGTGTGGGGGGGGGGGGGGTCACAATATTAACACACCCACAGTTGA
>JAODLL010000001.1:815457-833587 GCA_026546735.1 Forbesichthys agassizii | reverse complement strand
GTGCTTGTGGATGGTAAAAATACGTGTGGATTATAATTTTGCGCTTGAATAATATTGATAGAAATCTACCCCCATATGTAACAGCATTAACTCTCTGATTTGATGAATCCTTCATCCCTAAGGATAACTTCGAACTGTGGACATCTTTCCATTACACCCTTTGCTTCACATGGCAATGTGAAACAAGTGCATTGAGACACATACTGTACATTGTCTTGATCTTTTTACAATGTATTCACCACGTCAGCACTTCTGATTTTTCCAAAAGTAATTCATGTTCCAAATATTCATCCATTCCTTTCAGTATCCATGTGTCCAATTTACAGTGTACCCATTCATCTTTCTACCTATCCATCACACCCACTTGATTTCTGTCTTTCCACACCTTTCTACTAACCTGACATGCCAGGTGAACTGTTGTCACAGCTCCATCTGGGAAGCCGTCCATTGAAACTGTTTGTAAAGGGCAGGTACTTTCTAAAAATTACTTGGCAGTTGATTGGATGAACCATCTGGTCGTTTTTGCTGTCGGCAAACCTGACCACGCCCGTATAGCTATGAATTCAAATGCTGATTGGTAAGTTCAGTTGCTACTTGGACACATTCAAAATATTTCTAAGCTTTCCATACTGATTATCACAGCAACATTACATTGATGGTCTTGTGGCCTAATGGTGTATTTATGTCACACACCTCTAAAGCAGCAATGATCATATAATACCCGAGTTAAAATCTAATTTCTAACCTCCTGACCTATATTCATATTACATTTAGGGCTTTATATGGTTTATTAGCTGAACAATGTGGTTGAAAGTGAATGTGATGTTTGTGTACTGTATGTGTGTGTCTGTGTGTTACTCCATAGATATGAATATAGCAGACACACTGAAAACCAGCACTAACATGATGTTGTTCAAATGTTAGCTATGTACTGTAGGCCATCAGGGCTGAATAGATGCCATCATATGCCGCTAGATATGCAGTAGTCTGGGAACTCCAGATAGAAGTCCAGATAACCCAGTGCTGGTGACACTGCTGGTGACACTCACACACACACACACACACACACACACACAAACACACACACACACACACACACACACACACACACACACACACACATGCGTGTTAGCACTGTGGGTGCTTATGTTTGTTTACACTTCTCTCACCATTTGTGTTTCTGCATGTGTGTGTGTGTTTTGGGGGTGGTGGTGGTGATATTGGTGGGGGGGTATCTAAGGGTAAGGCAACTTCCAATGCTTTTAGGATTATGTTCTTTTACCCCCCAACCCCCACCCTGCTCCTTGCTCTTTCACTCTGCTGCCCCCGGGCAATCACGTTAAAACTTGCATGGCCAGTGCTCATTCAGACCTCCCTAACAAAGAGTACCAGTGGTAACCATGTGAGCACTGGCAAGCCACACAGGAATGCACACATTCAGTTCCCTGTGACCCGCCCTGCGCACTGAAAAAGGAGGGAAAAATGCAAAAGAGAAAGGGAAATATTGAAGGCGACTGACTGAAGGGAATCCCACAAGTATGAAAATATGTTGGTTTATCATCATGCAGCAAGGTGGCGCTATAGCGTCTGCAGACATAGGATTATGGCTGCATTACATTTTGGTATGAGATATACCTTTATATTTACTATGGAATATCTTTGGACATCTGCAGTATTGTAATTAGAATGATTAATGTTGTCATGCTGAATCAAGAGGTATGATTTTGAATGTTAATAATTCAGGACACAAATCTTATAGAAGCACATGATAAATACTTTGATAGTATGGCCTTATTCCAAATATGATATTTGTTTGAAGGTGCTATAGTTCCAGTTTACAACATATTCAGAATACTCTCTTTTCATTTAGTGTTCATGTAGTTCATTGTCAGTAAAAACATCTAAATGCAGAAAATATGCACAGATTCCTTAAGCCACAACTGATGATGATTCATAATATAAACTGGCGGCGTTGGAGCCAGGGCAGCTTGGTAGCACTTCTCTTGCTGGACCAGAGTTTAGGAGGAGTCAGAGAATCACTATTAGGCCTTATCTCTAGTTCCAGTCAACTAGAGGCTGTGAAAGAGTTCCCTCACCATCAGAGCCATTTGATCGGATTCTGGCACTGCACCTAATCAATCTGCAGCATAGCGCAGCCACAAGACCTAACAAAGCTCAAAGAGCCCCACAAATGGCCCAGTCCCAGGGATAAGCCCCTGCACAGGATTACATATTGATTTTGAACGTCTAGAAAAGCTCATCATATAAAAACTGCCACAGACTACAAAAGTAGCGCAGTCTATGCACGATTCCTTCCTTTTAGAGAGGTGCATCAACTTTCAAATACGCGAGAGCCCTGAGCATGAACCAAAACAGAAATAAATGCAGAAGAAATCAATCACAAGCATGTAAAATGGCAGCATTCTGTTATGCTGGGTAATCACACAAGTTAACCATGCTCTCCCCAGGCTGGCGATCCTACTCGTGGGGGAGGGGGGAATTGTGGAGCCAGCCATTTCTCTCATTTGAGTCAACTTCAGGTATAGTTGATACATTTTTGTATCTTGCTACAATAATAATGCATTATAATAATAGTGCATTATAATAATAGTCATGATATGAACAGTAAATTACATCTGTCTGAGATATTCAGATCTTATTTAAGTGATACAGTTACATAGTAAATGAATATGAAAGGTCAGTTGAATTTTGAAGATGTTTGTCTAGTGCGTACAGCTTTTACATTACACTTAAGAAAGCTTTAAAACCAGCTCATCTGAAATTCCTTTAATTGTGTCCTCTCAACACATGGTTAATATCTTGCAATCCCCTATTCACATACATGAGCAGATGTGACCATGAACAATTGATGCACATACTGAATATAGTCCAACAGTGTCAAATAATATATAAAAGACATTGCAAACTACATTTTTTGTAAAGTCAAGATAAAACAAGAATAAAATCTTTAAAGCATCTCACAAAATATCCAAGTAAACATTTTAGAAACCCAATCCCCGCCTCAGAAAAGCCTGCATTAGACCACACTGTACAGTCTGTAGACTACAGTGGCTTAATGTAAAAAGCATAACAACCCTACAAACAGGCAGAATTCTAAGTGATGAAATTGGATGCCCCCTGGCTCCTCAACAGCCCTTAATGTTGTCTTGTTGTCTCTTTACAAGAGGGCCTTCATCAGGATATAGAGGGAAGTTGAGGATATGTCTGACCTCCCAAAACAAACACCTAAACATACTGTTTTTGGAGGAATCAACGTGCATGTCCTTGATAGGAGAGTCAGTGCCAAATACATCTGTTTCCCCTGCATCAATAATCCTCACTTAATAATCAGATTAACAGATATCAGATGTGCAGATGACTGGAGGCTGCAAAACAACTGAGCATGTTGAGATGAAGCGGGGGGGGGGGGGGGAGGAGGAGAAAGGAAAGAGAGCAAAGAATCCCCTAAGCCAGGAATGATCCCCTCCCCTTCCGTACCCTCACCGTAAAACTAATTAGAATTGATTTATTATGGATCAGGTACCTTATCAGGTGCGAGAGGGAATTAACATGGTAAACCAAAGGGTTGTGGCAGGTCGCCATTGAATGGTAAAATCAATCTGCGTTTACTCACTGTTTGGGGGCTCCACGTGCAGGGAGCCCGAAGCGGCTGACACTGAGTTTTTCCATTTTTCAGCATGTCAGCCTTTAAACTTATTTTGCTAAAATTATATCACTTACACATTAGCTGATGATGATACATACACTTCAGTGGGCAAACATACATATTGTGTGATAACATACAGTATATGACCTAGCAGTCTGTATGCTAATGAATGGAAAAACATAACATTGTATTATCAGGTTTTTAATAACTTCAGAGCCTTTGTCTTCAGAATTACTCTTAATAAAATATTGAGAGCTGTTTTTTTTAAATTTACAGCCTCTCATTGAACCTGGCTTGAGTTCAGCACTTTGCCGACCTTCTCTAGTACCATCTCAGTTTTCTCCCTGGGCAACTAAGAAAAGTTCATCAATATGTTAATGACTTAATCTTTAAACACTTACTGAAACCATTAATAAACATTGATTAACACTTGCCACCAGTGACTCACATTAATCCACTGCAAATAGTTGAAACACAAACTGCAATGGAGGGCAATTTTGAATGACTACAACTTGAAATGGATGAGAAGAAATTGATAACACCTGCTCTGTCAGGTATAAATACACCTTTTAGACTCTTTTTGGTGAGTTGATTTATGATACATGTTTTTTGTCACATGGGCAATAATAATAACAACAACAATATGTATTATTAATATTAATATTAATATTGATAACTACAGACTATAAATAGATGGCCCTATCTAAAAAAAAGCATTGTAAATCTAGAATGGTTATGGTATGGTAAAACAGATATATAACTAAATACTGCAAAGCCTGGGGCAAGAGTGTCACTTTGTGTTGAAAAATGTTTGGGACAAGGGCTTAGATGAAAAACATCTTCAGCATTACGCAATGTAATGGGGAATGAGATCAGAGTAGATAATTACGGTATGAAAACTATGTCACATCAACAGGGCATAGGCTATTACAAATTAAATTAAAAATATTAACATTGTCAGTGCAAAACACACAACACCCACCACATAAGTAACCATCATCCATATACATCCTGCAATGCCAACACTGTATATATCAGATAGACAAGCAATACTAATATCCTACCAAATGTATTAGTTAACATATTCTTGATGCAAGGTATTTTTCTGAACATTTAATAAATTATGCGTTAAAAAAGTAATTGGGACAAATTGTGTAGCCTCTTGAATACATCACAGTCATGACTATGGCAGGCTGAAGAACTCTTTAACTATAAATGTGATAATTTAATTAAGATGGAAGCAGAAACATCTACTAGCAGGAGAAAGAAATACTGTAGCGTCAACCACAGCCAGGGGGGATGCAGGGGATGCGTCCCCTTCAATATTTAGAACAACAGTATTTGTCCTCCCCAAATAAAAACATGAAAGACGCACTGGAACCGCCCATTGATAGTAGAATAGATTATGTCCAAAATGTTGCCAAAGTGTGTACTAGACTGTTATTGTTTTAAGTCAGCTATTTAAGCCTAGATCATACCAAAACACAGATGTTTTGAATATGCAGATTTTTTTTTAACATGAGCATTGGCTATTGATGTCCAGAGGTTAATACATTAATTAAAATTAACTCATTGACTATTGACATTAATTTGTCACATTCATATTTACTTCCCGCAAAGAAAGAGGACTGAAGAGAAAGAAGACAGGCGTATGTTGCAAAATATGAAATAGGCCTATTCCGTATACAGAAAACAAAGTTTTTGATTCTAAAAAAATTCTTGGGAAGGACCCCAGACCCCCTACTTTATATGTCCCCCTCAATGTTAAAACTAAATATATCTCCATGGTGTCAACTCTGGAACTATTTTGTAGTTATATAGAAAATACGTACAGAAAAATATGAAAAGTCCAGAACAGCTATAGAAATCTTTTGTTTAATTTTAGTTTAAGGCGGCCCACTCTGGTGGCAATCTGTTCAAGCCCTTGAACTACGACCCTACACAACAGACCAGACATTTGCTTGGGAAAAATGCACTAGCTAATTTAGCAAAGGCACCAGATTTGTTTTCCCGATGGTCTTTGTGGTTGTCACAAAGAACCAAGCCTCAATATCCAAATAAGATTAAGATTACAATCTTGGCCACATTAAAAAGATAAGGATAATGAAAGCGTCCCATGTTCTCTATACTAGCGGTTTTCAAACTGTGGGTTGGGACCCACAGGTGGGTCACTGAGTGGGAGTGAGTGGTTCGCAAAATTTGCAAGCGGACACTGAATGAATGAAGAATATCAATGAAAGGTTGCCGCACTTTTCTATCGTGTTGTTCCACTCATTGGTCGTGAGCAAGTTTGAGGCAAAATAGCCTACTTGTTCCTGATTGGAGGACATCCTATTTAGCCACATGCACACCATAGATTCTGGAGCAAAAAAATATTTGGCGCACACAGGTATAGCATTAGCTAAAATTGATAGAATTAAAAAAACTAAATTCCTCCTACTTTCTATTTTATAAAATTATTTACACCAATTGTACATAATCATTTTTCTGTATCAAATATGCCTTGAACTGCTACTTTAATGATATGTTTTTGCAAATGGTTTACTGATGCTGTTAGGTGATAGTAAGACGAATAATTAATATATTTGTATCTTGATTGACCTTCAAGGATGCCTTTCCTTGCACAAACAAATATCTTAGGGATAACACTTTCTGACAAAGCTAAAATCTCAGTGAAGCCCCTGGACATGGACTTAAAGCTCTTGTTGTGTTGTTATAGTACAATTTCTCCTGTTTGCTTTAGATAACAAATCTTCAGTTGACCCTGAGGGTTAGGGGAGCATTACAAATTAATCCTGGTTTTAATAAGTCTGTCTTAAGCCCGAGATCTTTACTCAAATAGAAAGAAAGAAGGAAAGACAGAAAAAAGGGGTGGGAAAGAAGAAAGGGATCGCAGAGAAAAAGAAATATATTAAACCCTGTGATCACAGGCAGCTTTACTTGTTTGTTATCCCTACGTTTTCCTTTAATCCAATACTCACTAATCCAATTTGTCTATCAGGCTTCGACCTGAACTTCTCCTCATCTTCGCGGCTTTCTCTTAAATATCCCTAAGCCATCTGAAGCTATGACCACTGCTTTGTTAATAGTCAAAGTCTTGCTGTATAACAACCTGTACATTTAGGAAGTATATCAACCAGTTTAGAGGAGGCTGTTTTTTTGTTTTTTTTACATTTGATCACTGAAAATGAAAATATTTAAAGGTTGCGTTAGAGGTTTTAGCTTCACACTGAATATGCATGAAAAGCTATAATCACATCTTGGGCAGTCACCCAGTGAAGAAGAATATTGGGGAGCACAAAGGGATTGATTTAATTACTTGGAGTGGGCCTGTGCTTTGGAGCTGCCTTGTTAGGAGCGAGTGAAAAGGCTGCCAGTATTCCTGCGCTATTTTTGTTACGGGTTAGAAGTGGGTGGATGGAGGAGTTGGGGGGTTACAGATGGTGGGGGTACAGAGGTAGTCTAGCTTCTTAAGTCACCAAAACTAATCCTGAGTATAAAGCTCTCCTGATTGAAAGAACCGTCATTGATTGCAAAATGGACACAGGGCATTCTTCTGTTTAACGTCAATCTGGCCAACATTCACCGCAGTTCTGTTCAATTACCTTCCCTCAGCGGAAAATAATGTCAGTCCTCAAATGGATAATTTTTTTGTTTAATGTGCTAATGCATCTTTTCACAGATGTTTCTGCTTGAACATGTATGAACATTTTCAATTTACATATATTGAACATCTATGTACTGTAAAAGAATGCTGTTTGCTTACAAAAACCATCTAATGATTAAAGATTGATGAATAAATAGCACAAAAGAGCATTAAACTTCAAAATGCAAGGGTAGATTACCTGAATTCATTCAAACATATTTTCTTTTTTTCAAAGACCATCACCGCTAAGTTAAAAACGCTGTGCTGCTCCTCTCTGCTTCTTTTGGCTTTGTCCAAACACGATGGCAGATTCAAGGGCCTTTAGCAGAAAACAAAGCACTTGAGACATCTTGAAGGGTGTAGATGTGAGACTCAAAACCAGAGCTCACCTGATAGTTCCATGAGAGGTGTTGTCATAAAAAGAAGCCTTTTTAACACATAAACCCTGACAATGAGTGCAGGAGAGGGGATTCTAGAGCCTTGTGCTCAACAGGCGCCAGTGACAACGGAGCCCTTAATCATCTCACGACAAAAGCCAAAAGGCATCATCCTATTAAGCAGTGTGCTTGGCCGCTAATATGAGCTACTGCCCAGGACCCTTTCAGAGAGCGGTGTGCTATTAAAGTGCTTCTAAACCAGCCAGCGGGAATCTGGGACCATTCACCTTTCATCTGTGAGCCTGTTGTTTGGCCACTATAGCGGAGGCCGACTCAAGATGCTAGTGATCTCATTACAGCGTTTGTGAGAAACAGCCTCCACTTTTGAGCATCTCTCATCTCGTTCCATTCCCCTCTTTTCAATAACCCAAGATGCAATTCTTCCTGCGTCAAAGCATTGCACTGGTGTACAGCCATAAAATGATTATTTCTTCAGATCTGCAAATATGACATTTTCAGAGAAAGTTTACTCATCCATACCCCCTGTTGCACTTTCTTTCTAATCTATCCTTTTAGGGGTGGGATGTTCAATGGACGGCCAGGTTGAAAAGCGATGAGGCCCCGGGCATCGAACGCTCGGATTTCTCATTTAGTTGTCTTTATGCTGCTACCGCCATGTGGTCCTTGAAGGTGTTGAAAACATGGGAAGCGCCAGAGGGATCAGAACAATCTCATTAGCATTCGCTCAGAATTGGAGTGGCTAGGCTGTATGGTGAGGCCTACTTCTCCACCGGGCCCAAGACAGACACCAGCGGTGCGCCTTCGCTTCATTGTGCCTTTGTGCTCTTTCAAGGTTCTCTTGTCACGTCGGCCTGTTCTCCTCTGTGCAAGGTTGCCAAGAGGATCATGGGAAAAGACGACATCCTTGCTTTGATGTACTAGTTCCGCAATTTACACATTTCATAATTAAGGAATGAATTTCTTCCTAAATCAGAAGGCACTCACGCAAGTTCTGCATGTGATTTTAGACAAGTGATATTTTGGAACTTTCCCAAAGCAGGAATGACTGTGCGGTCACTTGTATGCTGAAAACATTGGAATACAGCATTGCAATGCAAATTTTTTTTAATGAAAGATGCATCCATCTAGGTTTATTCTGTGGTATTTGTTAACCATTTATCTTGCTGACATTTAAAAACAATACAAAGGAAAACCAGACACTGAAAATAAACCAAAGCAAGGGGTTGTCTCAACATTTGATCCTTTCCCAAAAGTGGTAGAACATTTCAATGGATGCTGTGGTTTCACAGTTTGTCAACTAAATCCTAGTTGGTGTAGATATCGAGAAAGAATGTGAGCAGCTCATTTGTACCACAACTGAGTTTGGTGGTGGTTTTGGAGCAGGGCAGGGGGTAATTATCTGCTTTAAAGCCACACCTTAAAACTGTCAATAAATAAAAACCATGTGATATTAGGCTATCTTAACTTAACTTAAGGCAGGACATTTGGCTCTGAATGTAACATTTTAAAGATGCTCACTGGGACATTTTGTGTCTTCACATCTATTATTTAATTCTTGGTCAAATGTACAGTAAATGTAACTTTGAATGCAAACCATGTGTTGTCCCCTATGTTGTATTCTGGACCTTAATGAGAATGCATTCTTTGTTTTCGCATTTGTTTTTTATTCTGTTAGTAGCTAAGCCTTATACTTCATACTTGGCCAAGTGGAGATTGTTTACACATAAAAAAATGAGATGTATAGCTTCTTATTTTACAGTAAATAGATGGGACAGTGGAGAGAGACAGGAAACAAGCGGAAGAGAGATATCCAGAAAGATTGGAAAATGACCCTGCCCATATGGTCAGGGAGCTATTGCATGCACCACGGCCCCACCCTGATGGTACATGTTAAAATATTGCAATTAGATTGATCCTTGCAACAAACCAGTCAGATTTAAGTCAGTCCAGAGAGTCCAATAGACTGCAGCAAACACTTCAAAATATGTTATTGGCGCAAAGCTACATTCTTTCATTATTGGGTTTATCAGAGCAACCAGCCATAAGACAGAGGTTCATGCACCCTTGAGCACAGACTCAAGTTGTTCTACATTTATGGAATCATTTAACGACTTTAATTATTCTTTAAATTATAATTGCAAATAAAGCTGCTGCTGCCCGTGGTGGTTATGCATGGCCTGCAAAAAGAGCCACATTTTTAATGATGACTTTCCACATCGTCCCCAACTAATCTCCCATGGACAAGAAACAAATGAAAAAGGGAAGATTTTCACTGCCATTCTACTTTAATGGAGGGTGCATCAGTCAGCAGGCCTAGTGACCATTCTGGACCAGATGTTGCAGAACTAACCAACAAAATAGAAAAGCAGTAGGGGCGTAGAGGTTGGAATAAATTAATTGCTAATTTCTCCGTCTTTGATGGAATTAGGCTCACTTCTTTCCCCCATGCGCTGTGTGAATGTCCGTGCCTTAAACGTTTTTTCTTCTCTTCCCACCCCCCTTGCCCTTCTTCTTTCCTGACGGTTCAGGGCCACCCAGAGGAGAGGGAGTGATGCAAAACCACAGAGTAATCCCTCTGTTTATCTCAGCTTCGAGGCTCGGCCCCAACCTCTGCCTCTATTATCCTAAGGGTTTAAGGCAAACTTTCATTTATTGGCTGGGCTCCCTTCTCTATCCCAACTCCTGAGCTTGGGATACCCCCTCCCAGAGCCTCTGTCCCAGTGTGAATGGATTTGCATAGAGCAACAATGCGTGTTGCCGGGGCACTGGGTAGCCGGTGCTGGGACAGATATGGTTTGCTCAGTAGCACATGGCCACAGAAGAATGCAGCCTTAAGGGGGGATGGAGCAACACCTGCAGGTATGTCTGTCACAGCGGCTGGGGCCTGAGCCCCCCGGCTGGGCCCCTGGGTCCATGGCTGGGTCCCTGGGTCCATGGCTGGGCCCCTGGGTCAATGGCTGGGGCCTGAGCCCCCCGGCTGGGCCCCTGAGTCCTTGGCTGGGTCTCTGGGTCCATGGCTGGGCCCCTGAGTCCATGGCTGGGCCCCTGGCTCCATGGCTGGGGCCTGAGCCCCCCGGCTGGTCCCCTGAGTTCATGGCTGGGTCCATAAGTTCATGGCTGGGGCCTGAGCCCCCCGGCTGGGCTGTTTGGCCTATGGCTGGGTCCCTGGGTCTATTGCTGGGTCCCTGGGTTCATGGCTGGGTCCCTGGGTCCATGGCTGGGCCCCTGGGTTTATGGCTGGGTCCCTGGGTCCAGGGCTGGGTCCCTGGGTTCATGGCTGGGTCCCTGGGTCCATGGCTGGGTCCCCGGGTTTATGGCTGGGTCCCTGGGACCAGGGCTAGGTTCCTGGGTCTATGGCTGGGTCCCTGGGTCCCTGGGTCCATGGCTGGGTCCCTGGGTTTATGGCTGGGTCCCTGGGTCCATGGCTGGGTTCCTGGGTCCCTGGGTCCCTGGGTCCCTGGGTCCCTGGGTCCATGGCTGGGTCCCTGGGTCCCTTGGTCCATGGCTGGGTCCCTGGGTTTATGGGTTTATGGCTGGGTCCCCGGTCCCTGCATTGGCAACCTCCAGCGGCAGATGTAGCACCGCTGATCAACACAGAACAAAGTGGTTGTATAACAGTTTGCTTTGTCCGTCAGTCACCAGTCCATTCCGAAATGATCATCAGCTGAAAGTAGATTATTGTACCAACAAACGTCTGCTTTGTGACTGCTCGTCATTTTTGTGAAGAATTAAAGCAATTATATGACAGATTATTTCTATTTAGTCTAAATTGTTATAACAAATAAATAATACTATACATTAAATATATACTGTTTAATAAATGTTTTTAGTCAATATCTTTGCGATAGAGCACATATTTCTGGTAGGCTATTACATGATTAAGTGTGTGTGTGTGTGTGTGTGTGTGTGTGTCTGTGTGTGTGCGCGCGCATGTGTGCATGTGCTCATGAGGATGCGTGTGTGTGTGCATGGCTGTGTTGACAGAACAGTATGAAAACACAATGTGAGTCAGGCCTGCAGGGTGGCTCAAAACCCAATCGTCACCCACAGGTAAATAAGACCACCCACTCCCACATGAGCCCCAACACACACCATCTCTCCTCTGGCAGAGGCCGTAAGACCTGTCACATGCAGGCGTAGAGAGGGTGGCAGATAGACAGATGGCACCGCGTAGTGTTCATGGGTCAACACTGAGTGGCAATCACCATGAAGCCAGAGAGAAGTACGATCAAATGAAGTATCATTAAGGGTCACCAAAAATACAAATAATGTAATTCAACTAAATGAGATGCGATGAAAAATATATCTTTGAAAAGCTCTACAAAATAAATAAAGTAAATTAACATGCCATAAGAAGTTGATAATATAGTGTTTAAATTATTGTGAAGAAGTCAATAAATAAAAAAGACCAATCACAAGTGATCACTTGTGATGCAAATTAACTTACATGTTATACTTAGTTTGTGGTGCTTGGCCAATCTTTGGTCAATCTCCACTTGATGGCACTGACACTGATTTGGAGTAAATCAACTAATAGGCAAATTATTTCCAAAATATCCAACCTTCTGTAAATTAGCATCACTCAGCAAATGCTTTAGTCTGACAAATGTATGGGTAAGAAGGAAACCAACAGCCATAAACAAGATTATCTTTAATTACTTTTATAAGAAATCATTATTATTATTATTATTATTATTATTTTATTTAATAACCTATGCAATATGTCTGGTCTATTAGATGAAAAGATCATTTACTTTTACAGGTCCATACTGTTGTTTTAACTGTATCCCATAATTATGTATAATTATGTCTATCTGTGACTGAACATTTTTACAAAACAAAAACCGCTTTCGTGGTAAAATGTGATATTACAGGTATTGAATAATTTTAAATGCTTTTTTGATTGTTGAAATTATTTGTAATCATGTAGGACACAATACAGTTTCACATAGATTTTTTATGCCTTAAAGTGCAATATAAACAAACTGATTTTGGAGAGGAAGGCTATATTTTGGGAAACACAGATAGCAGGTGGTGTGATGGGGATGGGGCTGTATATACTCACACTATCTGTTGACAGTACCAATTCTCTTTGCATAATTGGCTCCACCTTTCCCATTAGCACGGGGTCTGTTTGGCTCCCCAGGGCATGTGTTAGAACAAATTTGAGGAGTGTCATATTGCATGCATTTCAACAAGGCCGACAGGGTTAGCCCCACATTAGCGTAATGAATCAATCTGCTAGGCTAATGGCTGTGCTAACACTATTAGGAGGTGGCAGGCATCCGAAACTAGGATTCCAACAGGGATATTTTTCATTGTAAATATATTTATTCTACGGATGAAATAAAGGATTTCTTGCCATGTTCTGCTCTATTTTCTATTTCTCACTGTTTTGACTTAACACATGTTCAAATAATGATGTAAGGAGCATAAAAGGCAGAAATGTTGTGTATTCTTACATTATTACCATTAATCCTTTTCTGACATCACTATACCATTTTCTATAATCCATTTTCAGTTTAAAAACAGCAGCTTATCAACTGCATCACAATTCCAAGCATGTGAATGTGTAGCTACCAAAACAAACGTGTGGGCTGAAGGAAATCACAACTGCCTGAGTAGAGGAACAGCCCTTTTAACAACTGAATGGGGATGATTAGTGGGAGGCTCCCAGCCTGTTCTCTGCTAATTAACTGATCATCTTAATAGTTAACATCTCAAAAGGCCCCAGAACAGGCTAGCCTGCAGCAATTCACTTCACCCACATAAAAACAAACTGATAATGATTTAGGACATCGCAGCTTACTTCATGCTTGTGTGTGTGTGTCTGTATAGGACTATAATATTTTGTGTCTCGATATTGATCAAGTCATTAAGCAACAATTCCATTTGTATTGATGACCCAGTTCATAAAGATTAACGTAAATATTTTCACATATCTCATATCATGAATATTAATTATCAGAAATATAAATAAACACATAAAAATGTTTGGGCCTTTCCAAAGTGATTTCAAGATGCCACAGTTCCCCGAGGGAAGTTTCCCATGCCCAGCACTTTAACAAGACTTAAGATCATACATTTAGTCTCACAGACTTTGTAAAAGTGCCGGTAACAGCTCATATGTGGCCAGTGGCCAAGACAGTTTCCCGTCCAAATATATAATTAGATATCTAGATTTAGATTAAAATCCTCTCACTTATCATTCGCCCACTAATGCTGGGCTGCTGAACGTCTATATGTCTATATCTCGATATCAATCAGCTTCTTCAGCTCTGACGTTTCACCAGGCACCCGCCTCCAAAACCCCAAACAGCCTGGTGCAGGCACCACCTGCCTCCAGTGACTGCACCCCCCCCCACACACACACACACACACCCCTTTCTATCCCCCTCCCAGTGGCTCCCATCCCATTTCGCCAAACCAATGCTTTTTTTATCTGCAGATTGTCAGACAATGCCTGGAGGATCCCGTGGCCTAATCTCCCCAATCCCCCCGTCCCTTTATTCCACTGTTAAAGAATGTTTGAAAGGGTGACACCAAACCTGAAAAAAGGGTGGTTGTGGTGGTGGGGCTCAGAAACCACATCTGGCACAGAAAACAAAGGGAGTGAGTGAGAAAAAAATTGACCATCAGAAAAGCTGATTTGTATCTCTATCGCACACTTTCCAAATATCAATTATTTTCTCTATTAAGCTAAATGCTACAACAATCCGGAAATCAGTATAACATAGAACAGTGGTTTTCAAAATGGGGGTTTGGGCCCTGTGATGTTTTTGGGGGTTCATTGAGATTATTTCAAAACATAAAACCTTAAAACGTAAACCTTTTGTTTGTTTTTTAATACAGTTTTTTTTTGTCTTTAATGTTGAAGATTTGTTTTTACAGTATTGTGTTGTGTTATTCTTAACTGGAGCCAAAGCTCAAAAAGTTTTCAAAACCACTGATCTAGAAGGTTCTGTTCGTTAAATGTCAGAGTAGACATATCTCAAACGTGATAAAACAAGTTGTGGTTGTTTAAGATAAAACCAAAGGATATGTCTCACAAAGAGTTTTAATCTAACATTTCATTGCTTCATATGATAGGGAAATGGACAGTAAATGTCAGGTGAAATGGGAAAAAGTATTCAAAAAGTCAAGAGTGATAAAATGATTATAAGTCGCTGTGTCAGTCAAGCACTTAAGCAATACACTCACCCACTCAGATTTTGGGTGGGTATTATGTTTAAAACACTTTATTCTTCCCTTCTTTCTGAAAGATTATACTAGTTATCCCATCAAAGTTAAAAACACCATTCTTGCGTCTTAAAGCTCTTGCATAGCAGGTCAGTAAGACTATGCCTCTCCTTACAAGGCCGGGAAGAGTGTAATCTTGCTGAAGTTACATTAATTAAATGGTAAGCTCCTTTAGCAATACGTTGCTAAAAGAACTTGGCTGATAATATACTTAAAGCGGTTGTGGGCTGTTTGTTTCAAAGCGGGCAGACATTTAGCCATGCAACTCACGTACAACAGCTTAAACCTTTGACTCAAACTGCCGCAACAATGAATGTGCACTGCTGGCAAAAGTATCGAAATTGAACTTATCAAAGAAAAACATATTTTTCTAAGTACACTTGATTCACACATTTAAAATGCACTTGGCATTTAAAACATTTATTTATTTACGTTGTTTTAGAAACATTACAATCTGAGAAAAAGTGATTTTTCTGTTTTAGAAGTTTGATAATCACAACACTACTGGAAAAAACTCAATAATACTAAATACAGTTGAAACGTTTAAACACGGGCATGTGTGTGTATATATGTTGCTTGATCAAGTAATTGGAAACCTTTGGTATGTTATTATTGACATTACGTTTAACTATATGACACCACACTATATTAGTATATTAGTGAGTAATTAGCATTTTACTTACATTATACAGTATCTTCTTTCTCTGCAATGCCAAAATTCCCCCTTTGTGGATTAATAATGCTTTATTATATTCTATTCTTTTCTATTATGTTCATAACAGTATTAGTGTGCAACCATTAGACAGTTCTGGTTATAGTATTCAGTACTAAAAGATAATTTAGGAATTACTGCACAACTATTTAGGATATCAACCAACTACCAATTACTAATTAAAATAATCAAAATTACATTAAAGCCTGTGAAAGATCTATTTAATTAAGTGAGGATGCTTAATTATTTCAAAACAAAAGGAGACATGCACCTTCTTTTTATATGTCCCAACCATGACGGCTACAGCAGCGTTAATACAATGTATTGTGATAACATGTAAACATAGATATTGGAGAGATACTTGTTATGAAAAGTTTGTATTCAAACCCTGCACTCCATGGCATCGCCTCCTGCCTGCTCCCTCACAAACAGACTTAGACCCCCTGTCATTTACCAAATATCAACCTTCACAAATCAATTTTACACACAAGCGCAACCCGTCGCCTCATCCCTGCCTGGCTGGGCCCTCCCCACTAATTAAGTGTCCACATTAGCATATATATGATATCAATGGTAAACATTACTTGCTAGTCATTCACTCACGCTCCCGGATAAAGGGAGAGCTGAACACCTATTAGCCCTGGCCCGCCAGCACAGGGGCAGGCTGGGAAATTCCTTAACCTCAGTGCATCTCCCAGAGGAAGCTTCTAGCAGGGGCCTGCCACATAAAGGCTGTGGTTAAAATCTTTTACTGTATAATCTCTTTAATATATTAAGAACAATTGCATATTCTTGACAAAGGAAATTGATAATACAGAATCTTAAAACAGTGGTTCTCAACTTATATAACCATTACATCATTTTTTATTTGTTTTCAATAGCATAATCTAACATATAAAATATATTTAAAAATGTAAAATATTTTCAAAAAGATAATTTATAAATAAGAGTCCCACAAAATCATATTTTGTAAAGTCACGGCACATGCCAATGTACTAGACTGTCTGCACACCAGTGATTGACATCTGGATGACTCGCAATGTTATGTCACTTGTTGCACCTGTTGAGCAGGTCAACAGACACATGGCAGCTTGTTTAATTGTGAATAAAGCACTGCTTCCATTGGGGGCAGTGCTTTACAGGTGCAGATTACAACACAAATATCTTGCTGAAAGATGAATTTCAGATACTTTAATTTGAAATACAAAATGAATGGTCACTGAAGAGTTCTGTTCATGCATTCTCTCTCTCTCTCTCTCTTCACCAAATCCTTCCTTTACTAAAATGTCAGAACAGGAGGATAAAGTTGACAATAAATACTGATCCACCGTCCGTTTTGTGTGCTCCCAGCAGTTACCGAGGCTGATCGTGGATCAGTGCCTACAGGGGTACGTTTTAACCTGACCACAATGCCATGCTGTGACGTGCAGAGGAGTAGGATTAGACCTGTTCATAGGCTTTACTGAGCTTTAATGTTGAATCAAAAACCATCATGCATGGTACACCACACCTTGACTGCCTGTCGCTCATCACTATATGTAATATGAGATAGACACACTCATAAACACTTTTGACAATGATGAAGGCTCTATAGCCGAAACGCGTAAGCAAGTGTTCATTCCGTCCAACTTTATTTAAGATGTGCTACCTCAATCTTTTTTGAGTAAACACTTGTCATGGCCACACATACAAAACCTGTTTGTTTACATCCTCAAAGGACACAGGCTACATGGTAGGAGCGCATGCGACATTCAAACAACCTCAGGAGTTGAAATGTTCATATATATGGCAGAGAACATACTATATCTGTTCACACACATACACATCAGTAATTGGTCAGATCATTATCACTGAAATGCAGTTAGGTAGGAAGTATGGCCGTGTGTGTGCATCACTGATATCGAATCACAAGCATTGTGGTCCTTCAGAACACATTTGAGCCTAAATGTATGAACTATAGCTCACATAGTTGCTGGCTCTGTTTAAGCCCTTTCCATCTTCTCTGGTGAACCAACCACTGCAAATTATATTCTGGGAATGTCAACCCTTGACATTACAGTAAGCGCTGCAAGATTAGGAGCACAGCTAAATAGCATCTGAATGGCCGTACACTATATATCACAAATGTTGTATAGTTCGCAATGAGCTGAAACATATAAGACATGAGGAAAGCCATAAGTAGATCATGTTGACAGATGAGCTATAATGAATGCTCAGCATATTAACGTCAGCCATTGACAATCGAGGGAGGTTACAGAGGTGACTAAATAATGTCTCCATGTCAAGGGTTATTGTTCTCAGACAACACATAATTTAGCAAGATGACAATAACAACAGATTGAGTTCCTGGCATTAAGTAATAACTACTGTAGGCCATCCCACATATAAATATGACATACAAATAAAATAAAAAATAATATATATATATATTATATAATATTATAATTATTTTTTTATTGATATATATA
>JAODLL010000001.1:786814-815357 GCA_026546735.1 Forbesichthys agassizii | reverse complement strand
ATATATATATATGTGTGTGTGTGTGTGTGTGCATACATACATAAATATGCACACACACACACACAAGCAGGTAACAGACCAATTAAAATAAACTAATAATGTATAATCCCGTTATTAGGTTAAACACATTAAGATTATATTAAAATACATATCTTGTGTATGTGTACAAGTATTGTACTATATTAACAATAAATTAATGTTTTTCCCCAAAAAATCTAGTTGTTTTAACTTGTTCATTGTGATCCCAGACAATCTTCATGGTCGAGGTCTGCAACCAGTTTAGCAGCTAGCCTGTCTCATTATCTTAATAACGGGAAAGGTTCCCTACCTACCGTAAGCAAGCCAACTGTTACTCTCAGTTGATGGCACACGTCATTGCCTTGTTGGATACATCCATTTGTTTTGATGAACTGCTTTTATGCTTAAGATACAGAAATGCACGGTTGAATTTTCCCACTGCTAGTGATGCTAGCAACTGTTCAGCACACACCGCCGCGTAGTCGCCGGTATCATTTACACCAAACCCCAAGCCAAACCCGCATGAGTGGGACGATATCGCCGCCGTCTGGTTGGAGTGAGGAATACTCCATATCCATGTTAGATGGTTCGATGTACAAAATCCGACACTGTTACATTAACCGACTGCGGTAAGATTTGGAAACACCTTATCAGAATTCTAATACAACAGCACGTTTGTATTACAATAATCTATTGATTTATGTTTCTGTGTATATTGTGTTGTGTATAAGCAACTATGTAGCCTGTTTTTTGTGACTTTGTGACTCATATCTGCGCAAAGCGCTATATAAATACATTTTATAATGTTTACTTTACTTACTATTAGGATAAAATATAGCCTACTATGAAGTATTTGCCAACAATACTAATTAAGACAAAAAGAACAACATACCCCAAGGCGGTGCAGATTCTTTATTCTATAGTCCCAAAAGGTAACCATCAAATGGCACCCTGTTTACTTGTTACCAATTACTTGTTACTGTTACCAATTATACATAATATGTTAGATGTCATACATGTCATACAACTCTACATAGGTGCCTGTTTAATCTATATCGTTGCATTTAATAATGACGTGCCATCTTTGCTTCAAAGGGCGTTAAAGATGAAAAATGCTTTAGCCAAATGGAAAGATGTAGACATTTAGTCTGCCTTAATGATGGAATGAACAGTGAACATATGTGTAGGGTAGCAATAACTGTCCTGGAGTCATCTCAGTCTGCCAGTACATGGAGTGTCCACTGGAGAGCACTGTATGAAAGGGGTGGTTCACATAGAACATGTTGATTATTTGGGCTTAGTTAGAGCCACTACAAATAACAATGTTACATTAAATAATACATTAATTACGATCTGAGTTTGGGTTGTAAGATGTTGTAAACATAAAAAGTTGAAAGAACATTACATTAAAAACATTTAAATATTTGCAAAAACCACAATTAGCAATATGAAAATGTTAAAACTCTCATGAGGCCACAAACACACGCACACATACACGCACGCACAACGTTCTGTGCCAATGTCCTATACCTCCTCACTTGTAGAACTTAATTTCTGTATCCACACAGTCGAAGAACAGATCTCCCAGTTCCTGCCCTGGCATCTCTCCTCTCAGCATGGCTAAAATGTCTGCCAGACACTGTGATTCCAGATCCTTTAAAATTTCATAAACAGCCAACCACTGTTCCTGAACAGGATAAAGGCCAAAAAGAGCTAGTAAGAGGAGATATGAAAAGACAAAAGGATAAATAGACAATAAATTGAAGAGAGAGAGAGAGCACAAAAGACCGACAGAGAGCAAGAATGTAATGTTAAGTTTCCACCTCGTGCACTGACATGATGATATAGAATAAAGTGACTGGCTATGTTTAAACGTAGTATTACACAATTTTTCTGACTATGGCAATATTCATAATTTGATAGGTGTCATGTAAACAGCATATTCCTTTTTGATATTCCAAATTAGGCCTTTTTGCGAATTTAACATTTTCAGAATAAGGCACCTGGGATGTGCTGATATTATGCAGGTTTTAGGAGCATATATCTATAGCAGATTTGGAATTTGAGTCTCAAGTGTGTTTTTTTATTCAGTCTCTTGCCTGTTTACAATAAGATGTGTGCAGAAAACAAAGAAAAATATCCTATTTTGTTGCAAATCAGCAAAATATCACAGCCGTTCCATTTGTACATTTGTACATCCATTTTAGAACATTAAAGCAGTTTGAAAAGTAGGGAAAGTCCTCTATGGGCGAATAAGTTATTTAAAGGGTGTAGGCTTTGTAAACTGGAATATGTGTAACTGCATGTAAACAAACATGTTTGTGGAATAGTCATTATAAGTAGACACCTTAGTATGAATATTGTCATTTTCAGAATAAGGATATAAAACAGAATTTTGTGTAAATCCTATTTTAGTAAGACTATTTTAGTAAGACTAGAACATCAATTGGCTGTCCAAGAGACACATTTGCAATTTAAAAACAAAAAATAAAAAAATGTACATAGACAATAGTTTCCATTGTATTTCCATTGATAGCGAATGTGCTTTTTTTTGTACATTTATCACCGCAGGTCTTACAGGGTTATAACGGGAACCATTTAATATGAGCGCCCACCGGACTGGCCTCCATGGTCCGCAGCGCCACCTGGTGGGCCTTGTACAGATCATGTCGACGGTCCACATGGCTCTGGAAGCGCGGCTGCTTCCTTACGGGGTCATCAGGGCCATACTGTGGGGAGACCACCTTGAGCACCGGGGTCACACGCTCCGAGAAGACAAAAGGCTTGAATATAGACCTATCGAGGAGACAGGGCCGGGCAGGTCCAGACAGTTGGACAAACAAACAAAATAGTGCCCCATTAATCAAAAATGCTGCCCAGTAGGGTTAAACAATATTGACGTGATATTATCATGAAAACTGCAAAAAGTAAAAACACATATGTTATGGGAAAACATATATTCATAACATCAAAAACAAAGCGTTTTCTTAGTTAATCTTACAGCATATGGATTTATTTCAACTGATAGTCAGCTACTGAGGAGGCATTCTTATTGGCCACTAATGTTTCCTCTTCCATCTCCATTGTGTTGTTGTCCTGCTCGACCACAAACCACACTTTTCTGTATAATTCAAAACAACTAAGCCACACAGCCAGCTGACGCATCTCTCTACAATATAAACAGAATATTGCACTCTTTCTGCAACATTTTCCATATGATATTGCAATAACAAACACTGAGTCAATATATTGTGCACCCCCGTTGACCAGTGCCCAGTGCCCAGACACGGAACACACAGGAAGAGAAAACAGAAAGGCAGAAACAGAGAGTATCTGGTTCCAAAATGAAACACTTCCAGGGTATCTCTAACAACTGCAATAACACGTAGATATGCCACGTTTGTGTGCCTTATATGGGTGATTAATTCAGTGGATTGTTGCAGTTCATTTTTCACCTTGCCGGTAAGATCTTAGTGAAATAAGGATGCAGTGTTATTTCACATTTCACTTGGACTCTTTCATTAATTCATTGAACAAAAGCTAATAAAACTATATTGATTTTTCACAATATAGGTAGGCAGCTGGTAATATAGTATCCACCTCTTCCCCGCTTGCTCAAAGTCAGTCTACCACAATTAGAAAGTAATTGTCGCAACACTTCGACTTTTGAGTGCTTACATCAGATATATTCTTCCAACTGCCACATTTAGCGTTTCAGAATTCTCCCTTAGAGCTCCATTCAAACTTCTCCAAGTGGCGTGCCTGCCCTATATAGCGTGTCTGTCTCTAGTTAGACAGAGGGCTTGGTTGGTCGTGTGTGTCGGGACAAAGACTAGCGTGACGAACCTGGCAGGGTCTGGGGTGGCAGTGAGGAAGTGTACGCAGGGCAGGCTAAGGTCTCTGGGCAAGATAGACACCATGCTCCCTGTTGTGCGGAAACCTCCAGAATCCATGCAGATGCCGCTGGGCTTGTCCCTGAGAATGGACATCATCACCTCTGCGGTCACCAAGCCTGCGAGAAGAGGCCAACCTTTCATGTTAACATACACAACTTCTAAGATAGACTACTAAATTAAACTAATTACCCTATTTAAGATTAAAAGACAGGGTCAGTCATTCTCGAGAATGCTTGCAAAATTCAAGCTCAAATCAAAACAATATTCCTCTGTGCCCTCAGCGGTGGCAGCGCCGCCCCACACATCGAAACGCACTGTGAAGCAAAGCGTAGTGCTTTGTTGTTGTGAATGGTGTTCGCCACTTTGTTTATGTTCCTATTTATGGAGCCAGGGCTGTGTAGAAGTATCAGATTCATTTTTTAAACATGCACAGAGAACAGAACCTAGCGAAATACGAGGAGATATTGATTGAATTTGACATAAAGTGAATTAGCTTACAATTAGCTTGCTATAGATGACGTAGACGTTGACTTTACCTTTAAGTCAGCAAAAGTTGTTTAACCCACTACTCTTATTATTATTGTATAGGACTATGTCCTGGACAGACACATTAAATACAGTACAATACATTATGTTTTGAGGGCAATCCTGTGTCCTCACCCTCATATTGTTTGAGCAGTTCTGTCCCACCCTTGTAGCGCTTTTTGGCAAGTTCCATCCTGGCAGGGGGATTTTCGGGGCTGAACACCTGAGAAAAGTTGAACTCTCCGGTCCCATCCCACCAGCCCTGTGCCTGGGCAACACTTCGCAGCTCCGGGTGCTCGGCTGAGATCTCACTTCCAATGGTCAGTTGGTTGGAGATGTTCTTCACCCCCTCTGAGAAGAACAAGATGCTGGGCAGTCAGTTTACCATGTTAAAGACCAGGAGCCCTATCTTACAACCGGCGCAATGCGGCACAAAGCGGGAAATGCAAGTGTCTGTGCTAGTTTCAGACTGACACAGTTGTCATATTCCTGTCCAGCGCCCACGTTGTCTAAATAGCAATACACATTTGAGCGGTGGTGGTGAGGTGTGGTCTAGCGCATTGCTATCTTGAGGCAGTTGCGATTCATTGCGATACTGTAAACAAGGCGATATATTACGATTTATAATTTGAGGAAAACTGTCATCCCAATGCTAATGTGTGGCTCCACTGTTTTCTTGAGTTTAATGTATTTTGAACATGATCCCTTTTACAAATAAATTGAGTAAAAAAAAAAGTTTTTCTCCCTTTTTTGTTTTTTAATCGAGCCCATGATTTATAGAACCGATACAGTATAGTGCACTGTAATATCACGATACTTGGGTGTAACAATATCTTCTTACACCCCTAGAATTTTTACCACGATAAACGCTAATATCACATATTGTCCCCAATACATCGTTACAGCCGTCTCACCTGTGAACCTCTGGGCCGCCCACAGCCTGCCAGCGGTCTCCAGGACCCAGGCCTCGGTGCGGTCCACCAGGAGGAAGGTGTTGTGGTAGCTGAATGGTTCTGGGTCCTCTCTGCAGGGTCCACCCTGGCCATGCTCCTCCAGGAGGCCAGTGATGACCGTCAGCGCCCCCCGGGCACTGTCCCCGCGCTCCAGCCCCAAGCTGCCAACACCGCACCCACACACGGGCTTAGTCGAAACGCGTCACATTATTCAAAAAAGGTGCTTACGCAACGCGGAGGAGGAGGATAATGGGCGGGGTTAGTCATTCTCGAGAATGCTTGCTAACTTGGAGCTCAAATCAAAACAAAATCCCTCAGAAACTCCGCCCCCACACACATTGAAACGTATTGCGAAGCCTAGCGTCATTATTGTTGTGAGCGGTGTTCGCCACAACACTGTTAATGTTCCTATTTACGGAGCCAGGCCTGTGTAGAAGTACCAGATTATGTTTTTCAGCACACAGAGAACAAAAAGATAGCAAAATGCGAAGAGATACTTGGTGAATTTGACAAAAACTGTATTAGCTTACAATTAGCTTTGAATTAGCTTGCTATTTCTGACTACATCTGTAAAGGCTACATTGAAGTGAAAATCATACTTGATACTGTTTTTAAAGATAGAGGTAAAAACGTGAAACCTTTAAATAAATAACCTGAGTTTTTTTTCCTAATCACATACTGTGACCGATATGTTGCTATCTATCACCTGTATCTGCTCTTTAATTTCAAGACATTTGGACATGTTCCACATTGTCTGAGCTTGACAAAATCAGTCTATCTCATATTTCACACAGAGATGAGTAGATAGATTGTGTTTATTACACCTGTCATGTCAACCTTTGATAATTTATTTGAAACTTTTCAGTCAATGAATAAGGCTGCTGGTAGTAGATTAATGTTCACTGTTCAATATACAAATCATCTTAAAATAATAAAACATATGCTTGCTGAAAACACTGGTCAATTGATGACCTGTTCTTTTAGGGGAGGGAGGGGGGGGGGGACTTTTACCCCTTTATGCAGACCAGAACGACCCAGCGTTTCATGCAAGCCAATGGGAAGGTCCACGGATTTCACCACAATATTGCCCGTTATTCCTCTCCAAATGCGTTAATGGGTGTTTAACATTAATTCCCAAATACCTATGATGAATCTGAGGCCACAATGGTATTTCTTCAGCAAACGCTTTTGATGTAAATTGACTTTGTTTCAGGCCATGCATGGTAGATTTAGCTGTCTGGGCGCTGCTTACGTCAGCTTCCACAGCAAAAATGCGCTTGGTGACACGCCCACTTATGAGACATGCAGTGGTCCATTGAAATGCATTACAATGCTCTATTTTGTAGAATTATAAAATCTTTGCCTTTGCGGTTTGGTCGGCGGTGACGACAAAGCAATCTGGTTAAAACAAGCTCCCAGGACAGCATTCTTTTAAAAATTTTATTAAAATTGAAATAGCGTGTTGATAACACAAACTAGCCTGTCTATTTGCAACATATTAATTCTCACAGAGATTTTGTATCATAGCAACTAAAGCGTCTCAGATAAAAAAACTGCGCTTCCTAGCGCTGCCAGTTGGCCTTTTTCAGCAGAGCGACCAGCGTTTTCAGCTGAGGAAAAAAGCTTTGGTGAACACCACAGAACTATATAGACACAGCCTTAGTGTACCTCTATCATGCAAAACATTCACAACAAACAGATGCCTCGATTGAAAGCATTCTGGATTAAGAGTCCCTTTTCTAAGACATTTCAGTTATAGTCTCTCAAAAAACAGTGTGCGATATCATACTTGAAGGAGGACATGTTGCTGCATTAATCACTAGGCACCTCCAGTGGTATGAGTTATGCTGTCTTCAGTTCTAAATCGTTCTTAACTCCATTGGAATTTCCCGTCTTTAAATGCTGCCTGCATTGGACCTATTCCAGTCAATTAGCCAATCACGTTAGTTGGAATGATACATAAAAAGGTCATGGTTCAAATCACATGTAGCGTAAATTCGAGTGCCATGATTGTTAATTGAATATTACGGTTTTATGTCATGGCCCTTTAATTAGCTATTCTTTTCGATGATATACTGTATCGTGCCTTTGTCTGACCTGTTAAAAAGGTATAGTCAGCTATAGCAAGCTAATTGTAAAATAATCCACATTTTGTCAAATTCATCAAATACCACCTCGCAATTCTCTATCTTACCGTTCTTTGTGCTTGTTGAAAAAAATAATCTGGTACTGCTACAGCCCTGGCTCCAAAAACAACAACATAAACAAAGTGGCAAACACCGCACAATAACAAAGCCGAAGTAGCAGTAGTATGCTTTGCCTCACAATGCGTTTCAATGTGTCAGGCAACGCCGCGGAGGGATATTGTTTAGATTTGAGCTGGAAGATATAAAGCCTTCTCGAGAATGACTGGACCCTGCATTTAAGGACCAGTGTAGGACCACTGGGGGGCTCACCGGACCAGGTCCATGCCCAGGAGGGCTTCACCAGGGCAGGTAGGCTCGCGGGTCCAGACGGCTTCATTCCCAATGCAGACCCCGAGCTCGTTAACCCCCATCTCGGCCCCCCATAGCCAGGCTGGTCTACTAAGGACCACAGCATGGGTGTGCTCTGCCTGCGGAATCTGAATGTATGTACACTGCCGGGAGAAAATAGTGCAAATCACTCACTGACTATGATCTACATATACGCATCAATCAACTGTTTTATTGATAATGAATGACTGAAGCATTCATTGGATTCTCCAGCAATGACTTTTTTTAGAAAGTATGATACTTTTGGCTAGTGAGTGGCTTTAGTTTACTGTATTTCTGGGAGAAGCTTTCCTTGCCCACATTTAGCACGCCAGCCAATGGCTAATGTGGAACAGGGTGGCTTCTTTGTTCTGTATACTAGGATCTTGAAATTACCTGTCGGTAGGGATGGCACCGATACAATACGGAAATCGGTCCGATACTGACTTAAATAGCTGGATTGATATTGGTGACAATTGGATAGTTGTAACCGATCCAAGGGTCTGATCCAATTAAATGAATGTACAAGTGTAGGTCTACTGTCAAGGATCAGCCACCTACCCAGGCCACACTATCAGCAGTAGGTTTCTAAAATGCATATAAGTCCTAAAATAGAGATTTTCTGTAATTTATTTTGCAACCTAACCACTTCAACTAATGCATACATCAATGACAACATTGTAATATTTCCTTATATTCATATATAGCCCTTGTTACGTTGTTTTACAGTGTTAGGATAGCAATGTTCAATCCAGATGGTTCCTTACACAAAACATGATTCACAGTCTCTTCCTCAGACACAGTGAGATCTACAGTTAAATTTAACACTGGAATCGGTTACTCGTTATCGGCCGATACCCAAAGTACAGGTATCTGTATTGTATCGGAACTGAAAAATTTGGATCGTGCCATCCCTACCTGTTGGGCACCAAATCAAATGATGTGTAATTAACCAATCCCAAGCCACACACCACTTAGTTATGTAGGTTGGACAAAAGGGTAGGCAGTTGATGGGAGGTTCTGTCCATTCCAAAGTTGCTGTTACTGGAGGACATGGCAAAAAGAGGCGGGGCTTGGGATCAGTCAATTGTCACCACTGCTAATACCTGGCAATAGTAAGAGTTTATTACCTCCACTGTGGAGCCCACGGGGTGAGTGGCAGCTGGATAGTTAACAACCTCCTGAACCTCATCTCTAGGACGGTCAGAGTTCTTCCCAAATATCACATAGTCATCGCGAGATCCAGGGGGCATGGATACAAAACAGTCACATGACGAAGGAGGTTCAGACATCCTATAGACAATAATACAAAAACAAATTACATTGTCTACCGCAAAATGCATAGGCCAATCATAAATTATTTGTTATTTTGTTTTATTAACAGTGAAATAGCTTATACTAAATGAATGTCATATTCGTTGTTATTCGCGTTGATGACTTATAGGCCTATAGGCTATTTTAATTCAGTTAAAATTCCAGATAACTTAAATTCTTTCACTTCCCTAATGTGCATGTAAATATGCGTGAAAGCTGTAAGCAGGTCAACAAAGCGTCGATTCATTCCCGTCCGTCCCCACCAATGCAAAAAGTCTGTTTGAACCGGTGCGCTCATCTAACGAGGATTAGGAGGCAATCTTGTGTAAAGTAGTAGCCTACTTTATTGACTATCGTCTTCGCAAAGGCACGTCGTCACTAGCACTGCCTAGTCTGCCGTGAAATAACGTATATCGGTTCAACCAGTGTACAGTGTGCACTACTGTCACTGGCCAATAAAGCCCCTCTAATCAATGTTTATAATGATTAGGCCTATGTCGTGCGTGCTGCGGTGTGCACACATTTCGATTTCGATTTGGGAGAACAGTAAAAAATTAAAAATAAGAAATACCGACACGAATGACGTGTTATGTCATTGCATTGACTTTTTAACGTTATAACAGTTTGAGGAACATATGGCTACAGTATGTTGCAATCCTGCTACAGAACATGTTACCTTTTCAATAGTATAACCGGACAGCTAGCTGGAAGAAGGCAGGTTGTAGCGATAGTGTATCACGTGATCAAAAATCCTGAGGTCTGTATTTAAAGGTCTCGTCTGGTCTGTGTGTTGTAGGCTGCCAAAGCAGTAAGCACTATGCCGTTTTTTATCAAAAAGCTATAGAGTTTAAAGCATGTGCAGGCTGTATAATGATTTGAGAACTAAAAGTATTGCACTGTTTACATACATCGGTTGTGAAATTCAGTCTCACTCTCTGGCTGGCATAATAGGAGCCATCTAAGAAACATACCATAGAAATAGCCTACTGTAGCTGACTACATTCTCATCGTGACAGACATCTAATGTTTCAGAATGGGTTGTCTAAAACTATTTGGTGTTATCAAGTGGACACTTTGCATTTATGCGATAAAGATTTAGGCTAATTTACATGTTAAGCAAGTATCCAGAACCATTGTCTGATATTAGTTCCTTCTCATTTCTCAGATGATTACTTCAGTGTCAGTTGGCATTCAATAATCTACCAGTGCACTTATCAAATTGAATGAGATCAATGATTAATCAAATCAAATTCATATTATTACAATCAAATGCTGCACATACATTTCCAGAAATGTAATGTATAATTGTTTCCTTTAGCATGGTTGTTTTCTTAACATTCACTATGTTGCAGTATGTATGTGGCTCATAAAATATAGCATTTCCATTAGTCACACCTGTCAGTTTTGTCAGTTCAAAACAAAATTGATGCCATGGACCCTGATTGCTGTCATTGCCTCACTCCATGAACCTCCTTCTGCAGTCTTGTAAAAAAAAAGAAGAAAAGAATTCCCAGCAACATTGTGTAAACTGGAATAATTTCTTTGAACCAGAGAAGTTCTCAGCCATTTTTCAGCATCAGTTGAAATGTGTTGTGTTGCAGGCGCTGATTCATTCACTAATCAACAAATACTGGCGTAATTGTCATTGGACTGCTCTCTCTATTTAACACAATGCAGTTGGTATAGGCAGCAGGGGATACAGATAAAGTCATAGCTGCATGTCAGCATTACACCTGGGCCCGTCCCAGCTGTGTCGGGGGTGTTGATACGTTTGTCTGAGAGATTGTGAGAGCGCAGTGGTGGTGAGTGCTACTCCCTCATGGCACCAAGCAGCACACATGAAGGAATGCTGATGGTAAAAAGACTTTAGACAGACTGTTACCTGAAAGGCACTTGGCGACATCTATCTACACCCCCTCCGGCCTTTCATCTCCTGGAACGCGCTGACAACAGTTGCACATCCTGTCTGCCTTTAGAATCAAACATTAAAAACATCCTAAGCAGTAAACACTCACCTTAGCCAAAGACGGACACACCCCAGCCATGCACATACCCCCCCTTCCCCCGCACACACACACATGTGCCCGCACGCACACACACACACACACACACACACACACACACACACAGCTTAACAATAACCTAAACCTCAATAGTAGTAACCTCAACAGACAAGTCAGTTACTAGAGCAACGTGTGTATACCATTGTTATATAACATTTAAAGAATATATTGGAAGTCATTTACAGTTAATTGCTTCTAAACAGGTTTATTATTGTGCATATACAGTAATTAGATGGAAGTGGCCTGGTCACACGGCAATGGAATATGTTCTGCTTGTGGGAATGTCAATTTCATATAAAATAGTTCTAAACAATTTATAAGTGGTTGTGCTATCTCTATCTCTCTCTCTCACTCTCTCGCTCTCTCTCTCCCGCTCTCTCTCGCTCTCTCTCTCTATCTCTCTCTCTGCCTCTCTCGCTCGCTCTCTCTCTCTATCTCTCTCTCTGCCTCTCTCTCTCTCTCTATCTCTCTCTTTTGCTCAATATCACAATGTATTTCTCTCTCACAGACACACACAGTCTGTACACACAAACACAAGCACACATTCACGTCCAAATGAATTGTATCTTTCGACTTAGCGTAGCGGAGAGGTGCAGGCGTGGTGGCGTTTGGCCCCATATAGTCTCTCAGTCTGCCATATCAAGCAGTGGGCTGGCCAAAGGAAGATGAAGGGTGTTAAGGGACGGAAGCAGCTGTTGGGGAGTCAGCCCAGAGGATATTAATCTGGGGGAAAGACAGGATGGTAGAGTGGTATTACTGCTGCAATAGAGTGTGTCTGTGTCTTGTTTGCATCTGTTTTAGTGTGCATGTACGTATGTGTGCGTCCGTCCGTCCTTCTGTCTGTCTGTTGGTTTGTCTGCCTGTCTGTTTTCCTTATAGGTATCACAGTGAGCTTGGGGAAATGTTTGTATACACTTGCCTGTATATCCATGGTCTTATTTCCAACTTAAAATGAACATTTGCTGTAACAGTTTTGCATGTTTGAAAGAAAAACTCAATATAAGACTAGCATTTCAGGTTTGTTACAGCTCCTGTCTTCCATGTGGCATACAGGGAACATCTATCGACCCTGTTCTCACGTTATTTACCCAACCCGTAAGTCTTTCCAATTGGATTAAATAAAGTTAAACGAACTCTCTCCGGGCGTTTAGAGACATGGTTACCAGACGGAGGTGGAAGGGGAAGCAGTAAGGGCTGCATGCATCAGTCACACAGACAGTAATGACGGCGCCACTGCTGTTTAACAATCAAAGATGGGAGGCGGGAGCTTGCAAGGAAGTCTCTCCCCAAAAATACAGGTGTTTGGTACAATCAAAGTGCAGCTTGCAGAAATGACTGGGTTTGAAGTTGAAAGGAGAGGCAGAGGCGAGTGGCGAGGTGGGGGTCTGTGGTGAGTGAGTGACTGCATGAGAGAGAAAAAAGTGACTCAGAAGCAAACTGTGGGTTGGGCCCTCCTTTGGGATTTTGAATAATCAACATGGATAAGGAAGTTGACTACTAGGTGCTTACTGTTTACTTTGTTTTGATTTTTTTTCTTCTTTTCCCCTCCCCCCCACCGTGAGGGGAAGTGGGGCTTTAGGTCTAGTTCTTTAGAGGCTGTTGTGTTGGCAGTGGGATTTGTCTAGCACACAACTGTGGTTCCCGTGGGACAAGAGCAAGACAGACCAACCACCAGGCCACAGTCAGAATCACAACTTTATTTGGCTGGGGCAATATTTACACAACACGTGCGGACACTGTTCCACATTCATAACCTCCTGCTTTATGAATTATGCTATATAATCTTTTTTGACCTTTAGCAAAACAAAAGCAATATGAGGTACTTGTGCAATCACCTTCTGACTCATAGTGGCAATAGATACTAGCACACCGGTTTGTAGGAGCGTTCCAAAATATTTTAAAGCAAAAGCTTTTTAAAAAGCCAGTTGAATCGTGCAGCCATTGATTTTATCTTAGTGAACTTGAGTGCAAGAAGGGAGAGCTAGCTGGTGTAATCACTTAAGTTGTTTCTGGAAAAACTACAATGGTCCTGTTCATTTTATTGATTTCTGCTATTTCTGCTGACCAAAGCAACAGTATGGCTGTGACTTGTTGTAATTGTTGTTTGGAAAACTGAGGGTTATGATTTCCAAGATATGAGCCATGTCTGCCAGTGGATGGATGAACAATACCAGTATAATTTGTTTTAATGGTTTTGTTAATTTCTTATGATGAAAAATATAAAATTAGACAGGCCTTATTTGTTAAATAGGATAACAAACACAAGCCTAAAATTGTGTAAAAATATGTGTAAAATAATTATCCCACCACTGACCGAAAAAACCTGTTAAACAAGCCATCTAAATAAGTTTAAAACATTGGGAGAATTTGTAAACCCCTGCTTACAATTGCACTGTAATTAAATGTTATTAGACAGTCTCTCGCAGATTGGGCAGCATTGTATCCATGAGGAAATATGCTATGTTACGACTATTTAACTGCATTTGTAAACAGCATTTAGACTAGGTGTGTGGTCTCTAATTCAGCTGCTTCAACACCATCATGTGTACATTGTATTATATTGGGAATAGACTGCTAGAGAATGAAACACTTTTTGGTTTTACTTGTTTGTTTTATTTTTATTTTTTATTTTTTTCTACACTAACAAAAAATCTACTATTTATTATATTGAGTTGTATAATATATTGTATTTTGTGAAAATATGTTATTTTGTTTTATGGGCCCACACTGGCTAATACATAAATACTACCATATACCAGTATATCCTATAATTTATGTGATATATACTGCAGTGTAAGTGTAATATCTAAGTGTGATGATCTTGTTTTTAGATTTATAATCTAGTTGGACGCGTTTCTAATATAAATGGCTTATCTAGTGACATAATTTAATTAAGTAAATGTGCACTTCAATGAAGAAATCTTATCAAGTGAATTTCACGTACTGTACTGGCGGCCAGTTTTGCTTGTTTGCAATAGTAAGCTCATAACTAATATATTTGCACTTAAATTTGATAGGGCATTTTTTGCAGTGTGTAAATAAGCAAATCCAGATAGTGATATTTTCTCTCATGATTGTTAAATGTAAAGTATCCTGTTAATCTCTCCTTGATTCTTGAAGGAAATGTCTGCTGATATTCCTGTGGATGTGCTCTGCCCGTAGAACCGTCAAGCAATCGGTCCAGGTTCAGTCCTTTCAAAGTGCTGCTTCAGAGAGTTGTGTAGATGTTAGGAACCCACATCCCGCCATTCTGTCTGTGGTTTGTGTTTGTCAGTTGATTTGGAGCTGCTCCACCAACATGCTGTGACAGGAAAGGAATTAACTTAGCAAAGAGACAAAATAAAATGTCTCAAAGAAAGACACTTATAAACTGTTATATGTGTGACACGCACACACATGGATATAGATTATCACATCATAGAAAACAATATAATCCAATTGTATCATTTGGTACATAAGTGTTTTGCTAGAACAATAATTGCACAAGGGCATTTAAAGTAAAAGCAACACAAAAAAAAAAAACATTTACAAATGCAGTGCTCCACTATACTGCACAAAGGAAGTGGTGATATACTATGGTTTTTTTCTATAACGAATTTGAAGGACCTCAAGAGTTTCAAGCACAGCATGGGCAATGGCCATTAGGCCAAAACGTCTCTCTGTAGAGAAGTAATCATGGGCTTTCCAGGTCTTAACGCTCTGATTCACAGGCTACAAACACCCACTTATGATTCCTCCACCTGTGCAACTTACAGGACCAACATGCTGTGTTATTCACAAACTCTATTAGAAGCAGTATGGACACTGCATAATAATCGTTAAAAGACAATAAAATTAAGCTTCAACTATATATTTTGGTTGACTTTGTCTTTACCCAATGTTCTGATGTGTGACTTCTCCCTGACCTGGTATAAGTTATAAGCCTACTGTTAAATACTCGAAGACCATGCCTGTGTCATCCTCTGGGACCGTTGATAGACATTGATTCTCACCCCTTTCTTCCTCTCCTCCTGCCTCTTCAAAGAAGCGACTGACACCCCAAGAGGGTGGAGCCTGCAGAACTCAGGATACATAGTCTATCATAAACTTTGTCGCTGTGGAGTGTGTACTTTACCTGTGCGGGAAAACGTCATTGCTTTACTTGGACCTGCGATGGAGAAAATAATGTAGGCTAGAATTTGAGGATGTACTGTTTTTGCTAAGCGAGTCTTATCGAATGGGAGAAGTCCTAAACGAACTGATCAGGTCATGTCGAGTTAATCTTTTTTTTTTTCTTCAAATACATTATTTCTTATAGAAATAAACAACACGCAATTGCATCCGCATACCGCAGGATAAACAGGTAATATGGACATTACATTTGTTTTACAAATTACTTACTTATGGTAAGATATTTAGACTATCATCAAATGATGTCGTGCTGAATAATAGCTACACGTTCTCGTGTGAAATAAGAACAACGATAGATACGCGCATCTTCTAGATAGAACAACCTGAAGAGACAGTTCATTATCTCGAGGGAAGACCATTTATGCCTATAATAGTATATGTTATAGCTCTTTTGAGTAATAGCCTGTATTAATGAAACACAGTAACATAAATAGATTTATCAGAATATTCACAATTTGCATGATAATATTGTTACTGTTTGTACTGAATAATTATGCAATGATAACGACCCAAACCACAGGCCTAAATATAATAAAAATGTATTGAATACGTTTGAGCTGCTTTTAAAGATAATATTTGATTGACAGGTTTCATAGTATAGCTCAAGCTTTCAAAAACGTAATCGGAGCTTCTTACATCAGCCTATGTGAATTTGGAGCATCTGTTGCCGAAATAATATGACTATATTAAAAAAAAGACCGTCTACAACAGTCTAAACATCAATTGGAAAAAATCTGTCCAGAGGCATACGACATATAGAAAATTAGTTAAACATAAACATATGTATGTATTAAACATACATTTTCCACTATTTTGAGTTCTGGGACAAATATCTTCCTTGCTGAACATTTTAATGAAACAATGATAGGCCTATATGCATATTTTATGTTAGAAGCAAGAGGAGTATACACTAGTAATATAAGGTACTATATGTTATGTAGTAAAAGTATTATTTAATACTATAATAAAGGGTGTTTGTTGCCATTAACAATAGTATTTTACCAAACTATGAAGTGAAAGCACATGTTAGAAAAACACAAATGGATAATGCTAGGCCTATTGAATTTACAATTCAAAGAGCATGCCTTAACTGAAAAACTAACAGTTTATCTTGATCATTATAGGTCAAGACCAACAGAAAATATTCTTATTTCTCTTTACAAGCTCTTGTCTTGTAAATATGATTGTTATTCCACAAAACAAAAATAACTTTTTTATTTAGTTGTAATTAAATTGAATTGGACAAGGAATAATATAATTTTAGGTGATTTTGGAGAATTAATGAATGACCCATTATGTAGGCTATACATTACTATTTGCACACACAGTTAAGGTTGTTGGTACTGCTGTAGTGCATAGACAAACAGGTTGCATCAGTTTTTCTAATTCCTAACAGGCTGCTCATGTATGGTTTTAACTTATCATTAAAATAACGACATGTTCTATGGAGTAGTTTGTTGATAAGTTTCAATAAGTTTTACTAAACGGATCAATGCATCTGCGTAGTTGGAGAGAAGAGACATGAGAGAAGACTGCACTGTATTAGGCCCTTTTGGTATTTGCTTCTTTTTTGTGTGATTTGCCACACAAGGTCATTGTGCTAGAAAACCATGACAATTCTCTTTAAAGCTCTCTTTAATTAATATGATGCTGGAAATATTATGTTACTGATCACTAACTAACTGGCTTGAGACAGATGGGATATACAATAAGTCACCAAATTGTGAAAATAAAAGAAAATATTATTGGAAAATGATGGAGCATACGATTTGAAGGTTATCGGAGTGCAAGATGCAGGTCTGAAGATATGGCATACTTTTTTTCTAAATATGTAAGTATGCTGCAGCAGGAGCAAATAAAAGTCAGTATACAAAGTTTGGACCAAAACATGCAATAAAAGTCATTGGGAAAAAGTTTGAATAGATTTGTTAAAACAGAAGATTGCATTTAGGTTGCGTGCTAATCTACAGACTTCAAACTCTATAGTTGTTGGTGAGTAAACTGAACAAGCGATGGTCTCCAAGTAGAGGTTTGTCTCACGCATTCTGTGCCTTTACTGCAGACTTATAAACCAGGGGCTGTGTCAGGTCTTGGTCTGGCAGGTTTTATGACCCCTACACTGTCATCGTTATGTACCATCCTCTCCTGGCCCCAGGGCCCAAGTCCAGCTGTTTTACTAGTGTGCTGAGTGTTACCTCTCTTCTGTCAATGGAGGAAGACATCTTGCTGTTTGTTAGTTATGCCAGAATGGGAGAGCGGGAGAATCAGAGTTAAACAACATTATTGAGAGTCCGTTCCACAGAATATCTGAGGTGCGTTCCCAAAAAAACAATTACAGGGAAGTACAGTAGCTCTGGCTCTAGGGCAGCATGAAATAAATCAACTCGACCTTTAACACCAGCCTTTTAATCAGGGAATTCCAAACTAATTGTTTTATGATTTCATTACAAACAGAAAGCAAGTTTTGAAGCACTTTGTGAAGGAAGTGTAATTTATTACTTAATCCCGTCTGTCTGCCTGTATTAATTTAGAAAATTGAGTTATCAAAGAAGAGAATGCTTAATTTTCAACCTGAGACACCAGTAGAGTGCATTTTGACTCACAGTAAACCATTAGTGCTGTCTGTCTGGTTTTAATGGTCATATATCAAGTAGAACCTCGGGATTGTTACTTCATGCAGATATCCATCTCAGATAGGGTTTCACACCTTGTGATCTGAAGACCAAGAAACAAAGCTCTGGGGACTATTTTACTGTTTCCTGTAGTAAAGCTGATGATGATATATTGGGGATGGGAGTAGAGACTGTGAAGTGGCCAGATTGTTTAGGCCCAGTACATGTTTAGAAACCAACATATATTCTCCTGTTATTCAAGCCCTCAACTTAATAATACATTTTCATCTTGGAACGATCATGTTTCGATATTCCGGCAAGCGTATTGTGTGGGATGGGTCCATAATACTATTCATGTATTCATGCTATTTTTCATTCATTGCGCCATACAAACTGAGAGTAGGTTGGCCACAGGTTCAAGACGTGTGCCTGTAATTACTCATGAAGTTGTTCCCGTATTATTATTGGACCTTTGTTTTCAGGCTCGTGAATGTAGTCAATCTGCAAATGTTCATAAGTTCTGCCGCCAGTGTGTAAAGTGCAGCCCGTAAAAGTCTCTTTTTTCTCCTCCTTTTTTTGTGTGTGCAATTTGCCTTAAGGGCTGTTGCTGTAAATCATGTGTGTGATTCATAAAAAAACACGTTCTTCTGTCTGCAGAGCTTCAGCTCAACAAGCCCCAAGAGACGAACAAACAGACTTTGGCCTGCAGCCATACCTCCCTGGTTCTCCTTTCTTTGCCAAACTGCTTCCCTGTCAACACTCCCCTTCGGCCTTCTCTAACTGCCCCCCCCTGTCTCTCTAGTATTTATCTCACTCCGCCTCTGCACACAGGGCTCGCCATGTTGTTTTCTTTGCACGTCTCTTTCACTGTCCTCCTCCACGGGAAGTACCTGGCAGGCATGCATGCTGCAGGTTTCTGCCTGGACATGTCTGTCTGCCTCTGCTCCCTTTCCACGATCACGCAGCGTGAGAACCGCGGAGTCCATGGCAACGGGGGAGGTGTGTGGGTGGGGGAGACGGGGGGGAGGGGGGGACGGCGTAAATATGCATTACAAACTCAAGTGTTTGTATATTTTCGTGCAGAATGTCAGTTATTTGGGGTGAAGACTACCTCAAGGCGAAACAATTATTTGCACGTGGGTTTCGGCGATGTCGCTCACTATATTCGGGCAGCTCTTTTGGGTGAGTGTGAGGAGTTACTAAGATGTCTGTTTTCTTGTGCAGGTTTACACTGCGCGGCCAGCTCACCATGTGGTGACCGTCCCAGCTTTACTCCGAACGACCAGTTGAAGCTGCAGTGCTCCTCATCATCACTATCAACCTCACACACCTGTAGCTCTCATGGCCCACCCATACGAGCCGTGGTTACGGACAGCAGCACCCCCTGGTGGCAGCTCAGATGACATGAACATCCCGTCCTGGTGGGACCTTCATACCGGGCCTGGCAGCTGGATGGACCTGCAGACAGGCCAGGGCGTAGGGCTGCCTGCGGTGGGTGCAGGAAGCTCCATGGGACTGCAGCCCTCTCTGGGGCCGTACGGCTCTGAGCCCCAGTTGTGTGGCCTTCCCCCGGGTCAGATGGCCTCAGCCTCCCACGCCTCTAACATGTTCCCCCAGGACGGTTTCAAGATGGAGCCGCTGGCTCCGGAGATGCTGCAGCAGGAGCAGTACTCCCTGGAGGAGCCACAAGAGGGCACGGTGTCCGTCCGCCCCAAGCCCCAACGCCGCTCCTCGTCCAGAGGGGGCGGTCAGGTCGCGTGCCGCTGTCCAAACTGCGTGCACGCCGAACAGCTGGGCCAGAGCGCTGACGACGGCCGCAGGAAACACATGCACAACTGCCACATCCCTGGCTGCGGGAAAGCCTACGCCAAAACGTCCCACCTGAAGGCTCACCTGCGCTGGCACAGCGGTGACCGGCCATTCGTCTGCAACTGGCTCTTCTGCGGCAAGCGCTTCACGCGCTCCGACGAGCTGCAGCGCCACCTTCAGACGCATACCGGTGCCAAGAAGTTCAGCTGCGCTCTGTGCCCGAGGGTGTTCATGCGCAACGACCACCTCGTCAAGCACATGCGCACGCACGAATCCCCGCCGGGGCATGGGGAAGAGAGAGTTAACGGAGACGGGAGGGTGGATAAGAGCTTCGACACACCCATGCCTCCACAGTCATCCTCCCATGTAGCCACATCTGAAGCCACAGAGTCCCCGCTCAAGCTAAAATGTGAGACAGACCCGTCCATTTCAAGTGTGACAGGACAGGCCAGCTAATTGCATTCACCGTAAAATAGTTTTTTAGCCGTCATAGTTGCCTTTTCTATCACTCATAGAGTTATTTATGGTGGTCTTTGCCGAATAAAACATAAAACAAGGATAGAATATCAGATGTGTGTCAGTGAAAATTTTACTTAAAGGAAGCTTCTTTGCTCTGTTTTTATGTGGGGCTCATTCCTGCTCTATTGTGAATTTATTAGTAGGTGGAATTAATCATGTCAGGTGGAATCATATCAGACATCTTTCATAAAGGAACGTATGTGTAGTCAAATGGCTGTTTCTGAGTTCAGATGTTACAGGCGAAAAGCAAGCTGGAGCCAAAGCCTGCTGCTATTCCTTTGCTGCTATAGTGCTACTGTTATCAGTAGACTATTTTTAGACACTTGTGTGAGTTAAACTGAAGGGAACTTGATAACATGTTTACACTTAAGCCAAGTAACAAAAACTGTTACTTCAATCTCCAAAGCCGAAGCCTTTCTCGGCAGCAAGATTTCAATGCAGCATGAATGGGTATAGAGTGAATTGTTGTCTTAAATGTTTTACATGTTTTATAATGTCCCATCATCCCCCATGGTGCACTGTAGCCTGCTGTATGATTTTAAGGAGACACTGTAAAATAACACTGTGTCATTTGGTATGGTTGACGCCAGTTGAAGATGGGTGTGAGATGTTCAAGCAGTCAAAACAGACAAGAATCAAAACACATGGCAGTGAGTGTGCTCTTCTGCGGCAGTATGCTCAACTGACTCATTATAAGAGGAAATGTGATTAAATATATGTTATACAAATAGTCACTCGTTTGTTTCAGTTCAGCTTAAAACAAAAATGTTTTTTAAAGATAAAAATAAATAAATATTTTGTACACAACGGCAAGTTGTTTATGGTCACGTCAATGACCAACACAACAAAAATTGTCTTCCTATATTATATGGAGACTCAGCATAAGGACACCTTCTGTGCCAATATTGGTATCTGAATAAAGGATGCAAAATACAGACATTTATTAACCAAAATGTCAGTTAGTTTAAAGGGTATGTAGGCTTACAGCAGTTCTGTAGCAAGCATAAAAGCAATATAACAGTTAGAAATATTAGGATGTATGTAGATCATCAGATTTCATACTGAGATTATATGCAATGTGTTAGAGAGCTTACATAACATTTGCTATTTATATCTGGAAAATTAGAAAGGGTGAATTGTTACATAGTAGTCAATTTATGTAAATTGATTATTGGTTTTTGGCATGATAAAAATAGGCTTGTATTACTTTGGTTATTAGAACATGATTTTAAATGATGATTTTATCTTAGTATTGTTGTAGTAGAAAGCTTAATAAAATAATTTTATAACATTTAATAATTTCACCATTGTATAGTTACTTTCATTTTAATCTATACAAATTCTTTATTAAATAAAAATCAGCAATATTCTGTGTTTTGTGAATATTTAAATAACAGTATAAAAACAATCACCGAGGAATTAAATGTAATGTTTTCATGCACATAGAAACGCCATACACGGACAAACACAATATTAGAGTAACCTTTTAAAGTCGTGTGTTTAAGTAAGTCTCACACCATACATCATTTATAAAATGAAATATAAGCGGACACCACTATTGCTATAATTTATATAGCCTACATTGTGTAAAAGTATATCAAATGGGTGAAACTGGGATAACAATGTAGATGGAAGATCCATCCATCCATCTTCATCCGCTTATATAGAGTCGGGTCGTGGGGATGGAAGATAAACAATATAATTGCATACATATTTACGTATTTTTAACGCTCAATTTTTTATTAAAAAAGAAAAAGAAGAAAAGGTTAAACGCATACACTCTTTGATAAGGAAGACAAGCGTGGATGTTAAATATACGGGGACCATTAAAGCGAGTGGGATGGCGGAGGTGGCGGCGGCACTGAATTGGCGAAACACCGGAATCGGAAAGTACATAACAGGAAATAGGTGAAACCAAACGTATGAACAACAAACACAGATGATTGTTCTTATTATATAAACGGAGCTGTTGCTTTCAGTTTAAGCAGTTTATAGAATAATTAGATTTTAATTTGGTATTAAAACTACTCTTTTGTCAAAATGGGAGGCGGCGATCTTGTAAGTTTGACCTCCTAGCCTACACACACATTAACTCACCACTAGCAAGCTAACATATTCATTTTCTGTGATTCATTTAGTTATACTATTTTATATTAATTTACCTTGTTGTTTTATTAGAACCTGAAAAAAAGCTGGCATCCCCAGACTATGAAAAATATTGAGAGGGTTTGGAAGGCTGAACAGAAACACGAAGTTGAACGGAAGAAGATCGAGGAGCTTCAGAAGGAGCTCAAAGAGGAGAGAGCTCGAGAAGAGATAACTAAATACGCACAGGAAACTGGTGCTCTCAAGTAAATAGTCCCTCACCTTGTCGTTAAAGTGTCGTCTTCACATATAGAAAATAATTGCAACTGGTGTCGTTTTTATGCTATCAGGAAGAAGGATGATCGCCTGGACTGGATGTACCAGGGACCCGGGGGCCAGGTTTCCAGAGATGAATATCTGCTCGGTCGCCCCATTGACAAGCAGATCACTGAGCAATATGAGGAGCCAGAGTGTGGGCCGTCGGCCCAAACTGGTCTCCTGCCCGGGTCCATCTTCAACCCTACAACGCCTGCCTCAAACCTGGATATGGCTGCCAAGATTAGGGAAGATCCCTTGTTTGAGATCAGGTTAGTCTTGTCGGTATGAAGTTGTTAAATCATTTGATCCGTTCTATTCACATTCTTGTCTATTTTCAAACCAAGGAAACGAGAGGAGGAGAAAAAGAGGGAAGTCTTGACTAATCCTGTTAAAATGAAGAAGATCAAAGAAATGGTAAAAACTTTCTGTAACTGTTGACATTTTCAATTGTGTGATTTCCATGTTTAGACATGTTTCATGAACTATATATTTTTTATCATCAAGGTGATTAACGTTTTGCTACAAGTGCTGTGTTGTAGTTTTCTACAACCTAGTCTGTAGAGTTTTAATTATTATTCCTGTGTCAAAGCAATTTGCCAGTGCTAACAAAGCGCCTTTCAATTATACTGGCTGATCTTCTTCAGGCTGTGCACACCAGTGAGAGACCGTTAGCCTGAGCAGTGCACGTTGCTGTGGTTCCAGATTGAGCAAAATGTACTTACATGTTTATTCTTATTTCAAAGCTGCGCCAAAATCTTGAGAAGAAGGATAAGAAAAAGAAGAAGAAGGAGAAGAAGGATAGGGAGGAGAGGGAGAAGAAGGAGAAGCGGTCAAACAAAGAAAAGAAAATGGGGAGAAAGCATAAAAGGAGGAGCTCAAGTTCAGAAGAGGAGGAAGATAACAGAAAACACAGGTAGTCAAACTGATTTAATCTCATCTAGCTCTTTACAACACAACTCTTTCCAAAAAATAAATAAAATGTTTCCTCTTAAAATTTTTAGTTTATTTGTATTTTCTATGCTTAGATTACACTCAAAAGAACAGCCTTCAGCAGATGCCAGGTCTCACTCACACCATGTTTCTAGCTATGGGCTACAGGTAAGATCATTCTCTGAAAATACTAATTATACTTACACTTTACATATACTGCTCTGCATAAATAAAAGTTAAACATTCTAAATCCTTTAGCAGAACTTGTTTTCTAAATATAATTAAACGTACTAATATGTTTAAAACAAATAATTTCCCTCACAATTAGGCCTACTATTAGTAAATAGTAGGTGATTAATGTTTCGTGTCCTTTCAGGTACCATCTGGAAGATATCACCAATCTTCAGGTCAGTCCAAACTCTCAAGTCAACATGGAAGAAGCCGCTCTCGGTCTCCTCTCAAGCACGGCAGGGAAAACGGCTCCTCACACAGAACTGACTGGACGGCTCAACCCAGAGCTCCAAGTCCACAACGAGCACGACATCACAGACAGAACACGTCAAAGTAAGACGTGTATTTGTTATGTTTGAAGTACATTTTTAAGTCAATAAGACTTTTATTTGTTTTGTTTGGCAAAACTGGACATTACTAACAACACTTATGTGATGCTAATATGTAGACATCATACACTGCTTCTGCTCTTCTATGATACGTCACAACTTTTTCTCTGTTGAAATCAACCAATGGAAACTAGAAATATACTGTATCTGGCGGGGGGCACAATTTTATTTCTATCTTAAACACAAAGATTCAATCTAAGCACTAAACCGTTATGGCATTATTTTAATAGCAATACACTGTACAATCTACTATACTGTATTGTTTTGTGTTTAAGTATAATTTAATGCAAAAAATATTTAAATAACGTCTTATGATAGCATGGCGGTCTACAGGGCTACAGTAACTTCAAATGCTGCAGTTACATTTCAAAGTGTTAATCCGTTCAAGGAGCACTGCAATACCAGTGCCTAATTTTTCATGCTTAAATGTTGTTGTCTTTTTTGTAGAAAACTTTCTGCTGAAGAGCTGGAGCGCAAACGACAAGAGATGATAGATGCTGCCCAACAGAGAGAAGAGGACAGGGAGATAAATGTAAAGAGATACAAGAGACTGGATGAACAGGAGACAGAGAGGGAGCGAGGTGCCAAGTATGAACGCCATGCTGGCTTCATCCAGTAAGTTTTGTGAACGCATTTGCATTGACAGCATTTGGAATATGCTGTAATCCAAGGTGAATTTCATATAATACATGTCAGTAGTTAGACATGTCATAGACTGGGCAATTGTAAGCATACAATATTCTATTTAGAGTACGACACGACGTCACGACGACAGCATCTTGTCGTCGTGACTACTACCATCATGTCAATATCAATAAAAACTAAATAGCTAATGGAATATATAATGAAGTTTTTATTAATAAAGTGCTTCATACATGAGAGAAAATGTGGATACAAAATATAAAAATAAGAGCAGAGAGAAGATATAAGAGCAGTTGAAGCAACAAATGCATTTCTCTTAGCTTTACATTACCACACAGTTGTACTGCAATTTACTGGCTCCATTTTCAGACTCATAATCCTTCTCTTTCCTGCAGCAACATGAAGCTGGAGAGTGCATCCAGCTCTTCACTTGAGGACAGAGTGAAGAGAAACATCCACTCCATACAGAGGACACCAGCTTCCCTGGAGAAGAATTTTATGAGGAGATAGGCAGTGTGAGAAGATCAGTCCTCACTTTTGTTATTTATAGGCCCTATTCCACCAATAACCATAGTTGCTCTGCAGAGATGGAGTCCTGGTTTTCAAATGGGATATAATGTACATATGTTGCTTTGGAGGTGGATATCCAGTGGAACAACTCAATGGTTTTGTCTGTTTTGTATCTATTTTTAGCAATTTATATATATAGTTCTGTGAAGTACACATACTGTAATAACCAGGTTCACACGTTCAATGTTAATATTATCTGACACATGCACAGTACCATGTATATTGTATTTTAAAGAAGATGTCCCTTTAATCTCAAATGTTTTGTAAAATATGTTCCACTATTCAATGAACTCTTGATTATTGACTCATGATTCAGTTGTTCTTTTTTTAATTAAAACATTAGTTAAAGACATTCCCCAATCAAGATAGTGTGTAATTTATTTTCATAAGAATACCATTGCTGGGATTTCAGCAAGACAGATAACAGAAATTAGTAAATTATTAAAAAGCAAATACATAAAAAAAATTATAGCTTTGAACATCTTTCAAACAAAATCCGTTTTACAAACACTGACGAGATTTGCTTTTGCTATATGTATGAAAGCTTGATCTAAGTAAACACTGAAAGGTGAAAGAGTGCCGAGTTTTGGCCATAATGTTTAATATTACCCAAACGATTAATGACACCATGAAACATGTCATACTATTTAGCTCGGCCTGAGGAAAATGCATTTCATTTTTCCACATTAGTTTCGATTTTAATTTCATTTAACACGCCTCTCAACCTATCTATGCACGCATCACTGACACGCTAGGCTACGCCTTCTAATGTTCATCCAATGAAATCAAATTGCGTCTTAAACAACGCCAATAACCGTTAAGTATATTATGACGTATACATACCATCTTGTCTGTCTTCTGTGTTTCTAAATCGTGTAGTCACTGTTGAAAGCGAAGAGCCATTCACAATATACTATAAACTCTCGTAGTTTCAAGTTATAGAGATATACCCAACACACTCAAAATGGTAAGAACACGATGTTTTGTGCGATAATGTAATAATAGATTCATAACAAGTGTAATCTTCCTGTTAAAACTGCATTCTGCGAAATACAAGCTAGCAGCTAAATGTTAACATGGACGGTACTACTGTACCGTACCAGCTAATAGCTTAGATAAACATTCATGCTAGAAAAGTTACTATGCAAACTTATACCTTATAAAGGATTTTCATTTAACTTTGATTTCTGATTAAATTACATTAGGGGCATACCATAATCTTAGTTTTATGTTATTTTGTTAGTTTGTTGACAGCCATGTACTAGTCATAATTATTCATTATGTTATGCTTTTGTGATGAGTGTGAAGCAAATCAGCACTTTTTAAATAGTATTTTAACATAGTTAAATGCATCAGCAGGTGCACCCAACATCCCTTACATCAAGTGTATAACTGGCGCTATGTTATTCCCCTTAAACAAACATCAATGTCCTTCTCTTTCATTCAGTCTATTATGTCCTATAACGGCGGGGCTGTCATGGCCATGCGAGGGAAGAATTGTGTGGCAATAGCATCCGACCGAAGATTTGGCATTCAGGCTCAAATGGTCACTACAGATTTCCAGAAGATTTTCCCAATGGGAGACAGGCTGTACATTGGACTGGCCGGTCTGGCCACTGATGTGCAGACAGTGTAAGTGTGTGTCCAACCGCAGGGTCTTTCTGACCAAATAACCAAAGCAACATTCTCTGATTGGCTAGTTTTGTGTTACGTCTAGGTCACAGAGACTCAAATTCAGATTGAACCTCTATGAGCTGAAGGAGGGTCGCCAGATTAAGCCCAAGACCTTCATGAGCATGGTGTCTAACTTATTATATGAAAGGAGGTGAGTTGACGAATCCTAATTGGTAAAACGTGCCCCCTCTAACACAGGCATACACATGCTAGTTAATGTCTTGTATATTGATACATTCAAGACAGCCTGCTAAGAAAGGTATGTGTTCATGTTAAATATTGCTTTAAGCAAAGAATTGTGTTTGTGATTATCTCCTAATTAGGTTTGGTCCATACTATATTGAGCCTGTGATTGCTGGACTAGATCCTAAAACCTTAGAACCATTTATATGCTCTCTGGATCTGATTGGCTGCCCCATGGTGACTGACGACTTCGTTGTAAGCGGCACTTGCTCAGAGCAGATGTACGGAATGTGTGAATCTTTGTGGGAGCCAGACATGGTAAGTAGTATGTGACTTCATATGTCAATGTCTAAAACATGGCCTTCATTCAGACTTAGCTAAAATTACCTCTATTTGCTGCATACTACAAATTTAAAATTAGCTTTTAAATGGGTAAAGATATGAAGGCATGTCTGACAGAAAGAATTCACTGTGAGGTTTTATTATAATATTGACCCACCGATATTATACAACAAAAATGCAACAATTTTTATTTTATTTTTTATGAACTGTTCCACCCATAGCTTGCTATTTATTAGACAACTCAAGTTTGTCTTATGTGCAGGAACCTGATGATCTGTTTGAGACCATTTCCCAGGCGATGTTGAATGCCGTAGATCGAGATGCTGTGTCTGGCATGGGTGTTGTCGTACATGTAATGTAAGTGATGCAGGTGATGAAGTGATTGCCTTGATGGCAATAGAATCATGCTTTTTTTTTTTGGTAGATGACATTGTTTCTTTCTCTCTGGCAGTGAAAAAGACAAGATTACCACACGTACCCTAAAGGCTAGAATGGACTAGAGCCCTGCATCCAAGTCTTTAACATCTAACATTTTGTATAAAAACAATGCTTGTACTGTTTTTCTTTTTCGTATTGGTCAATAAATTACCACAGGGGAAAAAAAATATTGTCTGGGGCTTGTTTTGACTACATGTAGGTTTCTAGCAATTTCAAATGGTTCATTTTAGTCAGTTGAGTAAACACGTTTTGTAGGACTGAAACTTCATCCATCCATCCATCCATCTTCATCCACTTATCCAGAGTCGGGTCGCGGGGGCAGCAGCTTCAGCAGGGGACCCCAAACCTC
>JAODLL010000001.1:739181-782236 GCA_026546735.1 Forbesichthys agassizii | reverse complement strand
TTTAAAGTGTAACTTCACCCCAGCTCTGAGCCTGACCACCTTTAAAGTGTAGCTGCACCCCAGCTCTGAGCCTGACTTCACCTTTAAAGTGTAACTTCCCCCCAGCTCTGAGCCTGACTCCACTTTTAAAGTGTAACTTCACCCCAGCTCTGAGCCTGACCACCTTTAAAGTGTAGCTGCACCCCAGCTCTGAGCCTGACTCCACCTTTAAAGTGTAACTTCACCCCAGCTCTGAGCCTGACCACCTTTAAAGTGTAACTACACCCCAGCTCTGAGCCTGACTCCTCCTTTAAAGTGTAACCCCAGCTCTGAGCCTGACTCCTCCTTTAAAGTGTAACCCCAGTGCTGAGCCTGACTCCATTCATGGTTAAATACTCCTACTCAGCATCGTGTCATGACTGAATTCTTCCTAGTAAGAATACTTTGACTTAATAATGCAGCCGTATTGCCACTAACTGAGCCATAGTATTGAATGGACTTGTAATCATGTCCACTATTTGGAACTTCTTTCAACTTGAAAACAAACTGACTGGAGATTTTGAAATAAGGAGCTGTAATGGCAGGGGATGCAAAAGAGCTGAGCCAGCGCAGAGAGCCTGCATGTCACGCATGCTTCTCACAGCATGCCATGCCATGCCGTGCAGCGGGAATGATTATCCATAGGTTGGCTCAACCAAGCTAGATAAGCCATGTTTGTTATCTGTTCAGGCAAACTGTCATGGCTGCCTTCGCAAAGAAAAAGAAGGGACTTTACGTGAAGCACTTTCAGCTTTACACTACTGTGAAAATGAAACAAAACCCAGGGCCGCCTCACAGGCTTCCCACCTGTAGTCCTTTATTAGGGTGGTGTGTTCCTCCTCTAGCTCTGCTGAACCACCTGCATCAGCCCTGGACTCAACAGGTGGATGACACACTAGAGACATCCCATAATGCGTTCTCATTGAACCATCTTCCTCCAGTTCTGTTCCTGGAGATGATTTATCCTCTCACTAAACAACTCATGTCACAGACAGCATCCGGGCATGTGCTTCTAGTACACACACAGGCTGCGTTCAGGAGGGGGGAATGTTTACTTCACGTTCAGCAAACCCAAGCGGCAGTTAGGTTGGGCTGAACAACGTTGACGAGGCACGAAGACACATTCTCAGAAAGATTGGTGAGGCAGATTCACAGAGTGTTACGGTCGATTATGTTTAACCTGCCAGCCTAATCTCAAGATTAGCCCGAGCTTCCACAACACCTCAGCAGTGCCACAGGCTGACCGACTGCATGCCACGCCGCATATTTATGACAACACCAACCGGTTATGTGTGTGTGTGTGTCATACAAAACACACGGTAAACGTGTACGTCGCTGAGCAACACTCAGCACATAGAAGAACATTGCAAACGCTTTGGGGGAAACGTGTTGTTCACACTGGCTGTACTGAACACACCCCAGGGTATGAAACAGTGCTGGTGAACGTGCCCCAGACCTGTACATACACACACAGTGCTAGAGAACGCACCCCAGACCTCTAAAAGCACACACAGCGCTAGTGAACGCACCCCAGACCTGTGTGTGTGATCCTGTGTCACGCTTCCCTCCACTTCCTGTGTGTTGTCAGGTTGGGGAAGGGGGGGGACGATCCATCAGACACCGAGTGCACTTTGATCACGGGGGTGTTAACAACACACTGCAGCACCTTTGAAGTGACACTGCTCACACACTAATGTACTGGGTATCTGTCTGTATCACACAGTGGTAGTACAGATTTAACTAACACACGCCATGTGTGGCGACACGCACGCACGCACGCACGCACGCACGCACGCACACGCACACACACAGGTGCGACCAGCCGCTCCCAGCAGAAGTGCTTGGCCATAAAACAGACGTCAAATACACCTCCACACCCCCCACTCACGAGGAGGTCGGAGGTCAGGGGTCAGTCCAGAGGCATGTCAGCACTAACTACTGCCATGGCGACTGCCCACCCCCCTTCACTTGCAACGATTTGCTGAAACATGCAGTTGTTTCCAACACACACACACACACACACACACACACACACACACACACACACACCTCTCCTGATTGGGTCTGCCCCTGCTGGCCAGGAGCCTGTATTGCACAACAGAGGCCCCCACATTAGTAATGTGCAGGTGTTTTACAACCCGCACCCACATGACCCACAGAAATATGCATTCATCAACAAAACAGCAATATTTTATGATAAATTCATGCAATAAAAGCTTCAGTAGCAACCCTACTATTGACTTACCCTGTTTTGCAAGGACATTGCTGTAGTTTAGCATACATGTTTGTCATTCATGTGAATTGTCAATATGGTGCATTGAGACTGGTGGAATTATAAGATACGTAGCTCTCAAAAGCATTTTGTAGTTCTACTTCTGATATTTCAGAAGTATTATTAGAGAAATGTGCCATTATGTCATTTGGAATATATTTAACTATTATCAAACACCATTAGCCTACATGCCCGGTGCACATAGCTTACTTTGCAGGGCATTCCTATAGCAACGGTAACATTGGCATTGAATAGTGGGCTATAGTTAACTTGCCAATGCTGGTAGCCTTATGACGGTCATCAGAGTCTCGACTGTTCTGTCCTGGAACCACACTGGTGGAACGAGCTTCCAACAACAGTCAGGACTGCTGAAACACCAGCCATCTTCCTCGAAAGACTCAAGACACACCTCTTCACAAGCCACCTTGAATCCTCGACTAGAGACCTCTCCACCTCCTAGCGCTCAATGCTAGCTCAAATGTTTATTTTTCTCTTTAGCCTACTCTTGTACCACATGTAACAACCCCATGGGTTGTCCTCATGGCCTACTCAGAGGCCTAAACAGCAGATTAACACACAAGCAGGTTGTTGCTGCTTAACAGCACAGAGCAGAGTTTCTGCTTGGCTCTAAGGCCCAGTGGGGATTGATGTACACGCACACACACACACACTGAGATAGACACCTAGGGCTGCACGATTTGTTCAAATAGTAATATTGTGATTGCGATATAGTAAGCAGCTCTCATAATTCTGTTTCCTTTGTTATCAAAGCTTAAGTGTGCAATTGTAGCCTACTGTATTGCAATATAGTAGGCACAGGTTGTTGTTTCAATTGAAATGTGATTAATTGTGCAGCCTTAGTTACACCAGCCTCCTACTTGTAGAATAGGTTTTTGCATGAAAAGCAGTGGCATATGACCACAGACACGTTTGAACCTTTTGTGTTATTACAGAGTAAAGTATCCAAACGGTGCCTTTAAGTACCAGTTCAAATGTGAATGGTATCCAGCCAGCCACACTTGCTATGCAGTCAGGCTAAATATGTGCAGTGGCAATGTTCACAGGGAATACGCCAACCTTTACCAAAAGCTAATGTGAGCTCTGGAGGTTTGTACGAGGCTGACTACAGTAACATTAGAGAAGATAGGCCTGCATCACAAGTTGCGCTGTCATGTGTTATAGTCTCCCAATGAAATACTGAAACATAGTTAATACAGTAGGCTACTGTTATGTGACACCAAAATAATAATTTATTATTTTGACCGGTAAAAAAAAAAAGCTTGGCGGGTAGATTTTTTGATCTACCAGCCACCTTGGCCACCGGTGACTCGGAAAGTTAATTTCGGACTCTACTTGTGAGGAACCCTGTCATGTGACGGATGGGGCCAGATCCACCGCAGGATCATCACTTGCATTCCCTTGCATCACGACAACACCTTGATGCAAGGGAAGGCATCGTAATGCACCACACCTTGATGCAGGGGAAGGCATCGTGATGCACCACACCTTGATGCAGGGGAAGGCATCGTGATGCAAGGTAAGGCACCATTATGCACCCCACCTTGATGCAAGGGAAGGCATCGTGATGTGCATTAAAGATCTTTAAGTTCTAACTAAGGACTAAACTAAACTACAAACTAGCTCCCAACCATAACAACTACAGGCATTTATTGCAGACTAAAAACTTTTCAGCTGCCAAAGATTGGAACGTACTGCAAAAAACTCTGAAACTAGAGACCCTAATTTCCCTCGCAGCCTTTAAACAACTTCTGAGACACTGACTGATCAATGCACGTGTTAACTCAACTACATCATTGCACAATTGTCTATGCTCCTTTGCACTATACCATGTTCTAGTGGTATCCCCTTACTGACCTACGTTTTAATAGTATGCACTTTGCACAATGTACAGTATATAGACTATGTACTGCATTTGTATTTTTAAAAAACAGACTACTGCATTTTATTTTTGTACTGTGTGTATTCCATGTGTAATTATATGTTGTCCTGCACATTTATGATTTGTCTTGGCCAGGTCGCCGTTGCAAATGAGAATTAGTTCTCAATCGGCCTATCTGGTTAAATAAAATAAAAAATTATGTCGTTTCTTCAGATTACTACTACTACTCATGAAACAATTCACACTGACACACACACTGTGCTGTAGGTAGCGCTTTATAAGATCTCACAAATAAATGTAATACATTTCTGAATGTCTGTTTTAAACACTCCTATCTCTCCAACACACACACACACACACAGATCTTGAAACCAGTTTCAGCAGGTTCCTCATCATCCAGGGTGGAGACAGGAGTCTGCATCCTACCGGGGCAAACAGCAACACACACACAGCCAACCCCAGTCCCCACACACACACACACGAGCCCTGCCCCCGCCCCTCCGGCACCCTGCGACCCCTGGGGGTCCTGACCCACAGTTTGAGAACCCTGCACTAACCAACCAGCAGCTCCTGAGGGAGGGGGGGCGGGGGGGTCCCTGTGGAGCCACGACAATTGAGCTCCCAGAGTACATGCCCCTCCACACACACACGCACATGTACACACACGCGCATGTACACACACACACACACAGACACGTGTGACATACCACTCCTCTCACTTGTCAATCACCCCTGGGGTGAAGGGGGGGCTCGCACGAAGCGGTGGCGTTGCCAGGAGCAACACAGGCCATGTGCAGGGGACAGGAATGTGTGTGTGTGTGTGTGTGTGGGGGGGGGTAGTGCTCAGGGCTTTGTACTGCTGACGAAGGCCGTGTCAGTGGGCGGGGGGGTGGGGTGGGGGACAGGATGGAGCTGAGAGAGTAAGAAGAGATGAAAGGCTTGCCGTGTGTGTGTGTGCGGATCGTGCGGGAGGCTCGCTTCTCTTCCGGGCATGGTGGCCAACGCCGGTACTACGTCTGGGGGCAGAGCCATATTCTCATCGACACCCAATCAAAAGCCTCTTAAACGAATATTAACATTGCTTGAACGCTGCACAGCCCCACATTCACAAGATCTTAAGTGAGTTTCCTGAAGCCCAGGAAAGCACATCTTTCTTGACGTCATCACAGAGAACGAGCAAAGTACGCGCATTGGAGTTTGTTTGGTTACCATGGAATCGGGACAGCGCAGGAACACCCACGCACACAAACATATTTTGTGGATATATTATGGCCCATGGATTAAACTAAACCAGGTATTAAAATATAAGACTGCTAAGCTACAGGCCTAATGTAGACACAAGCAGTAAGAGCAACAGAATATTAACAACATGAAGACCTAAATACATAATAAACTGTCCTTCATTTATTACAGTCTAATGCTTTATTAACATCAAATACTCTGACTGTCCCTATGAGGACGACCGTGCTACTAGCTGCTAGACCACAGCAGCTAGTCTGCACATTTGCTCGTTCGTGTCGAATGCTCGTGCTCAGCGCTGTGATGTCATCACGCGTACGCGACCGCATGATCGCTATGACGTCTGCCCCCCCACAAAAATTCGGATTAGGCTCCACCCCTATTGGCGCATGAGCTTTTGAGCAGTTTCAGTTGAAATGAATGGGCGCCATTCTGAAGCACCATATTCAGTTCTTATAATACATCCTTGGATGACACCCACTTCCAGAGGAGAAGCCCCGCGCCCCTCACCCACAGGCCCAGCTCCCTGGTTCTCCCAGCACAACCTACATAATCAGGGAGCCAGCGACCAAGGCAACAGCAAACCCCCACACCCCCCTAATCCGGCCGCTCACTCCGCGCTCGGAGCCAGGCCTGACAGGGCTCCATCTTTAATCACGCCGGGGGCTTGGGAGAGAATAGGTCCCCCCCCTCCCAGCAGGGCAGCAGCCACGCTGCACCGGGGCCCGCAGAGGCATCCTGCAGCCTCCAGGGGAAGGGAAGAAAGGAACCACCATCTGGGTGTTAGTCATGGTTGAGCCAGGGCTGGGGCTGGGCTGAAGCTTGTGCGTGTACGTACCCACGCACTCACCCCCAGCTTTGCCCCCCTTTGGTCATCCTGAACATTCTGAGGTAAGAAAGCTGGCTGCTGGAGGTGCAGGCCCTGTGGAGGCATCTGGAGCAAGCCTGGGGCCTCTCGCCTGGTACACAGGCTCTACAGACACAACCAGGTGGGCTAACCCATGTAGGGAGGCCTGATACTTCAGCACAGAGGCAATGCCAGCATTTTGTAAACATGATGGCAACCTGGACGCATACGGTACCGTGGAAGTGTAGCAGGAGCTCCGCCTCCGCTCGTTGAAACGAAAAACACCAAGGCTACTTTGTGTTCCAGGCAGATTATCAGGGAGTACCGGTGTCCTGACATTCTATCCTACCCGACAGATTGTTCTACCTCGTCATACTGCGCATTCGTACATTCAATTTGCGTCATTTTCGTCATGACTTGAGACACGACCAAAAAAGCTTCATACCGGCTTCCAGAATTATATCATTGTAGAATTTCTATTGCTGACGAATTCAATTTTTTAAACATAATACATATATTAGTTATTGAGTATAGTATATTATTAATACATTAGCTTAATTCATGATAGTTTACTTGTCCCACTGTAGGCTATATGAATATATTTCACGCCATTCAGGGATGTTTTTTGCACACTCTAACAAAGTTATTTTCACCCGTCGATGTAATTATTTATTTGCCAGCAGCAGCACTAGCTATGCCAAAACGTTATTTTGTCCCGTCGAATCATACCGCTTTATTTCTATAGCCTAATTTAAAATATAGCAATATGTAGGGTAGGACAGTCTGACAAGGTAGGACAGATGGTCAGAACACTGGCACTACATTCACTAAAAACAGCACAGTAAACTATGCAAACGGTGCCTTTGAACTTTCCAGCCATAGTTTCCATCTTACCGGTTGAGTAAAAGTAAAGTCCCGCAGTTGTCATGTGACGCCTGGCGAAAACTAAACAAAATCAGCCTTGAAGCGAATATGTAGGACTACGTCGCATATTTGCATTGCAAACATTCACGTGTGTATGCTGTAATTTACCACAATGCATTTTGCATATGCATAGAAATTCAATGGAATTAAATAAAGTCTCAAACCTACTACAGATATTATTTTATGAAAGGTCAAACACAATCACGTCACAATCATGGCTGAAACACATCTATTTAAGTTTGGTTTGCTCCTGTGTGGTTGGGATATTGTGAGAGCAGAATTTCAGTATTTTTGCTACGACATACCTTGATCCAGTGTTTACCGGAATTGCTCTGTACTCGTTCCTCATGGACTGTCTGTACGGTCATTTCAAATCGGTTCCTAATATTGCTGCACCGCTTGTTATATATATTAGTGCCTCAAAGTAGTACTAGCCTTGAATTCGACAACTGTAATCGCAAACGTTATTGGTATTCCAACACATTTACTGTTGGCGAGGTGAAAGTGTATGTTGCTAACAGTGGCTAATAGTAAAACAGTGGATTCACAAACTGTTGCATTGCCCATTATGCCACTGCCTTTTGATTCTTTCATATACTGTATACGCTTTCATGTTGAAAATAAAATATTTTGGTATTAAATCCTGAAATTTGAATAACGCTAAGCCACAAAGCTATAAAAGGCACGAAGAGAGAGAGAGAGAGAGAGAGAGAGAGAGAGAAAATAAATGACAAAAATAACTAATATACAGTGAAATCAGTATATCTTTAAAAAACTGATATACATGTTTGCTCATACCGCCCGGCCCTACTACGCAGACAGAGTGCACAGCTCAATGCCTTGTGAGATGATAGCCATGTCCGCACGAAGCTCACATGCCGTATAGATGTACTGTATGCATCTTGCATCAACATTAACCAAGACTGCTTTACACCACACACGATCTTCACCAGATGAGATGGGCCTTTCACTGGCATAGGCTCTGCACACAATCTAAAGAAGCATGAACGCTGCTATGGGAGAGATTTATGTCTGCAGCTGGTATCAATCCTGCGCTGAGAGTTCCAGTCCTTGACTGAAGAGCTAGTGTTGAAAGATATTTGGTCAGCCTGGAGAGATGTGTGACCATGTTGTGACCACGTAGTGATGTAGGCACTGCAGACCTCTGTATGATGGTGGAAAGAAAATATGTCCCGTTTATCTCAAGGTCAAGCAACCACTATGCTCCACTACGCAGGTAACACCTGAAGGAAATGTGAACAGCTGAAATGTAGGATAATGCAACGATCTTCAAGAATGTTTACTTGCTTATACCATGGAGGGAAACGTGTTCTGTGTAATGAACGCAAACAAAGCTGAATTTTACTGTACTCATTCAGCACATTTCATTTAAAAGCAAGTGGCTTCTATCAAGCAGCCTAACTGGATAGAATACTTAAAGGACATTCAAGTACACATCATAATGCTACACTGACAGGGCCTTCTTGCCAGGTGTCACGTGGCATGACATGTGGCACTACTCTAGCGGGGACAGTGTGTCAGCTCAGGAACCATGTGCCACAGCTCTTAGTGGGCACACGGTCACCTCCACCATTAAATGTCACCTCCACCACAGGGCCTGATGCGGCTCTGTGGCCCCCCGACGCCCCCTGACACCCCCCACCACCTCCACCACAGGGCCTGATGGAGCTCTGTGGCCCTCCCCCCCGTTCCAACACCTCCACCACAGGGCCTAACACAAAAGGTAATGGAGGCTCTCTACTCTCCAGGACCAATGACACACACAAAGCCCCTATCACAGGTAAGGCTATCAGCAGCATCAGGTGAATCAGGCGACTGGCAGCTGATTCACCCAATCACATGAGACCAGCAGTGGTCAAGCCTGCTCAGCCTGTATAGCTGGCACACACACACACACACGCATGTGATTCATGTGTCACCGCGGTTACTGTAGGCCTACAGCCTCTGTTCTGCTGTGGTTCATTCTGCCACCAGTGAGCCAACCACAGCTTTAGAAGTGTTCCCATGCATCTACTGGTTTGTGTTCCTCTGAATTTACTGGTTTTAGCTTACAATCACTGACTACACCTTTAAGGTGGGCATGACACTGACACACAGCAATGTTTTGAAATGAAGCTCTATGCACGACCAGCTGCATTTCGTTTAGAATCTAGTTGGCTGCTGCTACAATCGCTAGCCCACATCAGTGCTCAAACGCCATGGAACTATGACCATGAAGGTGTCAAAGCAATAGACAGCTGAGTCCATCTCTATGAGAGCGGAGACCCTCAACCTTCATGTAAACTAGGCACATGGTGATGTCCATCTGCCCGGCACTCTTCTAATAACAAAGCGATGCCTACGTGTTTTCTATCCGGGGGAGAGAAGAGGGGGGGGTGGGGTGACTCACTGATGGGGAGTTGGGGCGCGTTGTTGACCTAGTAGCCCAGTAGACATTTCTGCAATCGTTACCGGATGAATGCGTTTAACCTAAATTGTACTGCAAGACTTTGGATCGCGATTTCCACACGCAAAAATAAAGCTTCTGGTTATAAACGAAACAAATATAATGCAAGACGATGTTTAAGTCGGTGTAATAAACCCGATTTCAAATCCAATTACATAAATAACAACTTCAAATATTCTTCTCGTTGCGTTTAATATTAAAAACACGTGTTTAAGCCTTAATTCTGTGTACTAAAACAATGGTGGGGCGAGGAAACAATGGGCCGGGGGGCATCTGTGTCCCTACGGCTACCCAGGCCAGATGGCTGCAACGGCAAGACAATAAACCAACCCCACGCCGTGAACTTAACTTTATTTGGTAGAAAAACACAGTAGATCTAACCGCAAGCGATCACACTCGGTGTTCAAGTCGGTATTATAGGCTACTTATTCTAAAGAAAACTTGTCAAAGTTTATCGCGGAGTGTATCTAGACTAACACGATCACACACGATACGTGTTTGCGACTTTGCTCCAATGTCTGTAGTTTATCGCATGAAGGAGTGAGTAGTCTACAAACTGCTAGAGGTTGTCGCTCAACACGATTCTCCAGATGAAAACAAATAGGCTCGCACATGGTTTAGGACCCAGCCCAGACGGATCACGGCCCATAACCAGCATTCACTCGTTCTACTGGAAAGCACCCACCGCGCACACACACACAGACACATACCGCGTTTAAGACCCTCCGTTCACAAACACAAACAATTAGCTGCTAGAGCTAATGTCCCCATTAGCAGTGCTAACCCACCTAGCAGGCTAGCGCGTTACCTAGCAGCACCTTCACCACGGCAAAGTTGCGTGAACAGACAAGTGGAGAGAATTCGCTCCCACGGAGCACAGCGCCGCTTGCAGCCCGACAAGCTGACACAGAAGCCCCGGTGATCCCTCAGATATGCCCGCTCCCAGTCCGAGTGATTTACCTCGATCTCGAAGTCGGGCAGGCGGAACGCCGTCCTGAACAGCGAGCAGAAGTGCGCTATGGCAGGCACTTCCCACCACGACTGGACCTCTGCCACTGGAACTACCGCTCCTCCCGTGGACATGGTGGCGGAACGGTGCTAATCACATGAGAGACGGTCGTGTTCCGCCCCGTACAGAAGTTAGTAAGTAAGGTCAAACTCCGCCGGTTTACACACGGGACACGCGTTGCTGCTGACGCGCCTTCCGCGCTCTGGCCGACGCGTCGCGATCGAGTACAATCTGGCTCAATCAGTTGCACGAAGCGGAGCGATGGGGAGGGGCCAGGTGGCCGAGGGGGAGGAGTCACACGGCCTGTGTGATTTCCACAATGCAAAGTTGTTGTTCCGCCACGCAGGGTGACATCCTTATCTGCATCCATATCTACATATCTGCCTGAACCATAACATGGCGCTGCATCTGACGCGATGGCACATATTCACACCACATCATATTACAATAGCCTACGTGGAAAGTATTAGTTATAATGCAATTTTAGAGTATGAACTCTAGTGATTTTCAACCTTTGTTCATTAATAAGCCAACGTCAGAAGATAGCCTAACTATAATCCTTCTGTAGTTTGTAACTTGGAATCCGTAGCCTACTGTTTCCCCCTGTTAAAATACAATATATCAGAGAGCTGCCCTAGTTGCTTTGGTCAACACAATTCAGCATAACCAAGAACAAAGCATATGTTCACAACTTTGTTTCAGCGGCAACCTGTTAATTTCATCTGTAGCCTACTAGGCTATTCCGTTATACACAATGGAATGAATTGGAGGTTAAACGTAGACATATGTTCTACCCCAACCTCGCTCACTGTCACTTCATAGATTGTATTTTGGGGCAGACGATGAAAGTTGAGTGCTCAGTGCAATATATTAACATTTGGTTCCCCCAAGTGCAATTTAAGAGAATTACATCTGACGGCCTATATACGGTCTGGCCAGCAGGTGGCCAGATAACTTTCTCTAGGGTGGTTATTCAGATTTAATCCATAACTAAATCACGCAAGAAAATGATATGTTATAGACAAATTTGTTTGGTAGACAGTTTAATGAAAGTAAAGCCTATAAATGGTGGCATAGCCTAAAAACAATCCAGGATACAGATAACCCCGAAATAACTTTATGGTATTAAATACTAAATGTGTAATTTATTTAGGATAACTATGCCAGTTCTAGGCAATTTCTTAACAAAAGGTGTGTATATTAATGTGTTTGTTGATAATCCAACCAAAGGCGAAGTGCAACGACGATCCGCAATTCTGACTGTTCTCTGTGCTGTTGCTATGGAGATCCATGGGCGGCTTGGCCAAACCCTGCTCTGCAGCTGAAAGATCCTTACAGCTTCTGATGCCGAATGCACCCGGCTCCAAATGTGCGTGGTAGCCTAGTAAAGGTCAAAACACAAAGGTAATCAGCTATGAAATACATTTCATTCTGTAGCCAAAATGTTGCTCTACCTATTCAAATGTGTAGGCTAGACTAATGTCCTGGACATTATGTTTTGCATTTGGCAATGGAGACTACCTATTTTATTTAGGTATTTTTCACGTTTCATGTTTTATTTTACGTCTATGTAAATGGTTTGGTTTTTAGTTAACTTGCGTCAGTGTAAATTGTTATGGGTTTTGACTAGTTATAGCCAATCCTAATGTAGAGCCACACGTTTTATTTAAAGCAAATAGCCTATGCTTACTATTCCTGCTAATGTGACAAAACTTTTTTTTCATTCCGGGGAATCAATAGATTATGATTATATACCGTAGCTACACAAATAAAGTATTATCCGTTGTTGGTGTTCATTTAAAACACTACTTTACCGTGTGTCAGTATAGCCTATAGTCAACCACATATATACTCTCTCCACTGTGGTAATTGTAAAGTAGAGCATACGAGCCCTTACGTAAGCTATTTGTAAAAAAGGCCGAGGGCTTACTAAACCGACAGCCAGTGTTGTGGACAAACGTGGGCCAGAAATGACCACAGGCTGCTATGTGTGTCAGTTTGTGATTAAGGGATTGTCCCCGCTGGCGGCTGTGACGCGTGTGTGCGCTTGTAGGGTCCACGCACTCGAGGGCGCAGAGAGGGAGGGGCTTCACCCCCGAACACAATGCCGCTGTTTGTCCACCCGAGTCCTCCCGAGTCCTCCCGCTTGGCTGCCGCCGCTTCACACGTCGCCGGAGGTAGAGCCGCGATCGGACCGCTTTTGATTGTCTGATTGTGTCTGCGTCGCTAGAGGTAAGGGCCACATGTTGCGCTTGTTTAAAGTCCTCGCTAGCCACAGTGGAGCCATGTCATTGGGGGGGATGGGGGGGTGATTGGCTGGATTGGCTGAGCCGTGTACTTTCGCAGGGCAAAAAGTAAAAGGGAGCTGAAAGAAAAGTTTCCCAGAAAGAGGCTCTCGCCTGCAGACATGTGCAGAATGTGAGCGAGACCCAGCAGAGAGAGAGAGGCGGTGGGAGACACGGCCGGGGATAAACGAGTAGTTTCCATCGCTTTCGAGGAAGCAGAGAGGCGAGTTTAGAGGGAAGGTTTACTGGGGTAAAAATAGAACGAAGGAGGGGGGATGAATTGGTGAACACAGGGAAGGGAAGAGGAGGAGAGAGTCCAGGAAACTACGAGCTCTACGCACTCAGATTCAGGGTTCTAACGCAGAAGCAGCCCATTGTCGTCATGACAAACGAATGAAAAGCAGAACCGGTCATATAATTGTTCACGTTCCCTTTTACTCTTTTACTCTTATTCTCCTTTAATCTCCGCTCTGGTATTTTGGAAATAGCGGACTTCCAGCATCGTAAAAGAATCCCGGTAAGTTGTGACGCCTCTCCAGATCTCACGCTACACTGTAATATCACGCCTAGCTGGCCGACTTGTGAGCCAGTATTATGGTCTGGCGGCAGCACAAGCTGCCCTTCATGGGTACAGAGGCTCCTGAGCGTCAGGTTTGTCTGCATGGTTTCATGTTCACTGCGCACAATAGTGCGCGCCAGTCCGGCCGTCTAGCGCAGCACCGCGCAAGAACACACATTCAGCAGGAGTAACACTATCTCTCTTCATACTCCCTGTGAACCAGGAGGCTGTTTTCTGGGGGGGGGGGGGGAGTCAGAGGGCGTGCCCAGGAGAAGGTATACAGGCTGGCCAGGAGAAGCTCCTAAGGGGGAGGGGTAGCGGGGTCCTGGTGCTTCCGTGAAGAAGAGGAGATCTCTTCTGGAGTGTGGTGGACACCTCAGCCTGTGTGAGGAGCAGCAGGAGCAGCAGGAGGAGGAGAGGAGCAGCTTGGGACCTGGACCAGCAGACAGGATAATGGCAGAGAAGACAGTCAGGTAAACACCTCTCAGCTTCAGGTCTTCTCTGTCACGTTGAGCGTGGGGGCTTGGATATCTGTAATGGCTGTCAACATTTTTTATTTCAAAATTTCAAGCATTTTATATCAGAATGAGACGGCATATATTTAAGATGGAAAGATGTAATAAAAGTGACATTTGATAGTGGTACTAATAGTGATGATGACTTCTACTCACAAATACTTCTAAAACACCAGTTAAATATGCGGCTACACTTCCATACGTCACTGAGCAACACTTGCCACGCCCATTAAACACAGCAAACATCTTTCAAAAGTAGTTCAAGAATGTTTGAATGTTTTCAAGGAAACGGGTGAAAAAAGTGAAAAAATGAATTAAAAGTTCAGTCCACTGAACTCGAGTAGATGAGCGGGTTGAGGGAGTGTCGTTTGTTTCCACGTGACAGTGTGGGTTTGTACCTTTGAGACATTAACGTTAACATCAGGTCCCATGATGTACCAAGTGTTAAAGCGGTACACTCAGTCAACAAGGGTCTTGTAGAGATTGTAGTTAAATGCAGAATCTAATCACATAGTGAATTGTGTTAATATTAACACCTGCATGGATGTGTCTCATCACAGTTCACTGTATTATTATGTAGTTTCCAGCTCCAAAAGCACATTCTAGTTACTCTGTGGGAGATATGCTTCTTGTCGTAGCTCCTACAGTCTTTCCCAGGTGTTATTTTCCCTTCTTGGGTCAGTTTGCAACTTTGCATGCTGTTTGCATGGTGTGTGTTCTGCTGTTTGCATGGCTCCAGCAGTTGACCTATCATGCACGATGTGTGTGTGTGTGTGTGTATATTTGTGTGTGGGTATATATATTTGTCTACGTGTGTTTGTGTGTTGCAGTTTGCCTGCTAAGCTGATCAATGGGGGCGTGGCCGGCCTGGTGGGCGTGACCTGTGTGTTCCCCATAGACCTGGCCAAGACACGCCTGCAGAACCAGCAGGGGGCGCTGGTCTACAAAGGAATGTGAGTACGGACCACTCACCAGATACCAGAAGTTATCTTACATGGGTATATGTACCAGATGTTATCTTACAAGGGGTCTATGTATTAGACGTTAGCTTACAGGGGTCTATGTATCAGATGTTAGCTTACAGGGGTCTATGTATCAGACTTTATCTTACAGGGGCCTATGTATCAGACATAGGCTTGTAGAGGTATATGTATCACGCGTTAGCTTGTAGAGGTATATGTATCAGGCGTTATCTTACAGAGGCCTATGTATCTGGCGTTCACCACAGAGTTGCTTATGTGACGTGCTGATGGATGGAAGAGACTGAGACTACTGGACCAGGGCTAGATCTAGCCTCACTGAGTTTACAGCTGCTAGCTAAACATGTACCTGGCCGGGGAAAGGGGATCTGCAGTGTTTCCATGCTTCCTACCACAACAGCATAACATAAAGACAGAATAACTCGTCTTTAAAGGTTGGATCAGGGATTCTGGAGAAAGCTTGTTGATATTTGAACTTGTTTAGAAGAAATATCACCTCTCCCTTCAATGCCACAGCTGTGTAGAAACACCAGATTAGTTCTCAGTGTGCACACAGACTTGGCAGTTAGTGGACGGTGACGAGATACTCACTAAATTAGACAGAAAAAGTGTATTAGCTTACAATTAGCTTTAATGTTCCTGGGGCGCTACAGCTGAAAGCCGTTACTAGTCAATATGTTGACACATACAATACATTAATAAAGCTAAACTAGCTAAACTACGTTACTGCAGTAGCTGTGTCTGCAGTACGAGCAGACCTTGTACCATGGTAAACGGAAGCATCAGTGTATTCCCAGGCTCTTTGAGCACATCTGGATCAGAGCTAGATTGCGGGGCGGGGTGTGGTCAGAATTTCCTGAACACAGTGTTCCTCTGTGAGTCACTCTGGAAAATAACATGCTCGCTCTGTACTTTTTTGTCAGAGAGAGAGAGAATTAGTCATACCAAGATATTTATATGTTTGCTCGCTGCCTCTCTCCCTCTCTCTCTCTCTCTCTCCCCCTCTCCCTCTGTCTCTCCCTCTCCCTCTCTCCCTCTCCCTCTCTCTCTCTCTCCCCCTCTCCCTCTCCTCTCCTATACTACCCCTCAGCTTTGGAATTACATTTCAATTGGGTTGGGCCTTTCTCTTCCGATTGAGGTGTTTATACATTTTCTTTCGGGTTGGGCTTTAAACCCGATTCTAAACGTAATAAATGTGTCCTTGTAAACGCAGCTAATCAAATCTCCTCAAAATAAGATCCTCAAAATAGTTGTCAACAGCTGGCGGGGTGTGTGAAGGTTTATTAAAGGATTTTAAGATAATATACTTTTTGTCAAATTCGCCACATATTTCTCCTTGGTCTGCCTGATGCCTGTTCTCTGTGCGTGCTGATTTAGAATACGGTGCTTCTACACAGTTTATGGTCCATACATAGGAACACAAACAAAGTGGTGCAGACCGCACCACACAATGCTGTCCTAGCCTTGGCAATGTGTGTCTAATGAGGGGGGGCTTCTGAGAGAGCAGCCTATGGCATTTTTGTTTTGATCTAGTTCAAATATCACAAGCTTTCTCTAGAATGACCTACTATACCTTAAGGAGTTTATCTAAGAGAAAAAAATGATTACATAAAAAGAAGGTGAAATGTGATGTTGTTTGGGGGCATGTAGTAACAGTTAATAGTCTTCTATGATATCCTGTATTCAACAAGCACACATCTTGGTGCCCTGCAAATATGTCTACATTTCTGTTTCTTCTGAAGGCTGGATTGCTTGACCAAGACTGTGCGGACAGAGGGCTATTTCGGATGCTACCGAGGTATCGCCTTCATTCCTAATCCCTGCACACACAACCAGCATTATTCCTAATCCCTGCACACACAACCACTGCTATTCCTAATCCCTGCACACACAACCACTGCTATTGCTAATCCCTGTGTTACAGGTTAGCATTGGTGTGTGTGGCGCCTGTTAGCATCAGTGCTTGTGTTACAGGTTAGCATCGGTGTGTGTGTTACAGGTTAGCATCGGTGCGTGTGTTACTGGTTAGCATTGGCGTGTGTTGCTCCTGTTAGCATCAGTGATTGTGCTACAGGTTAGCATTGTGTCTACTTCCCACAGGTGCAGCTGTGAATCTGACTCTCGTCACACCTGAGAAAGCCATCAAACTGGCAGCCAATGACGTCTTCAGACAGAAGCTGTCCAAGGATGGGTTGGTCTCTTTTTATACGGAACTATTTTATGAAACACAGATCTACCTTTTGAAACATTAGTTTTGTGTGGAATCTAGATGGACCATGCTGACAATGACATCATCTGACCTAATGATGACCTCTCCTCCTTACCAGACACCTGCCCCTGTGGGGGGAGGTGCTGGCAGGCTGCGGCGCTGGGACATGTCAGGTTGTCGTGACAACCCCCATGGAGATGCTGAAGATTCAGCTTCAGGATGCAGGAAGGCTGGGTGAGCCATCACGTGACCAAGTAGTCATGTGACCAAGTAGTCTGGCAGAGCCAGCCTTTACATACATAAAGTCTGGGACACAGCGCTGGCAAGCGAGGTGTTTTGATTGACGTAACTTAATGACCAAGTGGGACGTTAAACTTAAAATGAGGAACACGTTGACTGTTTACAGGTCTTGTAAATCTGTAAAACTTTAGGCTAACCCTTACACATCAAATTGTATGCATATACAATAAAATTTAGGCTAACACGGAGAATTTCGGCTGCATCTCTGTGCTTTGTTTACCATTACTATGACAACTAGCATGTTATTCCCTTAGCTCACGATGGCTCAACCTCGTAGTGAAAACAACACTTTGCTTTTCATCACTATCCAGCAAGCTGTTCAATATACCATTTAGTTGTGTGTGTGTGTGTGTGTAGCCGCCCAGAGGCCTCTACCAGCCCAGGCTCCATCATGTGCTCCCCCACTGGCCCCGCCCCGCCCCTCAGCCACACAGCTGACCATGGACCTGCTGAGGACCCGGGGCCTGGCAGGGCTGTACCGGGGGGTGGGGGCCACCCTGGCCAGGTCTGTAGCCCCCCCACTGTGTCTCTCACACATTTACATGTACATCATTTAGCAGACGCCTTTATAAAAGAGACTTGGAACCAGAACATATGTACACACACACACACACACACACACACACACACACACACACACTGTACCCACACCTACACACACACACACACACACAATATATGACATTTAATCTTCTGTACAGTTGGATTTGACAATGCTCGAAGACATGCATTCACGCGCGCACACACACACACACACACACACAATTCATTTCTGGACTTCTTCAATTAAAGATTTGTAAACATCTACCTCCATCTACAATCACCCTCCACGCCTGCTGAGAACCCGTCCTGGATGAACACATCATTGGGCTCTACCTCTAACTCCTGCCTCTCTGACTTTATTCCGGCCACTGAAAAGTCCATTACTGAAACCGTCTGCCTGCCAACTTGCTCCCATTTCCACTAGCCTCATCAAAACATGCCTTCCCTCCATCTCTCTCCTGCTCACTGACACAATGAACTCCTCTCTCACCACCGGCCTAGTGCCCCCCACCCTGATAATCACAGCTGTGACACCCACACCCCAGTGACCCCAGTGACCTGAACACATTCCGCCCCATCTCCAACCTTCCTTTCCTCTTCAAAACACTTGAGAGGGTGGTGGCCTCTTAACTTCTCAATCATCTAAATTCTAATAATTTGTTCAAACCATTTCAAGCTGGATTCCGTCCCAAACACAGCACTGAAACAGCTCTAATAAAAATCTCCAATGATCTACTCCGTGCAGCTGACTCCGGCCTCCTGTCCATCCTCATCCTTCTTGACCTTCTTGACATCTCCCTCACCAACTGCCTTCACGACATCCAGAGCTGGATGACTCTAAACGCCCTCAAGCTCAACAACAGCAAGACAGAGGCCCTGCTCATCGGCTCCAAATCCACTCTCCCCACACAAGACAACTCCAGCCTGAACATTGCCGGTCTTCCCATCCCACTGTCAACAACCGCGAAAAGTCTTGGCGTCACTTTTGATAACTCCCTTTCAGTCGAATCACACATCAAACCAATCACCCGAGCATCCTTCTTCCACCTACACAACAAATCTAGACTGTGTCCCTCACTCTCAAACTCAAGCACTGAAACCCTCATCCACGCCTTTGTCACTTCCCGCCTGGATTACTGCAACTCTCTTCTCTCAGGCATTCCCACCAAACTCATCAACAGACTAATTAGTTCAGAATTCTGCTGCCAGAATCCTCACCAATACAAGGTCAACGGATCACATCCCTCCTATTGGGATTCAGCTTAATTGATTTCCTGTAAAATTCTGTATAAACTTTAAGACTCTCCTCCTCATATACAAGACCCTCCACAATCTGGCTCCCTCTCTGACCTTCTCCTGCCGTATACTCCCTCCCGATCTACCAGCTCCTCCTCTACAGGGCTTCTGGTCACCCCCCATTCCTCCTCTCCACCATGGGGGCTCGGGCCTTCAGCTGCTCTGCCCCCAGACTCTGGAACACACTTCCACTACATATTTGACATGCCACCAATGTCACCTCGTTTGCTAATGCCGGGTATCCACTACACGATTTCAGGCCGATTTTGACCCGATTTGGTCGTGGCCGATGTATTTTCAGCATCGGGACAGAACGTGGCTCGTCTGGAGCGACGACAGGCGTCGTTACTCCGTGTAGTGTGACATATTCTAAAATAGGCTACGAGACGTCTGAGATCACGACGTCCCGACGAAAAGACTAGCATGTTAGAATTTTTTTTAATTTTCTCGCCTAGTTTGACATCCCCTACGAGGTGCTCCGACATATTCCTTCACGTTAACCAATAGGATGGATGCGTATGCTACTAAATAAACGTTTACCAACTTTATAGTTCGTTATGGCTGCAGACGAGAGGATCTGCACCACTGCTTCAGAGCTGTGCCATTGTGTGTGTGTGTGTGTGTGTGTGTGCTTGAGAGAGCAAGCATCGGAGAATCCCCGCTTGCACGCAATGATTCAGTATTTATATAATATTTTATAACTTGGTCGGACCGCTGCGTGGTCTTGTCTTTTTTTAACAAATGACAGTGGTAGAGGTTCAAACCAAAGCTGCTTCGACGTTTTCTCTTCTTTCTTTCTTTCTTTTTCTCTGAGCATAAAATCCCCAGCATCACACACAGCGCTTGTGTATCCGTGATTGACAAATACTTGACCGGGTGCCGCTGTGAACTATGATTGACAACTTCTTGACGCCTCCTCCCCGATGACACATGATCTGGCGCCAGGTCGTGAACGACAGCATACTGTGATCGGTCGGTGTCATACGTGTAGTGTTGCCAGTCTCCCTGCCGCGACACGTCAAGAATTTATCGCACAATGTTCGCCTAGTCTGACATGGTAATCGTGAGACAAAAAAGTCGTGTAGTGGATACCCGGCATTAGTTAGCAAGCATTCTCGAGAATGACTAACCGCTAATGTGAGCGAAAAAAGCATAATGCATAATACTATTCTGCATACCACTAATGTTAGTTATGTTATTAAAAACTTGTGTGAATGCACCAAGTACAGACCTACAACGTCAGAGTGTTTTAAAGCGAAGACGCCTCCTTTGTTACAGCTGTGGACAGACAGGATGAGATCATCCCTGAGCACCCAAACAACAGCAACATCCGATGCAGTCCACAAGACAAGCGTTGCATACAGAAGACAATGGCCAGACACCCTCTGAAATCCACAAATCAACGAAGCAACAATGCCCGGGAGGACCCCAAAGCCGCTCTTGTGAGTAGCCATTGACCTGAGAGGGACCAAACCCAGATAACACATTTACACACTATAGCAGGCATGCTGTGAACAGGGGCGGCACCAGAATATTTTCAGTGGAGGGGCACAGGAGGGGCAAGAAGAAAACGGGGGGTCACTTAAATGGTGTAATTCTTTTTAAACTGATCATTCAATTAAAATAGCGGGGGCACATGCGATTTCTGGGGGGACACATGCCACTCCATGCCCCCCCATTGGCTCCACCCCTGGCTGTGAAGCCCTTGTGAAAGTCAATGTTTCGTCCACATGCCAAACGCACATTTTCAAATTACATACCGTGTAAACTGTGAATGAGTAAGAATTATCATTTTTATGAATTCTATCAGATACAGTATGTTCTTAGAATAAAATGTGGGGATTGTACTGTATAAAAAGTTTTGTAAAAGATTAAATGTTCAATCAAAATAGGTCACTTTAATGATACCATACATTTTGTTGGCTAACGGGTGAAAAATAACCCCAGGTATATTTACAAGAAGCACATTACAAATTGCAGTCTTTGCAATTCATCCCATATACTTTAGGCTCCATGTCGTGCTGAGCTTCAGAGGGCCATGGACAGATTGGCATCAAATCCTCGCACGCATGAAGATCTCTACTCAATCCCTATACCAAACTGTGACAAAAATGGAGATTTCCATGCGAAGCAGGTTTGTAAATAAAATGATTCTACGGGTCATACTTACTTGTAATCTTCCAATCTCTTAACAGATTTTTAGCCCTTGCCTTTTTTTCTTACATTTATTATTGCAACTCTGAAAAGTCTCCTTCAAACTGCGTCATCATTCAGTGAGCCAAAACACAGAAAAACCTGAGACTTTGAGACTCTGAGACTCCATGAAATATCAATCAACACACATCCACCCACATTGTTTTGCACGAGAGCACCCTCAAGCCAAGATTTATCTAGATGTTCCTAGAAACACATAAATTGTTATGTTTTCAAGTAAACAGTTTTGGCCAGCACTGTTGGAGAACTACCAATGCACTGACATGATGGCTGCCATATAGCTTTTATGTCTGCATGACTGTGTGGCTAGTAAAGAACAAGCAAATCAGTGCAAATAAAACACAGATAAGACTGTGCAATGAGGCGTAAACACAGTCCAAGCAGAAGAAGAAGAGCAGTCCTTCCAAGTCTGTGTTAAAATTGTGTAACAGTTAAAGGACAATTGGACATTGAGGCTGTAAATGACAGATTATTATCTATTCAGTTGACAAATTAGGCTTTTATGTAAGTATATTTGGTTGTATATGTTTTATAACTCGTATATTTGAAGATACTTCTTGGCCAGGTCTCTCCTGAAAAAGAGATTTTAATCTCAGTGAGATTGCCTGGTTAAATCAAGGTTAAAGGTTGCTCTTCTGTTTATTGTTTAACAATACAGTAATTGTCCTGTGGCCAACTCCGTGGCATCGCTCAATACATAAACTAAGCGCAGGTCATAACGGGCCAGTGGGAATGATTTTGTGGCACAGTAGTTATGGCTGGAAGATCTTTGCTGATTTTAAATCACCATAGGTAAAGGAATGCACATAGTAAAAATGATGGATGGTCTTTGAAATTACTAGTTCGTAGGAGGGCTAATCTAACAGGCTCATGGTGAATATAATATGACCATGGTCCATGCATTGCACCACTTTCTAGAGTTTCAAGGCGCTCAAACTAGTCGGTGGCCTGTTGTTAACTGAGGTGCATTCAGAATTAGCAAACAGAGGGCGTTTGTAAACATTTGCGAACATATTCAAAGAGTTTTCCGTTTGCTATTGAGAACACCAGAAAACTGTCTGAGGAGGTAGTTCTTGGCGAACACAAATTGACGCTGCACAATGGGTGACAGTTTAAATGTAATCATTTTTGAATGTTTACACAAAACGTTAAATGTCACGTTCAAAGCAAACGGGTTCACCACGAACATTCACCCCGATTGTTTGCTTCAACTCGCCAATTTTGAACGCACCTCTGTGGTGTAGCCTACAATACGTGCAATGGCAAAAAAGATTGTACAACGCTAAGTGCCACGCCCATGCGCTCTGTGTCCGCAGTGTCACCCAGCGCGCGACGGACAGCGGGGGAAGTGCTGGTGCGTGGATCAGAAGACGGGCCTGAGGCTGCCGGGCCCACTGGAGTTGCGAGGGGACCTGGATTGCATCCAGTTAATGACTGCAACCCTGACGGAGTGAGACGTGTGAAGTAACATGGGAGTGGTCGGGTGGGCAGGACCAGTCCATTTCTCCTGGTGCTGATTAGTATAGCTGTATGCGAAATGGACCAATGCCTCGTTCGACTGAGGCCATCGGTACACAAGATGGAGAAAAAAACAAACAAAAAAAAAAACAACAACTTCAAGGAAACCACAGAATTATGCTATTTTACTGGTATTTGTTACTCAATGTGTGGGTGTATTTGATATTTCATCTCAGTGAGTATATTGAGCACTTGTGTGTTCTTCTTAATGTGTGAATTTAGATACTCTTTTGATGATTTATACGCTTCCAGTGACAAGTGGTTCATAGTGATATTTTAGAATAGCTAAATGTTTTTTGGGCTGACATACTTGAGAGGTATTTCTAAAAGAAACACACCGCCTAAGAAAAGTAAATAATTTAGGACAATTCAGACTGTAATATCAGCCATAGCAAAGGGCAGTTGATATACTCCCTTGTAATTGTTTAAACCTGTGCTATTGTGTCCACTGTGGCATACCCAACCCATCTGGCATTTCGGTATGCTAAAACAAACTTAAAAAAAACTCTTTGCAAACACGAGGTCTGGTTCAGCAGTGACTAAGCAGCGGCAAAGAATTTGTGTAGAGAATACACATAAAAAAGGAAAAAGACCAGAGATAGCGTGCAGAATTTCAGACTAAATTGAGAAGAGATTACTTTGATGGAAGACGCTGTACATTTGAGACAACCAAAAGCCCATAATATGTTCTTAATCACCCCTGACTATACATTCTCCCTCTTTGCATCCTTCTCATACCGTGATATCTCTCTCTCTCTGCTTTAATACACCAGGGACAGCTATGTGCAATGCAGTTTGGTGGTGCTATACACTGACTGTGCCAAACAACAATGAAAAACAAAAAATGTCTTCTGCACTTTTTGGACATTGTTTCTGATAGAAACTGAAAATACTGAGATTTTAGGATGGCCTTAATGTAATGGCTACCAAAACCTTTCCCAATTGTTTTGATGTTAAGAAAAATGTCACATAACTTTTACATATTATTATTATACGGTCTGTGACCAGTGTAGTGAAATTGCACGCATCATTTTTATAGATGGACAACAAGCAGAATGTATAACTATTTTGAATGACAAAGTACATGGCAATATAGTACCCACTGTACACTCTTGTTAGTATGACGTTTAAGTTGTCTTCGGCGTAATGGTAATTTGCAGAAATTATTTGATCTATCACTGGCAAAGTGTGGTTTTAGGTGTTATGACAACACCAATATATATATATATATACTGTATGTTTAAAGATACAGAATGATTACAGTATATATAGACAATACTAGTTCACACATCAATTTGATTGTATTAAATATTCAGCAACCTATCCCTGCAACTTATGACTGACAAAGGTTTATAGAACACCACATTTTCGTCATACCAGAAATTGACAGTCTGTCCAACTAATCCTCTCTTGGGAGACTTGGGTTACTAACTAAATCCAGCAAGGACTCATCCAGTCTCGATCCATATTCCTTATTGTTAGTGTCACACAATGCAGTCTTTCGCAACCTTTGTTTAAACCATGGCCTGAAAATAACCATTTGTCCTTTCTTTTCTTTTCTTTTTTGTTTTTTTTTCTCCGGGTGAGGAGTCACAAGCAATCACTTTGTTTTGCTGCCTATAACCTACAAACACCACACAGTAAAAAACATGTATATATAAACAAAACTCATATTTGGCATTCCAAAAATAATCTCAGGGCCTCCTTATGGGTTCCACTGACCCCACAGGCTTGAGTTCACTGAAAGAAGAGAAAATAAGATCTTATTAAGAAAAAAAAAATTCTTACAGCCTTATAAATCAAATGAAACAATTGAATTTCTTTTAATCTCAGTTGTCAAGACAAAAACACACTCTATGTCACCCAAAATGTGTTCTGTAAACACTGTAAAAACATCCCAGGATGTGGTTATGTTTTTTGTTGTTATGATGAGGAATGCATGCATGTGGTCTATTCAACTTGACAGTGTATGATGTAAGCAGTGACGGTGTGTTTTTTTTCTCAATAGCCCCGCTTGTTTACATTATCTATGGTGTCAGAATTCTAAACTGAGTTGTTCAATCAGACTTTGTTCAAAATCAATGAACGCAGTTAGGAGAGACAGGAAAATTGGTTCCAGGACAAAAATGGTTAGAATCCCACGTTAAATAATATACATGGATAAGATATTTGGTGTAACGAAAATACTCATGAACAAAAACTTTTTCTATTTTTCTGTTTTGTTGCAATTTTGCATTTTTGCACAATTTCATTCTAAATTTGATTTGCTAAATATGTTGTGACACCAAAGTTTGAGGCTTCCTTGAATTGTTTGGTGTGAAATGCAATGGATGGGTTATATGTTATGAACAAAATATATCAAATAACCTTTGCTCATGTCATGATATTGAAATAATTTTCTTATTGATGCATGCTTATTTTATAAACCAAACCGCAGATTTTAAAAGATTTGTCAGCATTCTGCTAAAGCGATTGAGTGTGTAGCGTAAGAAATAAGAAGCTAGCCTATATTTTCACTTAAATGTCTCCTTTATGATCAACTAGATCTCTAGATCAATCTAGAGTTTGTTTAGAAAAAAAGCTATTGGTAAAGTTTGTATAATTGTGTGTGCTTATCGGACTGGTTATAATGTAATACCTTGTACCTATTTTCAGAATCAGTCAAGTAAAGACCTTGCCAGTCGTACGTCATTATGCCCATATACGGACTTCTGGGTCTAAGCAATTTTCCTTATGAGAAAAAATGAATGGTGTTTTTGATATTCTTCCCTACTTCTGTGCCGAACTCATATGTTGCAAACTTACCGGTTTTGTCAAAGGCACATATTCCCACTGGAAACTACTGGTGTTTCCACATTTCGAGACCGCTAAGTAGTCAAAATAAGCATTTTGCTATTGCTCCAGTGCATATAAAATACGTCTCCTGGTGCAGAAGAAATGTAAAAGGCCTGGCTGTGATGTTACCATAGCAACTTACATTAGTAATTACAACACTAAAATAAGTATACGATTAACTATTTATTATGTTGACACCAGAGCCATGTAAAGAGAGAGTCGGTCAACTCCGTTCACTCCAATGGACCGTTTTTCCACAGCAACAGAGTCTCAAAAAATTTCCCAGAAGTTAGCCTAAATACTGAAACTACCCTATAAATTCAATTTTAAATGTAAATCGGTGCATTTATTGACTACTAATTACCAAAAAAATAAGTTATATATCTGTATATACAGTATATATTCAAATTGCCCACCATGCACTTCCTGGAACTATTTTGCCATAGGTTTAGCCTCTCCATGAACCATGTGACCATTGAAAATGTCTAACTTCCGTTGACGTAACTCTGTTCTTGTCATGGCTCTGATTGACACTATTAAAATACCTATAAACTATTACCTATTAAAACTATTAGCTTGCACAATGTTTCAAAGGGATGGGGTAACTTGCTGTTGGAAACGAGAAGGTACAAATCGAGCTGAGACGTGGTAATCTGCACCGGTAGTTGTTTACTTTTTTCTCAGTTAGCAAACAGCATATCATTTGAAAAAGAAGACCTCTAAATATCCCAAGTGTACTGTATGCCAAAAGCTCAATTTATTAGCATTGAATAAAACAGGAGCATGGCATAGCCGAAAATTAATCGATCAGAAAAATGCCATTCTGGGATCCTATTCACTTTTGAATTTTAGACTCGGAAGTGCTCCTAACTTCAAACTGTGATGACACGACTGGCAAAGTGTTTTTAAATCATCAATTATAAACATTTTATTTTATTATTAGCATACACATTTTATCCAAAGGTTTAATAAAATAATATAATCGACATATACTGTACTTGCAAGAACCAAATGTCTTTATAAACTAACTGTCCAAAGAATTGATAATATCAACATTGATCAACATTCAGCAAACTACAGTATATGCATATAATAGCAATAGTCTAGCATTAAACAAAACAGAAAAATGTCTTAGTTGTCTACTGTCAACCTGTAAAAATATGTTAACAGGTTTTGGTTTTCCTATTGGATCCATGGCCGTAAACTATTTTAATTTCATAAATGGTTGTACGTTATTATAGATTACTATTATAAATGTACGTTATTGCATTTGCATAGGTTATAATTAGGTAATTCCTGTTTGCCATGGACATTATTTGCTCTGTATAATTCTAGACGATATGCATGCGCAACAATGTGTTGGGAAAACGGTTCTGATCTTGTGTATAATGTCCAAAACAGGATGGTATTTGAATAACGAAGTGACTGATAAACTCACTCGGAGTTTGAACTAATGAAATGATTTAGATCCATTGTGAGTGATGAAAATGTACACATTGTAATACATTTGATTAAAAGACACCAGAAATCATTATTATAATAGTTCACGTATTCTTATTAAGTTGTCATTGCATCGCATGTTAAAGGTGTAGTATAAGCGTTTGTAAGCTGATACACTCAAAGCTTATACACTAAAATTCTGCAAATATCATGGCCCTGTCTAGCTGCCTGATCAGTGCACATGCTGAGATAATAATCTGGTGTTTCTACACAGCCCAGGCTCTATAAATAGGAACACAAACAAAGTGGTGCAGGCCGTGCATACCTTGTCTTAGTAATGCTCGTTCAATGTGGGGGGCGGAGCTGCAATGTGGGGGATGGAGCTTCTAAGGAAGTAGCCTATAGCATTGAAGGGAGGGGTATTTATGTTTTGATTGAGTTCAAATGTCAAAATAATTTCTGCAGAATTCATGATTTCACATATAATGGTCATATACTCTACTCAACAGGCATGAACATTAATCGCAAAAATCACATCTGAGATGAAATTGGCCTGAGCAGGCCACTATAGACCAAAGGTTACCTTAACAGTCATCCCAGTAACTATCACTTTTATCATAAATGCTTCTATGCAATATACACTCGGGAGTCATTCTTTCTAGAAGTTATGTAGTTCTAGAATAGAACTACATAACAATTAGGGGATCAATGCTGCATTTCTGCATGATGTGCCTTGTAGCCTAGATCCCTTTGCATTTTAATAATATGTGTGAAAGCTTCTTCAAATGGACTTCACTTTTATGACTTGCTATCACCTCCATCTAATTGCAACGCTGCACTCGAGCAAAGTAAAAGGATAAGGCTTGTGCATTAACAGAAGCCGCCCAGTCAGCAGACATAAGGAAGGCTAGCAGCAGCTTCTTGAATACTTTAAACCGTATAAGGTAGGCTAGCAGCAGCTTCTTGAATACTTTAAACCGTATAAGGTAGGCTAGCAGCAGCTTCTTTCATACTTTGCACCGTAAGGTAGGCTAGCAGCAGCTTCTTTCAAACGTAGCAAATATGAATTATTAAGGTTTTGACGAGATATCTATGCAATGATCCAGTTTTTGTCTGGACTAACTGAAATGTCAATTATTCAATATATCAGGTAATGGCACTAAAGGCATTAACGCTGGAATGATACATCATAATATTCAGACAACAGAAGCCTCTAAAAATACCTCAACCGTCCACCACCAGAGTGAAGTTTCCAGGCTGCTTAGTTCCATTGTCTGAGTCTATTTTGGAGAGCCTATAGGCTTTAGAATAACTGGGCCTGAATATGCGCTGGAAGGACAGCTTTATGAGGATTTCTCTGCTTGATTTAAAATGTCACAGGCCAAGCTTTGCCCCCGGGCATCCTGAATCCCACAGCTGTGCCACGGGAGACCCAGTGTGTGTTAAGGATCATTCCATACCTAATTTTTCTAGACTGTATTTTATCTGATATTATTGATACATTTGCTTCTTTATATGCTATTCATATTTATAGTAGGGGTGCACCATATTGATAAAATGTGATATTGCGATATAGATCATGAAATAGCAATAATAATAATAATAATAATAATAATAATAATAATAATAATAATTTCGATGTAAAAACAAAAAGGTTATGGGAAACTGCATCAAAGTATATTCATAACATATGAAAACAACACATTTTCAACTGACAGTCATATTGGACTGGTACAACAACAGTTATTCCAAGATACTGAGGAGGCATTCCTTTGGCCACTAATGTTCCCTTTTATTATTTATTATGTCATTAGCTTCCTTAGTCACACATCTTAATGTTCTGTCCAAATCAAACACAACTAAGCCAAACAGCCACAAAATAAACTGAACATTGCACTTCCTGCAACATTTTCGATATTATATTGAAAAATCGTGATAGTGCGATAACAATACTGAGTCGATATATTGTGCACCCCAAATTTATAGTATTGGTTGTTCATGGTGGTATCCAACGCAACTATGGCACTGAAACAATGCATTATTCATCATCATGTTATTTCTATTTATATCTTGATTCCATTTTCACTCAATAACAAGGTTAGGGTAAGGATAAAGGAGGTGGATACATAACAACATATTTTTGGTAAATGGCTGTAAGATTAACACCCCTATGGACAAGACAGTACTGGCCAGTAGGCCCTATGGTGGTACATACAGTAGGGATGATATTTACATCTAAAAAAAAACAAAAGCTGTCATGTGGAATGGGCTTTAACATGGAATTTCTTTTGTTAAACTGTCATTCTGTAGCTTTCTCACCTCAAAATGAAGTTATCCCACAGATGTTTGCTGTAACTTAACCCCTCGTTTGCGGTGTAGGTGCTGGACCAGAAAGTTGCATTTATCAGTCACTGACTTCATTTGTTTTTACAGGTCAGTGTGAGGACTTAGTACTGTGGTAAAAAAAAATACAGTTGGGGGTTTAACACAAGTTCAATAACTAATGCTGCAATAAAGCCATTAAAATTGATAGCATAGAGAAATATTAGAATAGAGAAAATTATAATTCATTCGATAATTCAAATACTTTTGTACAGTATGTCTGTGTGAATGTGTACTTTGTCTAGGCTATGTACTGTATTCACATCCAACACAATGGCAATATCAGTTCTGCCGATAGTTCAACACTGTAACATAATGCATTATGTTTCTCATTATGTACTGCACAATAGACACTACCCACTGAAATAACATGCCCAAAACATGCACCATTAAATAACATTAACAAAGCAAGCAACCTCCCACCTCAAAAAAATTATCTAAATTCAAAATCGATTTGCATAACCCTAATTGGACACAGTTCAAACAGAAAGTGTATGTGTACAACTTGTACTTGTACTTGTCCACATATAAAACAAGTACTATTCAGGTTGACAGATGTAGGCTAAATCCTCTGGGCTTTGGATTGCTATCATTGGGGAACACACTATTACAACTGTTGACATTTGCAGTTTTCAAACAATGTGCACAAGAATGCAAAGTATTTCAGTTCTAACAGCAGGAGAGCAGAGAATGTACATCTTAAATTTAGCCTTTGACCCACAATGAGCATCTCATGCATATTAATGCATTTGTGAAACTGAAAGGTTTATAGACTTGAATATATCATATATGCAAGCAACAATGGCCAATTAAATGCTTAAAATAATTTAACAAGGCCTACTGGTCTTTAACGAAATATACTAAAGATTATAATTTTTTTTGTTTTTTATCTAGAAATTGGTATTAAGTTGAACTGAATAAAATGTTTCATAATATGCTGCAACAATAACAGCTCTGAGAATACACGTCATTAGCAAGGCACATAACATCTGTAAACAGGAGAGGGTGGGGGTGCAATTCTCGAAGATTCTATTGGAATCTTATCAGTGGACCCCATTTCATTCGTTTATTGCGGGGAACTGTTTCTCTAGCATTACTGCTAGCTTGTCCCGTTGTAGCCAAGCCACAATACAAACCCTGTGGTGGAGACAAAGCGTTTTATGGTGAGTTTATTGGCCATCGCTTTAGAATACTTTCTGGCATGTTACAGGCATCTGTAGACATTCACGTTTCTTTAAATATTGTATGATAATAAACATTACAATTATTTGAGAGGCTGGGTAGCTTCAGCTAGTACCGTAGCATTTTTGCTCTCACGCATGTGTTTGACACCGTCTTATATTACATCACATTAGAAAACTGAAATAACATTCTTATTAAAGTCCGGTTATTCATAGACTATGGCTTAACTGCGTGTCTGGCTTTTTCGCCATTAATATGTTACCATCAAATAAAATGCTCTAGTACTAAGTAGTATAATGTAGCTAACAGTAGTAGCTACCATTGCTATTTGCTGTCCGTTCAGATTCAGTATACGGTAGCACAGTTCCTATATTGGAACCAATTTACTGACATGGTTATAATCACATGATTTGAAACATTATTAATACAGTCACTATTGCAAAACATAAATAATAAAGGAAAGCTAACGCCAAGCCTTATGCTAAGTTTAACGGCTAGCCATATCTGGCCGTTTTCAAGTTGAGCTAGCACAACGGCTAGCTAACGTTATCCATCGTTCATTACCGGTATGGCATTTCTTTGTTTTTTCTGTGAATGAGTTAAGACGACCAAGAGCATTCACCTCGTATTAAAGGGGCTATTATAATACGTGTGTTTGTTGCAGATCCGATGACTGGAACAGGCTGATATCTACCCATCACTACACAATGTCAAGTAAGTAAATAATTGTTGTACGGTACATGTTCTTTATTTAATCGACCTCGTAAATCTGGTTTAACAGATCACATAGTGGTTAAAGAAACAATTATGTGTTATGTTTCTATTTTACACGTTGAACAAACTATCACACACAGTACAACGAATAAAACTTTCTATTCTCTGATTTGAAGTGCTATCTCATGCATATTTAAACATTTTCTATCACAACAGAAAGGCCTTCATATGCCCCACCCCCTCCCCCAGCCCCTACAACAGTAAGTACAGTATGTGATACAGTAGGCTAATAGGCTATCTCAATTATTACTGATAAGCTATGAAGACTTCAGAGTAGATTATCCTACACTACTGACAAAGCATGTGTCTGAGAAAATCAACGTTATTTTAAAAGCACACCATGCAGGCGTTATCAAACGTGAAAGGTTTACATGTGGCCTGAGCATGAATGCAAGTTTTATTTTTCATTCTCCAACTTGTCTTCTTTCATGGGTTTGCTTAATTTTCATGCTGGGCTTTATCCCTACTTCAGTTATGTCATTTCTCATTCGTGCTATTGTCTCATTTGTTTTCATCAGCAATTGCCCAACACTACCGGGTTTGTGGGGTACAACCCATACAGCCATCTGGCCTACAACAACTACAGACTGGGCGGGAGTCAAGGCAACAACAGTCGGGTAACGGTATGACTATTATCATAGGAACACAAGGTGGCTGAAAAAGACACAAGGGGACAATTGGGAAACAAAACATATAGTTCAGCAGTTGTTCTATTCTTAATAGCACAACATGTCTGTAGACTGTGCAAGCATCAACACTCAAGTTGCTCACAAGTTATCTTCATATTTAGTTCATATTCATTTTTTCTTTATTTTTGAGTGTGAAAGAGTAGACACTACGGTGTTCAGCATTGTCATCATCATATCACTCAGGATCACTCTTTCTATCTTTCTAGAATATGTGGCAATGTGTCCGTCTGTGTATTCCAAAACCGCCTTTTTCAAGTCTGCATTGCTGACAGCCATGCAAAGTAAACCCATGCCATCATTGTTGCCATGGCATCACAGAATCACCGCTCGGAATTGGCTTCGGTTGCCAGGCAGTAATTTAGTCGTTGCATGCAAGCTGGGGGTGGGGGTGGGGTGAGTGGAGGGGGGCGGGTTGGCCGATGCTGATAATGGCATTGGCAAGTCTATGTTAAGTCAGATCTTTGTAATGTTGGGTTGTTTTTTGTTTTTTTTTGTTTTTTTTTTTCTTGTCAGCGCTTCGCCATCGTACCCCCTGGGGTTTTATACTTTTATTTCAAACAGCCTTTAATTAGTTGTGTGTGTGTGTGTGTGTGTGTGTGTGTGTGTGTGTGTGTATATATATAAATGAATGCCTTCAGTTTATTAAAGTGGGACTTAATCAATTTTTTTAACTAGATGTTGCAGTAAGTGCACCTTCACTCCGGGACGCATGCAAACACACACACACACACACACACACACACCCGGCTATGAGAACAGAGGAGCTTGGATTACAACACACACAGGGAGTGTGATGTTGATCTCTACTCAGGACACAATTACTCCACTATATCTTAACATGGAAAATGTGTTTGTTGCCATATTAATGTTTAAAATATGATGTAGTAAGGCTGGGTATCGCCACTGATTTCCAGAGCCGATTCGATTCCGAGTCACAGGTCCAAAAACAATTTATTTTCAATCCAATGTCAATTCGGTTAGGGATATTTCAGGTACAATACCAATTTTGCATCACAAACATAATGCTTGCAGCGTACATTGGTGCAATAGACATGCCATAAACCGTATATAAAATAAATGAAGTGTCTATTTTGCAATTATCCTATGACTCTACAGTATCTTACCTGTTATGTGGCATATTATAATTTAATAATGTCCTTGTATTCCAGTTTAAATATTTTTTTGCAGGAACACAGGGCCATAAAAATAATCTATCAGATCATTCAAATTAAGATCGATTTTAATAGGAGATTTTTTTGGAACCCACCCCTATTATTATATAGAGCACCTCCTTTTAAAACGACAATGCCTCTAAGTCTGTATTTCATTGCATTATGTTATATCAAGCAATATGCATCTTTGAGTTTCACAAGATGCACAAGACCATTTACCATTTATTGTAGTTCAGGATAAAATGGTAGTAGTAGTCGTATAAAATAACTCTTTCAACATTGTCCTAACATGACATGATCCTTTGTCTTCCCAGAATTCCTCTGGAATAAATATCCCAAAGCCACCTAAGCCTCCGGATAAGCCGCTGATGCCATATATGAGATATAGTCGAAAGGTAAGTTCATGACAACAAATTCCTAATTTATTCAGTCCCTCCAGGATCTTGCGATTGCAATAATTTACGCAGTTTCAGCCAATCACCTCATTATTTGCATGGCTTGCAATTTTGTCCTATTTTTGCAATATTTCCGCGTAAAACATAACCTGGAGCGGAAGAAACAATCAATATACAGTATCTTGCTGTCAGGAGCCATGACTCTCAGGCCAATTCACACCATTCAAGTGATCACATGACTTTGTATGCCGTCTTTACTTAGTAGCACATTATAAATGTCTAGGGGGAAGCAGCAAGGGTGCTCCACATGTGTGTGTGTGTGTGGGCGGGGGCATTGTTGCATACAGATATTCCAGCGTCATTAGCTCACTATAAACAAAAAAAAGACCATAGCAACAGATGTAACCCACGTCTCCATTGACTCTCCTTTCAGCTGAAAGGTAAGCTAATGTAACAAAACAGATGACCAAAACAATGTGGCCCAAAGCAATAATGATCTCTAGATCAAGGGTGTTTTTACAAACTTTTCTAGACCAGTCTGAAGATTCTTTGAAAAAGCATGGTACATGCAAGCAGGCAAAGTGTATTTTTATAGCACTTTAAAGGATTAATTCCATGCCCCTTTTCACATGTTGACACAATTCCTTGAGTTCCAAATGCAATGTAGTTTACAAGCTAAGGTGAAAATACCACGTAGATTATGTGGAATACCAGCATATTATGCATATGTTTACTCATCAGTTTACACTCGGTTTTTAGTGACAGCTGTCGTAGTCAGCCATTAATTATGTACTGGCCCCATAATATTAGTTAATCAAGGTAGGTGTGAAACCATAAATAAAACTAAGGGGAAGAAGAAGATAAAAAAAAATAAGAGCAAATGTAGATAGCCTGGGAATTGGGAATTACCAACTTGATGATGGATCTTAAACCACAAGGCCTCCTCTGGTTTGTGACCTCTCTGCAAAGAGCCGTTTATAGCCCCTCCAGCCCAACCCAATCCAACCCAACCCATGTCTGGTTCTCATCACCAGGTTTGGGATCAAGTAAAAGCCTCCAATCCTGATCTGAAGCTATGGGAAATTGGGAAGATAATCGGTGGCATGTGGAGGGACCTCACTGATGAGGAGAAACAGGATTATTTGAATGACTACGAAGCAGAGAAGGTTGGTTGTTTCACAAGGGCCGTTTACTGGGCTTTCCTGATAATTGACCCGTAGTTTTGTGTCTCCAACAGTTGTGGGTTCCCTCCAGTCATCAATGCTTCCTTTTTAACAATGTTTCCTTTATGTCAAAGGTCCCCAACAACCCTGGTCCTAGAGGGCCGCTGCCCTGCATGTTGTAGATGTCTTCCCTTGCTCCAACACACCTGATTCACACAAATAGCTTGTTACAACGGCCCATTCATTAGAATCAGGTGTGTTGGAGCAGGGAGACATCTAAAACACGCCGTAGGGCAGCGGCCCTCTGGGACCAGGGTTTGGGGAACCCTGCTTCACGTAGTCTAATAGCATTGAGGGGGTGGCTTGCTCTCTTCTCCCTGTCATTCCTGCCGTCTCTCCCTCTGTAGATCGAGTATAACGAGAGCATGAAGGCCTACCACAATTCGCCAGCCTACCTGGCCTACGTCAACGCAAAAAGCCGCGCTGAAGCAGCTCTAGAGGAGGAGAGTCGACAGAGGCAGTCCAGACTGGATAAGGGCGAACCATATATGAGTATTCAGCCGGCAGAGGATCCAGATGGTGAGCCTTTCCATTTGCCCACCCCCTTCCCAAGAGTTTGGAAAGCTGTCACAGATATGTAATTACAGTGGTGCGACCACACTGAGCTGCCCGTCCCCACACTCAGATACTCTGTTATCTTCCTCCCTTCTTATACACCACCTCACCACTATATGTTTCCATATTTGTGTTTGTCCTATGTTAGCATTGAGCTTCTGAATAGCTAAAAGAGCAAATATTGTGGCTTTTTAGTTCCTTGTATGTATGTAGAATTGAAGTAACGTGTTAGAAAATAACATTCAAGTTACACCCACCTTAAGGAAATTATCCCTGTATGGGTTTGGATAAAAGAAAGATGTGGACAAATATCACTGACCTAAAAGATGATTTTGCTGTTAATTATTAGCAAAAGTCATAAAACGGTTAGCTGCAGTGTTTTTTTTATTAATTTCTGCATCTAAGACTAAAACAAATGCTTTGTTGGCCACACATGCACTAACATGCATGTGTATCCAGTTTAAATATCTTATTTAATTTAAGAAAGAACTATTCTTGGTTTTCCTACGTGGAAATCGAGACTACTACTACTTTTTGTTTCTAAAACTGAACATAATATTACAAAGGGGAAATTATTGGTGCGAATTGTGCTTACTTAAAAAGCACATGGCCTCCATAAAAAATACATAATTGAATACCAGTATTAAACATTTAATTGGAAAGTTTATATTGATAGTCGAACTTGAAACTCTAATGTGAGCTTCTAGAGAATTCTTGAGGTAATAGGTAACCTGATGTTAACCCAATGAGACGGACTGTTTGCAAAACATTTTACCCTCTGTTTATACAGTGTGTGTATATATATATATACCAAATACGTGTACATTTACAATGTAGTCCAAAAAAACAATTGAGGACTACATGTTTAACATGTCCCACACATCATAACAATGAGGGTTCTACTCAATTTAATTTGAACATAATTGTCTATATTTACCCTGGTATAAACACAGTGTGTGCACTCCTGGTGTTTTTAATGTCAACAGCAATATATGAGCCATGATGTATAACCATGTGAGATGTGCGTGACACATTATACTCAAATTCACCAATTATCTACTTGCATTTCACTATTTTACCAGTCTCTGTGTGTGTTGAAAAAATAATTTGGCACTTCTACACAGCCCTGGCTCCATAAATAGGAACATAAACAAAGTGGCGAACACCGCTCACAACAACAAAGATGTAGTACTACGCTTTGCTTCACAGTGCGTTTGATGCATGTGAGGCTGCGTTGCGGAGCGATATGGTTTTGATTTTAGCTCGAAGTTAGCAAGAGTTCTCGAGAAAAGTTAACCGTGCCTTTTCATATAGCGAACATATTTTCTTTGAACTGAATTTTGAATGTTTTGTGTAAACCTCTCCAGAACTTAAGTTTAGAAAGTTTGGAGATGTCTTATTGAACTGGACATGGTATTACATTTTGAGCAGTCTCGACAAATCCTGACATTAACTAACGAGAGCCTACTCAAAACCACGAAACACTTATCGTGTAAAGTTTATTTACTTCGGACATTTTTGTTATAACATGCACGATTAACTTTTAGCCCCAATGGCGTTACATACTATATGGTCTTCACGGTCATGTTCGCGCCACCTTTTCTTTTACAAATAATTTTCTCACGGGAGCCGGAGGCCACATGAGCAGAAATAGAGATAGGATGGTCTAGTGGGCTGGGTGTTTGACTTACAGCCGGAAGGTTATGGGTTCAAACCCTGGTGCTGACCTACTTGTAACCATGAGCAAGATGCCTAACCCCAAACTGCTCCCGGTGGTTGCTCGCACCTTGCATGGCAGAAATCACCATCGGTGTATGAATGTGTGTATGTGACTGGGTGAATGTCAGGCAAAATACTGTAAAGCGCTTTAGATAAAAGCACCATTTAAAGCACTGATCTAATATAAAAAATGTCTCTCAACTTTTCCTTTGAACAATGGCTTAGAATATTAGATGAGCCAGGGGAGACTTACACTGGGCTTAATCATGAATTTATACCAGAGGAAAGGGATGTGCACAAGTGTGCACATTTCAGGTCAGTTGGCATTCAAGAAATGATTGGCTATGTGTCTGGGCGGGTAGCGGCTGCTTTTAGAGTCCGGTTTGAAATAAACCCAACCCCCAAACAATTACCCCGCTGTAGCATTAATTTATTACCGTCTGATACCATATTTGAACATACACGACCCGTTAACACGGGTTGACCCGCACATTTTATTTTAATAGGTGTTTTATGATTATTTATGTGAAATGTATTTCACTTTCACATCCGCAGGGACAAAACCTAGCCTATCGCCCAATTTATTAAATGTAGGTTAATGTTCTCTGAAGAATGAGTTATGAGCTGTCAATCACTCATCATGGACAAGGGCAATAAAACTAATCAAAGAGCTACTAATGAGTAATTGCTCTAATCTGGGTTTATAGCCTACATGGGTAATTCTACAAAAATTCCCCAAAAAATAATATATTTCTGTAATTAGGTTATGCAATAGTAACCTACGTTTTTATTTATGTAGTTAATCGTGTTAAACAGCAATCAACTGTCAAATGGTCTTTCTCATCTCTCAGATTACGACGACGGCTTCTCCATAAAGCATACGGCTGCCGCCCGTTTCCAGCGCAACCACCGCTTGATCAGCGAGATCCTCAGTGAGAGTGTGGTCCCTGACGTGCGCTCAGTTGTTACCACCGCTCGCATGCAGGTCCTCAAACGGCAGGTCCAGTCATTGATGGTGCACCAGGTACAATCGGCTCTGACGTCTGGGCCTGCCGTTATCCTTGCATAATCTGCCCTTTGTGTTACATACTGGCTTTTACTGCCTGGTTAGAAAATAACACTGGTGCCTATTTATCTCGGATAACAGAGAAAGTTGGAAGCAGAGCTGCTCCAGATTGAAGACCGGCACCAGGACAAAAAGCGAAAATTCATTGAGGCCACAGAGTCCTTCACAAACGAGCTCAAAAGGGTATGGCAGAGTTTACATTGAACTTGGTCATCAGCAGCTTGCACGCGATCTTTATTTATCTAGCTATAGCTCTACCTTACAGCCGCTGCTAACTCTATCCACATGTCCTGGCAAACTAAAGCTGTCATCATTTCAGTTTGTAGACCCAACTATTGAGTTGTTCTAAACCAGTTGCCGTACTGTATCCTTGAAGGCATTGTCTATTGTAAACAACAGGTGGCGCCATTTATGCTATACAAGATGATTAATCAGCTTTCCAATTAACATGATGGGAAGGTTTCTAAGGCTGTGTTTTTTAACAACAACAATATAACAAACACATAACACAAACATGTAATTAATAACAACTACCATACCATCCAGCTCAAAATATCCAGTAAATGCAGTGACAATTTAGAAGATGCATAATTTCTAAAAACATGCTATCCCCCATTAATAAACAAAGAAATGCAGCAACAAAATAAAAGATGCTAACTTTCTATCAGCACTGAAATATGCATTCTTCACTTCATTTCAATGTGTCTTTAAAAACACCCAATGTTAAAAGTTTCTGCATTTTTAGATCAGATTGAAAACCATTCCATGCATTAGGAGCAGCAACCCTAAAAGCTTTTTTGCCCATTTCTGTATGTACAGTGGGAACTGAACTGACAGAAAATATAAATCTTATGAGAGAAAATAAAAGCTTTTTGGGATTTTTCTTCAATTATAAGATCACAAAGGTTGGATGGTGCCCCAGAATAGCTTTTATAAATCAATGTGTACTTACAATTTATGTTTGAAACAATGTTCTGTTATATGCTCCAATACTCAATATCAAGTACAGTACTCAATATACAGTATCAATTATAGAAGTAACATTGGTTTCTTTACACTAGTTGGACACTAGTTGCAAAGTGATGGTCAGGACCCCCTACTTAAAATCTATAATTTATTTAAAATAATGTTATATATTGAATAACTTGTGGATTGTTATTAATGCCACCCAAATTCATAGCCCACAGTTTTACTTGACCTCAAAAGTATCTCAAGGTGGAGCTCGTTGATACTGTGCATTGTAACATGCCTGCACAACCTGCTAGTCGCTGAAGCCTGCACACCAGCACTTATAACTAAAATAGTACAAAACGAAGCATAGTATGACACATATTATGATAATACATTTGCATAACAGAATCATTTTTAATGTTCCAGTAGTGTGTGTACCAAATTGAAAGTAAAAGTAGACAATTTAAATGAGTTTAGCTCGTTTGATGTTATAATGCATTTTGTGAAATTAACTGAATACGCATATGTGATCAACTAAACAAAATATAGGTTTCAAGTTATGCATCCATTGATGAAAACACTGATCGTGAGTCATTTGTGGTAGGTAACACAGGTGTTGGGGTAGCAATACGGTCAAGTTTGTTTATCTATATCAATCTATTTGATCTATAACCCTTAAACACACACACACATCTGTCTGTCTGTCTGTCTGTCTGTCTGTCTGTCTGCTTTACAGGATCTTTAATGTTACTGAACTAATTTTCCTTGTAGTTTTAATTTCTTACACAAGAATGGTGTGAATGACCAATGCTGCTCAAGCTGGGGTCTGCTATCGCTATACCATGGCAATCACATGTCCAATCATTTGATGTCCAGGTTGAACTCCTACATTAATGGACACTGCTTAGAAATTCATGGGGCCCTATCTTATACCTGGCACAATGTGGCGCAAAGCGGGAACGCAAGTGTTTTTTCTAGTTTCAGACAGACACAGTTTCTTTTTCCCATCAAAGGTCGAAAGGTGCCAAAAGTACACAAAGTCATTACTGGAGTTCAAATGCAGATACTTGTGTAAAAATGACTTCTGTACTCAAGTAAAAGTAAAAAAGTACAGGCTCTAAAATTTAAAGGTATACATTTTCTAAGTACATTTGTATCACAAAGACGGTGGTATGGATTATTTTGTTAAAGACACAGTATGTAACGCAGCAACTTCAATGAATGCAGAAAACCTCCATCTCCTATAGCTGCCAGTCATTTTTATGGTTTTATGCCAAAATGGCCATGTTGACATCAGGTAACTCCAGGTAACTGGTCCAGCTTAACTAGGCTTTACTAGTTGTTTTTTTTAACTCGTTGGGGGTGAAACAGCGTATTGCCTTTCAGTATGTTAATAAAATCCCTTTCCCTGTGCCTGAACCCAGCTGTGCTGTTTGAAAGTAGAGGTGGACACAGAGAAGATCTCTGCCGAGATTGCAGCGGCAGAGGAAGCATCCCGAAAAAGGATGGCGGAGCGCGACAAGGAAGCCCCGACCTGTGTGCTGGCCGAGGAGGACAAGCACGTTTGTGTGACACATGGCAAGTCACAGCAAGGCTCTCTGACTGACGGCAGCAACAAGGAGGATGCAGAGTCCCATCCCATGGAAACCAAAGGTAAGGTCTGCTCTGGGGAAGGATACGCAACGTACACTCAAAATATTACAATCAAAATAGTACATTCAAGTTAAATATTACACTCAAAATATTACCCTCAAGTGAATATTACACTCAAGTAAAACATTACACTGGAACCTACACAAGTGAAATTTTACATTAAACAAAAAATTACACTCAAGTAAAAGTAATATTACAATCTAGTGAAATATTACACTCGAACCAACACAAGTAAAATCTTAACACTCAGGTAAGGTAAATGTGCTTTTATTGTCACATGTTGTGAAATTCATGTAAAGTATTACATTCAAATAAATATTACACTCAAGTAAAAGTAATATTATGCTCAACGTGCTGAAACAAACTGATATCCACCTGTCCCTCTCTCCTCCGACTCCTCCAGGCAAGTCGAAGGCCTCTCAGGAGCTGGAGGCCCAGCTGGGCATCGAGGAGGCACTGTGCGAGGACAAGGAGAGCGTCCCAGAAGGAGCCATGGAGGAGGGCACCAGTGACAGCAACACAGGGTCGGAGACCACCTCTGCTCAGACGGAAGACGCCCCGCCTAGCGAGCCGTCCTCCGAGGGGCCGAGCCGAGGGCGCGCCGCCCACTGAGCCAACCTTAACTGGTTGCCATTGCGCCCCCAGTAGATGTATCCATCTCGTCCTATTGCACAGTATCATCTCAACTGGTCAATGCATGGAAACTGTGTTTAAGTGGGCTCAATGCTGCAACGTGAGCTTGAGACAAATATGCAGTTTACCGTGTTATGTGAGCTTCTTCTTGTGCAGATTAAACTGAAATAAAAGCACGCCCCACATTTTAAATGAGTGACGCCTTCAATTAAATGGTCCTATCGTAATAAAAATGAAAAAACTTGAAGCCTCCAACGAAACGTCCTGCCCAAACTCTGTGGCAACTAAGCACACCTAAATGCACTATCACGCCCTCGCGGGCCTGTGCTCTGAGACCATACGTAACCCACGTCTTATTCTCTAGCACTATTTATGGCACATCCCAGATCTCCATGAATACAGACTAGCTATGTACACAAACACAAAAAAAAAGTACAACATTCAATCATATTAACTTTTTAAGTTTGTATTATAATGCCAGTGCTGCTTTTGTTTTTGCATGTTGTTGCAATTTCAAGTAAGTTGGTTTACTTGTGATGTGGTGGCTATTTTGTCCAGGCGGAAGCCGTTTTTGTTTACTCTGTAACAATATTAAAGTGTCTCAGGAGTTTGTAGTCACTTGTAGTAGATTACTTTTATTTATTATTGGCTATTAATACTTGTGTACTGGCTTCTCCAAAGCCCAATTAGATCGTAATTGCATTGTAAGATCATCAAATACTTTACAGTGCCTGACAACAGCGTTCTCAAGTTTGCTAGCTGTCAATCAAAATCAAAAGCAGGACACTTAACATAACATTTCTGTATCAATACAACACTTTTCAGCAGAAACAATTTAATGTTAATTGTGTACACGGTGTTATAAAGTTGACTTATTAATGGGGCTTTATCTCTAAGCAGCTTGAACAGTCATGAACATGCAGTCTTACATTTTTATTTTACATATTTATATCAATAAACTTTTCTACCCTGAAATGTGTTGATTTTTCCCCCCACAAAAGTTTATTTTATTTTACATATGCACATATCCGCACAAATCCTTTTTCCTAATAATGACATGCAGTTTTCTTTATACTGTTCCGTAAGGTAATGAGGAAAACCTACAGCTTAGTTGTAAATTTGCTGAAAGAGCAGTTCGAGTGAGAAAAAGTCGCAGCTGCAAACGTGTGTGATAACTGAATTCTGGAAAGTGTTAGAGTATAAAATGTTACTTAATTTGTTATGCTTTGATTAGCTGTTCTTCATTTTCATTCTATGATTTTGTACGTATACAAAACCACACCCCACTTGT